>WEIT01026214.1:1628-25839 GCA_013389985.1 Dryoscopus gambensis | reverse complement strand
ACAGATTTTGCCAGCTCAGTGACACTAAATGATAAATTTCTAAATGTGTATGTAATGTTCCTTTTGCCTCTTCCACATAAATCACAAGGGAAGTTAGGTATCCTACACTTGAGGCAGTTATTAAAATGCATATTATCTTTTTCTCCACTGATAACAACTTTGTGATCCCAGCTGGATATAATGAGGGTGAACAAGACTGAAGTCCATCCAAGAANTTGGTGCCACAAGATGGCAATCACACATTTTCCACAGCCCTCACGGCAGTAGAAGGTTCCGGAAGTTCAGCAGCATCAAGGAGCAGGGGAGCTACAATGCATCAAGGCAATATAAACAAAGGCCAACTCAGGAAAGCAGAGTCATTATAATATGTTGCACAATTTATTTCTTTTAATAGTTTATTAAGCTATCTTTATAACAGAAAAGCTACATGAGGCATGGAAACATGAAACTAATCATCCTAATCCTATTTTGGCAATTTTCCCGTAACTCTGGGAACATTCAGGGCCTTGTGATTAGGACTTGTTACCACTGTTAGAAAGAATGATTCACTCCCATAAGGGGGTTTTGGCAAGAGGAAAATGGTGGAAAGAGATAAGAGTGGAAATCTGTGGAAGAAGCCAGAGGTGTTTTAGAAAAAAGGAACTATCTATATATGTGCATATATAAATATACACAGAGTATATATATTATGTACAGTCTATGTACATACACTGCATATTGGACCTGTATTGCACTAAACACTGCATACATACAGTGTGCATACATATATATACTCTGTTGAAAGTGCTGCAAAAAAGCATGAACAAGCAATATAAAAAATAGTAAATGAGTATACAAAATGAGTAAGTTTCACAGGTTGAAATTTCTGTTAGTTTGGGTAAATGTCTGGCAAAGTAAGTTGAAGGATACACATATTACCGAAAGCAGAAAAAGAAATACTTTTACTTTTGCTTTTTAAAAAATAATAATAACCAGGTACACAATTCCAAGTCCTGAAGTATTCTCCAGTAACTCAGAATACCAGAGGAGCACTTACTACTTTAGTCCCTCATGAACAAGGAGTCTGGGATAGAATGATTCTCCTCTGAGACCCAGAAGTGGTGAATCAAGCCCCCCAAAATCTCCATACTTCATGGAAACATCAGAGACAGCGAGGTGTCCTTCAGAATGGACTCCCTATGCCAGCTGACTCACCCCCTCTCACAGAATTGGTCTGTCAGCATTTGCTACAAGGCTGAATGAAATGTTACACAGACCAACTTCAGTCTGCACTTAACTACATACAGTTATGTGCAAGCTACAGGCAACCTATAGATGATAATCTGGAAGTGCAAAGCTAAATCAAAGGGACAGCAAGCTTCACTGGGCAAAAACAGAAGATGTTGGTGTAGTACAGACTAAGTTCATGTCATGTGCTGCTTTTGGCGAGAACATCAAAGCCACCAAATATGCTATGTCTGCATGGCAACAGTGGAGGAATTTTATTTTTCTAATTAAAATTATAATGAACCCCTGAGAGAAATAAGCATGACAAAACAACTGTTGACAGTATTAATGGCCTGCAAATAAGGTTATAATTCAGTAAATTAATTGTGTACATTTTGTTCATCAGTAGCCAAATCATATTCATGACTTGCTGTCAATAGACAGATTTTGAATACATTTTGCTTTTCTCCTCAAGCTGCACAGCCTCCCAAACAGTTAACAGAATGAAATAAGACAATCTGAAAAAAGAAAAGTGAACTTCATCTATATGTTATTAATAGGGCAATACAAGAGACACAACAAACAAACCTCAAACATTCCTGGTTGAAAATGTGTGTGAGCATCACTTAAGCTTAACTCTTAACTAATTCATCTGGGACTTAGTCAACTTTACTCCTAAAAACTTACTTTACATCTGTATAAAGAGGTTTACCTCTAGGAGCCATGGTTTTAGTTTTCTGTCCAGCAGAATATCAAACCCCAGCACTTCAAAGCAGACACTGTCACTTCCTGGTGCTTGCCCCGGCCTGCACATGCGGTAAGCGTGAAGAACATGCGGCTCTGCAACTATCAGAGTCTTCACCACCAGCTCCTGCAGGGATTGTTTCAGAAAAATTCATCAGGAGACAAGAACCCAGCATATACTGAACTACACTGTTTCATGCTTTAATATTTTAAATTTCATTTATGTATCTACTAGGAAAAAAGATTTAAAATACCAAATAAATAGTCTATAATAAATAAACTATTCCTATGTAGTAACATATATAACTATATATAGTTCTAGACTGTTATACTTTCCAGGGTACATAAAAACTTTGAGACATGCAGTAAGTTAAATAATAAAAGCAAATTGGTAACATAGTATAGTATAGCCAATCTTCATCCATTTCATTTTGCATTATAATTTTCAGTAAGTGTTCTCAGAATCATACAAAGAGCTTTAAGCGCTAACAATCTGAAGCCTATTCCTCATTTAAAGACACCTCTAACACAACCACTTCAATGCTGCTTGATTAAGTACATAGATATATGCAACACTGACTACAATTTTGTACATATTCACACATAAAATTCACTTTATACTCTAGAATAAAGTCTCCAAGAATTTAAATGGCATGATTCCTTTGTACCGTATAACTTAAGTGAATAACAGTTTGAAAAGATTTTTGATCCTCAGAAAAATGTTAACATTAAATTTGTAATCACTCTGATTACAGTCTTTTAAAAAGCATAATAATCATTTATAGTACAACTTTTGTGACATCCATTGCTGAGAATTTGGATTAATAAAGTTTCAAAAATCCTTCTGAATTGCACTAAAGCAGATGGCAGAAGCAATTAATTTTCTAAAAATACACAAAATAAAGAAAATTGCTTTCGTCTATCTTACTGAAATATCACTCCAGAATTTGGAGACATCAAGATTATTTGTTTCTAGAAACTCAGTAAACCATTTTATGGAGCGTTTGCTTCCTTTGTCTTCTGTTTCATCCCGTTCAAAGTGCTCATTATGTTTATTGACAGAGTAGTTAGTCAGATGCATATACAATTGACTCTAAAAAAAATGAAGAAAAGACATTTAAAAACCTTAAATGCAATTCTAAAATAGTCAATTCAAAATCATCTAAAGAAAATTTACATTAAATCAATAATGACATAATCAAACAGCTCATATTTGCAAATACACTACGTGTAGATTTAGTGTTTCTGATTCTGGGAAATTTCATTACTGAATGTTCTGTATCCTTCTTACAACAAAACCTGGGCTTCTACTAAAGCCAGTTGTTGTCAAGTGATCTACCACTCCACATCTGGTTAGATAATATATTATATCTGCCATTTTTATAGGTCTGTATGTAAACAACTATCTCAAAATGTAAAGAGCAATTATCTTAACTTAGAGAATGATTACATTCCACAAGAAGCAAACAACAAAGATGGTATTTTGAAGTGCTACTTTAAAAGTGCTAAAAACCACTCTGGCATCTGCTTCATAGACAATCCCACATTTCAGTTTTCACTGTAGCTTATTTATGAGAAGTGTTCTCATGATAGTGATACTTTAAAATATCTTTTACATATAAACTCATCTGCCACACTGATATCTGCCAAAATTGCTCATTTTTAACTGGCTGGTAGCCATACATCAGAGGGAGGTAAATTTCAAGACTTACATTACATAAATGACTGAGTGCTACAATTCCTTTATGGAGCAAAATGTCACCAGCAATAGACTCATGTTATCAGTTGAATTCAAGGGAAGCATTCCCTTTCCAAGTATAAATTATCATCTGTACATTTACATTATCTACCAGTGCAGATATTAATTCAGCTTTTCACTTACACTACTGTGATGCCTGTCCTCATCACAGTGACAGTTCTCTGTCATGTTTGATTACATACATGAAAGTAGATTATATTCTAAGGTGACCATAAGCCTTCCGTTCCAATTCATCCTTGATAGCTAACACAAGCCTTCTGCTGTCATTTATCTCACTACACTTCCTTATCTTTAAAAAACTTAATGAAATTATCAGAACAAATCCATTTAATTGCAAGCTAGTTAATGGTATATTGTAGAAGCACTAGAAGCAATGAATTTTTCCCATGGCTTCATTACTCCTTTAAGAATCATTCTGAAATCTACTGGTTTGAGTCGTCTTTCCATGAAATTCAAATTATTTCAGACAAAAGTAATTATTTTTTAGACTACAAAAAAAAAAAAAAAGAAAGAAAAGAAAAAATAAAAGCAAGTGTTTGTGCATCTGAACTAATAGTCTGAAGTTATTTGGAACAATGTCACTGTAGAAAAATGTCATCCAAAGAACAATGTCATTAGTAACAAGAGGTTATTTCATACAATAGACAACCTCCAGCATGAGCAGTTGTGCGAACACAGAAACAACTGCCTGCTCTGTTTATCCGCTCAGAGCATATTTCAGTGCTGCTAATGCCGAGATTAGCAGCAATACACAAATATTAAAAGCAAACTATTCCAAATATAGTACTGGAACACTTCCAAATATAGCATTTGTACTGGGCTTCAAATTATACCTGCGTTTTTCAAAGGCACACCAAGAGATAGGCTCAATTTTAAGTTTCACCGAGGCAAAAAGGCTCTATGGTGTTGTCTGTTACATAATTACACTGAAGCTGCTCTTAAAGCAATGGAGTACAGACTGAGTCACATATAAGAAACTTAAATCTACTAATACCTCCCAATGCTGCAAATCTACCTCTTTCTTAAACATCTGCATTTTGGTCTGAGCCAAAAGAGAAGAGTTTACACACCCCAACAGGGTAACATATACAGTGGAACAAGAGGATGAAAACTGTGCAAAATCTTTAGCATGACCATTACTGTTTCTTGGCTTTCTCTATGTTTATAGGCAGCTCTACTGAATCATCCTAAAGCTGCCCAGTACATACTCCTGTCCCTGCTGAAGCAGTCACTGACAAACAGCAGCAGCAGGAGATGCCCTCGTGTTCAGGGACTGCAGTGAGCACTGGTCCCTTGTAGTGCTGGTTCTCCCCTTTCTGCCTAAGTTCCCAACACAATGGCTGAAACCTGGCGGGACCCTCAGCAAAGGCTCCAAACTTCACGGACACTAAGCAATGATCTAGCAGGAGATAAACCTTATTGCCACCTGCCACCCCAGCCTCAGTCTTAGATGAACATAAAAGCAATGTGACTGTTCTTTGATTTGATTTTCTTTATTTTTGGGGTTGATCTCTTTTGCTTTCCTCTAGAAAATGTTTAAAACTCTTTAGCATACATACATGCAAAGTCACATAAAATTTTTATATATAAGTAATAATATGGCTATACTTGTGATTTTGATAGAAAACCATGTGGTAAGTATTTTCCGTGTAAAATTTATTCTCTTCAGTGACAATGCAGAAGTTTATCCAGATGAACTCATGTCCCAGTTTATTTAATTTTACTGCCTGCAAACACTACACAGGTTAAAGTTTATACCATAAGCAATAAATTGGAATGAACTCCAACTTACCAAATTTGAGTCACTGGGGGGATGATACTTTTCCGTGCCCATTCTCACCAGTCCATCATGATATAAAAATACTTTTAATGGATCACAGGAGGTTACAAGAATATACACACGTAAATCAAACTTGTAGCCTTCCATAAGAAACGGTTTGTCAAGATATTCCTGAACAATTAAGTGATCCTGAGCTTGTAACTTTTCTCCATTTCTTATTAAAGAGATCCTGGTAAAAACAAAAGTTATTTTAAAACTTGGACATTACTCTTTGAAATAGATAGTCATGGTCACCCAGCCAAGTAGTCAGGCTAAAGTCTACCTAGAGAAAGAGACTTACATATCTAATTTTTAGGGCAGAGAAGAGGTTCCATTCTCTTACAAGGCTTTTGGTTTCCTCTCCTTTATTGTGCTTCACTAGATGAAAAAAGGCAACGAGCCATTTCAAAGTAACTTTCTGCTTGCTTTGATTCAACAGTTTGTAATAATGGATTTGCTCTACACTTAGAAATTGTTTGGCAGAACGACCAGTCTCCAGCTTCTGTGATTATTCCCCATGCAGCTCTAAAAATAGACTTCCAGTCTTTGTCACAACTTCTGCCTGAGTACAAGCTGCAAAGAACTTTCAGTGCTAACTTGAGTCAGTTAGGTGATGTTTGCAAAGCAGGGCACTGATCTGTATGATGAAGGATGGCATAGATTAACCTCAGTATTTTTGTATTTCCAGTTTCCCCACACCAGAATAAAAAAAGGTTTATATAGGAACTATGAACTTCCAGTCTCTAACTACACAGACTTTTAAATAACTTTAAAAGCTAATATTTTCAGTTTACAATTATTAACCTAAAATTCCCAGAACCTTAATGCTACCTTAATCTTATTCTCTGTTATTTATTATACATTTCAGAGGTTTGGTGCTGAATACCCCTAACAGACTGAAGTACTTCGCAGGAATTTCTCTGAACTATGTTGGTACCTTTCCCTTTAGCTTTTCTTTGCCTTTATCAAGAGGACTGAAAAATGAGGAAATGGAAAAGTTTGAGGGCCCTACTTTTACAGTAATTCTGATATATGCTGAAAAACTAAGAGATTTACTGTACTGTATAATTCAAATTGATATTAAAAACAATAAAACCTAAAACCAAAATATCTAAAAACAAGAACTAAAAATGCAATTGCAGTATTTATCTCATTGGAATTTTACTGTGCAGGCTTGTCACAAACAAAACTTCTTCAACTCAACTGCAGGTTGCAGTCCTTTCAGGGATGTGCCCTGCTTCCAAGAGTGCACATCCAGCCACAGCCCCAGCAGCATCTCCCCTGTCTCTCCTACACCTTGTGGCTGCTGCTCTCAAACATGTTTCTGCTTCTCTGACTGGCTGCAGTTTGGGAACACAATGCGGTGTTTGGGCTGGGCTCAAAGCTGTGAAAGATCCTGACCTCTCACACAACATCCCCACAGCCTCTAGCCATCAAAACCCTGCCATTTATGCCCAACACAGTCTCACCCTGTAAGTTTAAGCACAGCAGAAAAATTCACAATAAAATAATTGTGTTCTTAATAATTGAGTTTATTTAAGGCTTGTGAAGCCTTCACCCAATACAATGACTTTCACACAACTTGAAATACAATCTTCTTAGGAATACACAGCTTCTGTTAACATTGTAAGTAGCAGTGGACTTCACCTTTAATAGGTAAGAAGACTGAAGTTAGCTCACAACTCACCCATGTCCCATTGCACCATTAGCTGGTTTGACTATGAAAGTTTTCTGTCTACGTTTCTTCTTCAGTTCTTTCACATAGTTCTGAAACTGTGTGTACTCTGCAGGAAAGATCCATGTTCGAGGAATGAAACTGTACTCCTGAGGCTGACTCTTGATCATTCTGCAAAAAAAGTGTAATTGAGTTAAAATCTTTTGACTACTTTGATGTTTCAATCCTCAAGATTAAAAAGCACTTACGACAATTTGACAAGGGAACTTTTTAGCAAAATTCTATAATATGAAAGCAAATTCTTGCATTTCTTTAAAAATAGTTAGAGCTCTATTACATATTCATATGAGTGTGAACATGTTATATTCAAAGCAGACTATCTTGAGTATTTTTGCTTATGTACTTATTAGGTTACTGGCATCCATCTCGTTTCTTGGCATCCATATCACTTCTGTTACAATTTTTTGGCCCATTACTCAGATGACTTAAAGCTATTCCTATTCTTAGAAATATTGAACTTATAATAAATCATGGATTTTTTTTTTTTTTTGGGGGGGGTGGTATTTGGGAAGCATTTTAATTTTCATATTGCTATGTGTCTGGGGAGGTATGAGGATCAACACACACAAAAAAGAGGAACTGGGATATCTGGAGTTTCTTCCTGGGTGCAAAAGGACTGGATTTAAAATTAAAATGGAAGCAATTAAGGAAGAGTTTTTTTGTTCCTTTTGAAAGAATCTTAAAATAAGGAATCATAGTAAATAGATTTTTACACAGGCCAAGCAACTCATTTCCTATATAGGACAAATCACACAAGCTTGGATTTGTGTTTGGTCCCAGCATATTGGGATTAAGATTCCAAGAGCAACTAATTCAATCAAAAGAAAGCAAAGACATTCAAAGCAAGACCAAGCAGGGAGGGAGTAGGGGTGAGGGGGTGGAACAGAAGAACTAAAATAAGAATAGGGAATCAAACTCTGAATCTGGGGAAAGGCTGCAGCAAGATCCTGGTCTCCCTCCTTTAATAGCTGTGGTAGCTGAGGTAGTGAGTGTATCTCATTTTATACTTCTGCTGTCTGTGAAGAAAAATAGAAGAGGAAGAATGGCGAAGAATGACAAAGAATTCAGGTAGCAGAAGTTTCCTTCGCCCAAAGCTGTGTATGTGGCAGACAGGAAGATACCCACACCACACTGTCAGCATGGCTTAGGTGCACAGGGGTGTTGCTTTAATGCTGGGTAGAAGCCAAGTTACAGGAGCAATGGGCACTTGGTGGTACTACGCACACTGCTATCATAGTTCCCAACAATAAATTTAGTCTTTGCTGAGTTATATACTGGTGCAGCTAGCATGTTTCAGGTATCAGAATATCTGAAACTTCCTTCTTACAGAATCGCATACGAAATTTTCAGGTAACTCACAACTACTCCATAGCAGAGTGGACACATCTAAAATGCAAATATCCACAGACCAACAGAAAGCAACTGGAAGTTTAAAAAGAAATTAACTGATGCAGGAAGTTCCCAAACTTTGATTTTCTTTTTAAAATGCCATTATGGCAAAGTTTAATATTTTTTAATGAAATACAGATTTAGGTATATTTCTCCTTTTGTATTGAAAACTAATAGCATCAGCATAACTAATGTGTAAAAGAGGCAATACCATTTCCATTTTTCATTTCTGTTATGAGCTTACATAATACTCCTGGGCAGATACTTTTACTTTAAGTGGCTAAAATACTAATGGAAAAAACAGAGCTGTCAGCTACATGTGTAGGGCTAGGACTGTAGCCAAGCCCTACTGGTATAATGGATACGCTGTCACCAAACTGTGTAGCCAACTACCCAACAAACAGGCTGCAGAAACCACAATAGCTACAGAAGTACTGCACGAGGTTCAGTGCTTCTGCAGCTCCATTCTAACTATTAGTCTTACAAATCTAGT
Organism: Dryoscopus gambensis; assembly: GCA_013389985.1. Taxonomy (NCBI): domain Eukaryota; kingdom Metazoa; phylum Chordata; class Aves; order Passeriformes; family Malaconotidae; genus Dryoscopus; species Dryoscopus gambensis. Next base: position 16,694 of record WEIT01026214.1, on the reverse strand, counting down.
TTGATGAAAGCCACTAAATATTCAGGAAAACTTTTTAAAAACATAAGTTGATATTATAATTCCTAATTCATTCTTATTGTTAAACTACTCTCCATCTGCTCTGTGTTTACAAATGTTATTACTTTGCCAACTGACTAGCTTATCTAGGCAGAAATTATCCTGGTTTTAGGCAAAAAAAGCAATTTCTGTGTTATTTTAAATCCCTCTCCAGATTATTTATCATATGCATCCTGTTACATGCTAGAGACCCGCCATTAAACTCAAGGTTTCCATACACACACTCCCTACTCATTGAATATAGCTTCAAGGTATTCCTGATATACTGATATTATTTTGTGACTGCAAGTATATCAGTTCTATATGCCTTTTCTTTATAACGCTTAACTGGGTAGATTACAAACACTTAATAATATGAAGTGGAATACTTCAGCATTGTTTGTAGGTTCTGGGGCTCACTAAAACTTTAGAAAAAAGAATTCAGCTCTGTTCTTTCCCTGCAAGGCCCTATTCAGAAAAGGCTTAGGAACATCATCAAGTAGCCTGTGGAATCAAGGCCTATTCCATTACAATAGCCCTATTTTTCAGCATATGGGCTGTCCACTACTGTGAGTAACCACTTTTTCACTGCGCTGCTCTATCCTTTAGCCTTTACTGTCCTTATCAGGAGGTCTGAGAAATAAATAGCAAATTATTGTTCTTCTGAGAACTATTTTAGCTCACAAATGTGGTCAGACTGTGCTCTTCATCTCAGAGTGCATTCTGCGCAGAAGAATCAAAGGTGTTGAACAAAACATAGCTTACTAAAGGCACAACTTGTCAGTCTAATAACGCAGATTCCACTGCCTACACTTCAAAATCCTTTGACTTATCAAGTATGAAAAGTTAGTGGGTATGTATGAATGCGAATGATGCTTGGCCCATGATTGCTTCATGAACCTTTTAAATATAATCAACAAAGATGCTGGAAAAACCAGTATCTCACAGATGGATCTGTGTCCCTTCCCATTCATCCTGTGCACCTTCTTCCCCACTTACTGAATTCATTTTGTAACCACACATCCTTCACATGAGGAGCTCTCATCTAAGAGACACTTCACAACAGTCTCTTAAGATCTAGTTGGCCCTACAATGGCACTTCTATTGTTACTTTTTTCTTTTCTGTGTTCTGATTATTATTCTTGAAAATGTTCATCATGCCTGCCTTTTTTTCTCAATTACATTCCTCTTTCCATCTGTTCCATTATTCTGTGTTCCTACACTTTCTTTACTGAGTTGCCTTCTTTCATATTACATGTTACATATTACACTGCTCCCTTCCACCTTTCTGCATGTGAAAACCACGTTGCCCTGTGATCCAGAGTGCCTGGATATTGCCTGCAAAAAGAACTCCTGAAGTGCATTACCTCCTAAATAGTATTTTCCTCTCAAAGTAAGGTAGATTTGTTCTTTCACTTCAGTCCCAACAATTTGCATAAAATGGAAGGGTGAAAGAGTACAACAAACATAGAAGTAAAAGAAAAAAAAGTCTACTGTCTACCAGTTCTCAAGATAGTTTCATTATCTCTCAATGATAGTAAGCAGTAGAGTCAGTAATGGGAATAGAAACGACGGCATGCAGCAGTAAAGCAAGACAAGAGAATTAGTATTTCCGCACATTCAAATTTTAAGACAGAGCAAGAGATGAAGGAAGCAAAATCCTGCATTCTACAGGCAAGAGCCTGCTCAACCACATATCCCAACTGATTTATGATTTCACCAGCAGTCTCAAGGCACATCATGTTGAGTTTTATAAAGCGTTAATAGTAAGTATTGAGTTGTGAGGTCAGTATTGAGACAAAAAACTGGCTGATAAAGCCCTGCTATATCTACTAAGCGAAGTCACAACACAGGGGTTTGACCCAGACTTATAGTGTAAGAGAAATTATTCCCATCTTATCCATATGTGCAATCTTAGCATTGAGTAACTTTAAACTGTGTTTCGAACTCAGAATTCAGTAGGTTGAGAGAGGTACAATCAGACTGCGTTTGAAAGAATGTGTGTGTGGTAACAAGAGCCTTTTGTCCATTTTCCATATTTTTAAAAGAAGATCACAGAACTGTAGCAATACACAGGGGTACCACTGTGTACCAAGCCGACTGACTGTTTCCAAGACCTGTCCAAACACCTGTTTGCCTCCAAGGGCTATCTCTGTGCCTTTACTTTGAGTCTGAGAGGGGCAGTGAAAAGTGCTTGAGCAACACCACTGACACGGGCAAGCTCTGGTCCACACATAGGACATGGACACCAAAGCAGTGCACACAATGTTTGCACCATAATAGTTGTATACGTTCTATGTGTTATGTGTTCCAGTCAGCATACAGAAAAGGAAAGAGGGAAAGAGAAAGAAATTGAAAGAGGGAGAGAGAGAGGAGATAATCACATTAATTACACACATATGAAAACAAATTCTGTTCTGTTAACAGTTAATGCAGTGTAACTAAGGTTGAGGGCCAAAAGATTAACTCTATTAATAATTGCCCCACAAACTAATTTAGATTAGAATAAAATATTGACATATATTTACCCTCAAACCTTTCCTTACTACCAGGCTATCAGATCATTATTTATTATTTTTTTCTTGCAAGTCTTACTCACAGATTCTCAGCTAGGATAATTCCTCAGAACCCAGTTATTCCACAAGAGTGAGGAGAACTTGTAATTAGACAAATGACCCTCACTGACTAATTTCTTATGTAAACAGTAAGATGTTTCACATTTTTTAAATTTGATATACACAAAAATATAGTCATTAATTATTTAGAAGAAATGCTACCACAGAATTAATCAGGTTGGAAGGGACCTCAGTGGGTCATCTGGTTCAACCTCCCAGCCGAAGCAGGGTTATCCTGGAGCACATTGCACAGGATACCCCAGATGCACTATCCAGCCACATACAGTTATTTTTTCTGTTCTACCATTATGGGATATATACCTGGGTGTATTACGTATTAGGTTTATTGTACAATAATTCAAGACTCATCTANNNGACTCATCTACATTCCGCAGTGTGTAGACAGAGAAGTGAACCTATGTAATTTTCCACTGAAGTCAATTGGAGAAATAAAGTAGCCCACTCCAAATACTACAGATCTAGGACAAAAGCTAAAGTTACTAAAGAACTTTGGAAATTACTCTTGGTCCTCTCATAGTTTCTTAGTAAAAGTGAACAAGCCTCACAAGCAATAGTTCTGTATATTATGGCATTAAATATTAGAGCAGAAAAACTTCTTAATATTAAAAGAAATATTACTTAGTCATGTTTCTTGCCAGAAAATCCTTTCTGCATATCTCTCCCATTCCTGGAAAATGGTTGATTCTCTGAGGAAGTAGAAAAAAAAAATTAACTGAAATTTTTTAGTCTTTCTGGCATACCTAATACAATCATTTAAAACATTCAACTGCATGCTCAGGCAAACATAATTAATGTTACATCTAAATTATTTAAGATTATGTCTTACCCTATACTACATATTCTTAGCAATACTAAAGATGTTGTAAGTTGTATTCTCTTCCATCAGTATAAGTGCCCATTGATTTAATTGCATACATGAGACTATCATACTTTTATTCAGAAAGCTATCTGGAAACAAAGAATGCAAACACAAGGTAATGGTAAAAAAACAAAATATTTATTCACAGAACTGTGGAGAGAGCTCTCATTGTTAACGCTTAAAAGCTTATAAGAAACTTATAAATGATGTTTTGCATCTTCTTTTAAACTGATCTTTCACAATACCCAACTGGCAGAAAAAAGCATGAAAGAACAGCCCCAAATATGTGCACACCAGATTTCAAGTGGTATGAACAAATAACTCTGGAAAAGAGAACAGGACTTTAAGCTATGCTGTGGTACACCCTTAATGCAGCCTGGTTGGTTGTGGTTTGTGTGGGGTTTTTTTCGTCTCCACACAAAAGGAACTGAGCAGTTACTGACAATTACTGAACATTTCAGAATGAAGCAGTTTACTGAAACATGTCAAAAATCTTAACCACCACTGTACCTGATAGTTCCGCAGTTCAGCAATCTTCTCTTGCTGCACAGCACAATCACTCCAGATAAGATTTGCTGTTTCATCCTCATCACGCGTTTTCACAAATCCCATTTCTTGTATTACTACACGCACTATGGAGAAATCACACACTTAGGGACTATTCTGAATCTCTAAAACAGATTAATTTTCAACATTTAAAAAATCAATTAATATTCTAAACACTTCCAATATAGAGTCCTTTGTCTGAGAACAATGCTAGCATGGCAAGCTATTTATCTTGCAATATTTCCATCAGTCTATTGCAAACCTGCCATTACAAAGTTACAGCACCTTATAGTGAGGCAGGAATCAGCAGAACCACTGATGGGAACTGCAAAGAGGTTCAAGGCATCCCCCAATCATCCAGCAAAAATCCTCTTGTACGGCAGTTAGATTTAATCTTGGTTATGCCGTAAGTTAATTTTAGAACAGTGATGACTGTGTCACTGCAGATAGGGACAAAAATGCCTCCTTAGACAAGGTAGAGTGTTGCAAAAGCAAATGCATGCATTATTTTAATTTAAAAAAAAAAACTGATTATGTGCCACGCATAACTGATTCTAGGAAAAAAAGGTTTTAGTATCAAGCATGAAAATACAAAACATTAACAGATTTTATTGAGAAGCCTCTGTATAATAATTAGAGTATTTTACATCAAATTTACACTGCTCATCCTTCAGGGCTTTAAGTAAAGTTCCAAACACATACATAACACATATTTAGAAGGTTCTTCCACAGCTTTCTTGATTACTTAAGTTTTTACATTTCAAGGTAACGAATGGGGATTAATATGAGTAAAAAATGGGGATTAATGAGTAACAAATGGGGATAAATAGATGCATAGTATTCAAAGCTATGAATTCAGTGTTACAAGAAAACACCAGGTTTCTTACAAAATAAACTCCTTCAGAAATGTCTCACTGTCAGCTTGATGCAAAGTCCATTAATTCACTCCATTAACAGTAATTCTCTCATATCAAAGGCTATTAGGATGAAAACAAAATATGCGGCTTCCTACCAATTTCATATTTTGTGCCAGCGATATTTGCAGTGATGACTCCATTCTTCTTCTTCTTTCTGACTTTTCTTTTAATTGTGCTCTGATAGGGTAGTTCTGAACTCAAAGTCAGAGGAGCAGTTCCATGATTATCTTTGAAAAATAATGTTGTAACTATCAACATTTTTATATCTCAAATAACATATACAAATTAACTAAAAATACATACTTCATCACAATTTATAGGTACAAGCATACTAAATAATTCATAGGGTATACAAAAATCGAAGACAAGCATACCTCCCTCATTAGGAAAGGATGGCATTATAACCTAGGATAGTGCAGAAATAGGGTTCCAATTCTGTTCCAAGTTCTCAGTAAATGCTGAAACTGTCAAAGCCAAATTACTTAAAACTCCAGTCATGCCATTTCAGTCTCTGGTTGTAGAAAATATTAGTTCTGGAATGGATAGACACCTGTGTTAAAAAAAATGTAAAAGAGACTTTGTCATAGAGAAATCCTGGGGGAAAAAAGTAAACAGCAGGAAACTAAACATGAAAACACTTCTAATAACATGTATAAAGAATTGCTTATTTTAGAAGATTGATGAAGCTATTGTAAATACAAATCTTTGTTCATTACAGTTTGATTATTTTCTTTCTGGGCAAAATAATTTTTGCCATGTTAATTTTCAAAATGAAATTATATTACCTGTTTTTCTGACTTGGATATGGGACAATTTAGACATGAAAATAGGTAACACTGAATTCAATCAATACTTCCACTTTCTATCTCCACAAAGCTCAGTGAATTTATAGTCATTTTAAATCACGTTTTAAGTAAAAAATTAAAATCAGACACACTGTATGATAGGTTTTCAGTGCCAAATGGGAAATAACTGAAATCACATTAATAGTCTGTTTCCTCTTTTTCACTTTTCAATGTTTTTTAAAGCAATTGTCCAATAACCATGTGGTAACATGGCTGCAGTTTCATGACCACTTCATGGCACAACAGATATAATTTGAAGACATTTTGGGTTGGCAAACATATAAATTTTCAGCTTTTAAAGTGAGCATTTATTTACATAAAATGCTACTTTTTACATCTACACTCACACAAAATTCCTTTTTTTTTTTCTCCCCCCATGAATACAGCACTACATGAAAAATCACACATATTAAAAAAGATATTTAGGCTCAGCTTAAGCATATAACAACAATGGGTTAAAATACTAGAAAAAAAGCCTGAGGAATAAATCACTTCTAAACATACTGCTGCATGACTCTGGGCATGCTGCACTGTTATACCAAAGTCTGCAAGGAAACAAATGCTGTCTTTGGCAGGCTGCCTCAAACAAATCTACAAGTTTCCAAAATATATATGTTACTGGTCCTTAAATGCTTTAATTTCTTTTCTGCAATTATATGTGTAGCTAAAGTTCTTCACAGTAGCTTTAGATTAGTTTATATTGCTGCTTTTGGTGATTGCGAGACTTATTTAAAATAGCTTTATAGAGAGCACAAGGAATTTCTTCTTCTATAAACAGCAGAAAATTACAGCAAAGTCAAATTCAGCCATGACTTATGATGCAAAATATATTTGGTCATAAGACTGGACAAGATGTGCATTAACAAAATTACCAAAACATTATTTATAAATCCACTTTTTTTTTCTTTGTCTGTGTGTGTGCACACAGAAGAGGACAGAGATATACATATGTTCTGGACAAGTCATCTGCCTTTTAAGAAAATATAAAAGCAGATATTTTGGGCTGCAAGACCTAACTTCCTTTCAAGACAGACATTCACCCTTAACAGCCCAGTAGTGCAAAAGGATAAAAAGAACAGATTATGGTTCTATTATGACTGTCACAAATTTACAAGGATCCAAATTCTGCTTTGTAACAAGACAACCAAATCTCCCTTGTGTCCATTTAGTGCCCCTGTGTATTTATCCACAAAGAACAGGAGATGTATACACAAATACAGTGTCAGACAGCACAGCAGTAACACCCAGCCATTTTGAAGTTTGAATGTCTTGGATGACATTAGCTGAGAAGGTGGCCTGAAAGTCCTCAGGCCTGCTGGCATACTAAAATTAGACACAGAGTTGGGAAAGCAAAGCATTCATCCTCCTTAAAACTGCTGTGAAGAAAACGCAGTGCTGGGCACAGTGACTCACTGGCTATTGCATGTTATCTGTTTCTCAGGCTAAGAATACCACCAAGTACAAGACACGTTTAGTTCCTGGGAGTAATACTGAAGTACATCTGTTAGCCAGTTAAGGACTTCCATGAACGTACAAAAATGCCTGGCAGTTATTTCTTTGCTGTACTGACTAAAACTTCTAATAAATTTGGAAGAATGTTAAGAGGACTAACATTGCCCTGTGAGAAACTCCAGCCCTTTACTAATACAGTATGATTTACAAGCTATGCTATGCTAATAAAAAGCAAGCAGCTCATAGAGCTTTCATTCATCTTACAATCACAGATAATTATCTGCCTAAAGTTATTATAACACACTGTATTCTGAAGGTGGACCATAAAATTCCAAACTGCACCACACTGCTGAATTACTGCTTTTCTTTAGATAGACACTATTCTAGTCTTCTCAAAAGAATACTCTTTAGGGTCTAAATAGCCTGTATCAACACTCAAGGTCTGTCACCAATCAACTTTTAAACACACATACATGAGTTGATGGTAAAGATTTATGGCCACCTTAGGAGTATTCTGAGGACAATTAGTAGTTCAGCCTATGGGAAACAAAATAATGGGACTGGACTCTGTACTCAAACTTACTTTAGGATTTTAACTTCTCAAAAGCAGCATCCCATACCAATAAAGTTAAACTGTATTCTGACCTAAGCTAGTATGTAACCGTTCAAAATTGTTTCACAAGTGCTTGACTTCTCTTCAGTAACCCATCTTCAACCAACCATTTCACTGAATACCAAAGCACCAGCAGTTCTAAACCATTAGTTTTCCAAAATACTTTACATAGGATGCAGGGCTGCTGCTGAGGGGGGGGAGCTGGAAGGAGAAGAGCACACTCTGACAAGCAACATGGCAGTGCACGGGCTTTGGCAGCCACAAGCTCCTACACGTCTTCTTTAATTCTATACAGCAGAAATCATCCCAAAGTTACTTCATTTTCTGACCCAGGTCCTCCTCAGGCACCTTCTTCCAGCTCACATCTCCTGATTTGCAATTATTGCCAAGCCCTACTCCCAGGTCAGAGCACAGCTGAAGGAAAAGACTCGCAGCACAGACTGCTCTGCAGGCAGCCTCTGCCCGTTACAGGGCAAAGCTTATTGCAGGGCTCACCCAGATCATGCACAGTAACAGCAGCAGCATTGTCAGGTTATGATTACATCAAATTCTGAGTCAGTTCTTATACCTGTGACAAGTTTTTACTTATAAAATAAGCATAACCTATAACCCGCATTCAGCAGCATAGAGGCATATCTCGCTAGTAATCTACCTGAGACCTGTTTCTAAGAGATTGCTTTCAATAACATAGAAGAAAGCATTCTATTTTCAAACTGGGACTTTTGGAGCAAGTCAGCTGTCAGAAATCTCTGAATTCACACTCAGGCAGAAAAGGATTGCAGTTCCTGCTGCATATATATATATATTTCCCTCCTGAAATCCTGACACACATAAATTGGTGAAGGTTTGTTGCTCAACCATACAGATTCAAGGGTAGCTGAAAAAAATGGTTAACATATAAATGGAGAAAGACTTCTGAAGAAGAAATCAATGCATCTTCATCAGGTTAGCATATTCTTATATAAACAAGCACTTTGACTAAATGTGCTCTACAGGGGAAAAAAAAAAGATGAGATGTTATCTTTACAGCTGCCTGGAAAAGGTGTGAGAGTGACAGTAGGAGAGATACGTTGCACACAATCCTGTCCTAGAAAGGCACAGANACAGATAATATTGCAGATACATTGCCCTATCAGGGCTTTTAAAAAAAAAAAAAAAAAAAGAAAGATCTTTTTCCTCCAGGGACATGGGAAGCAGGATACTCTTGCTGGAGAGGGAACTGTTGCACACAGACAGAGAACATAGCAGATGCTCAAGTCCATTTAAAGGAACAGTCTGAGCAAGATATGAGAGGGCCTTGGTAAAGAGCAGGGAACAGTAGAAAGAAGTGGTTTATAGTTATAGAAGTATTCGTTGACAAGTTGTAGTATATTCTAGAAACTCAAAAATTAATAATATTTTATGCTGTTACACAAATTAAGGGTATCATAATAAATTAGTAAATTGCCTGAAAAATATTCTTCTGATCTAGATTATATATAGGTATTTTTAACAAATCCCTCTCTAATTTCCTGGGTTTTTTTCTCCAGACTACTCACAAGTGATCTCTGCCTTTCATGAACCTTCACTTTATGTCTTGATGCAGTTTGGACCTGAAAATGTTATTTTTAATCTCTAAATAGCAATTTTATGTCGTTAGACCCACCCCCCTTTTTTTTCCCTGAAGAGTAAGCATCCCAGAAAAAGGTTTAATTAATCAGATCAAAAAAGAGCAGGGAGAATCAAATTCAAACTGAAAATGAAGTAGTGCAGTTTGAGAATCTCTTCCAAACAACTCAAGTCAATGAGATCCTTCAACCTAGTTTGGATCATATCAGTAACTGGGGAACCACAACCGTGCACTCTGAGAAAAAGAAACTAGATTGCACATGCACATTTAAAATGGATTTAATCTGATGGATTTAATCACTAAGAACAGTAGAATCACCTGCTACAAAATACTCCATGTTCCACACATCACTCAGTGTGCTGTTTTTAATGTGAACTTCCTTACTTCTAAGCAATTGAGACACTACAGGTGCCCAGGGTCACACATGTGCCTAATTTTACATACATGAACAGAAAACAAGACTTCAGATCTTAAACCATAGAACATATTTCAAGACCTCTCAAAGACAACTAATATCCTACATATCAGGGTGAAATGCTACAAAAATGAATTGTCAGGGTAATTTCCTGAATTCTTTGGGTACAGATAAGTAATCGCTCATCAACAGTGGAATATTTTAGAACAGATTTCCAAACTAGCAGACTGCTTTCCTCTGAACCCACTAGTGCAATTTACTCAGTGCTGTCACAAGTGTCTGGAAATGCAGAGTAGCTGGAAAGAAACCCACAAAGCTCCTGACATAGGAGCTTTTGCAGTGAAACGGAGACACCCTGGAGATACAGTTACAGAACTTGGCAGGTGACCACAGGGGTAGAAGGACAACATCACAGTGCTGCAATCCCCACTCTCCAATTAGCTGGAAAGTTAAAATAACAAAAATTTCACAGAAACAGGAAAAAGGAAGACATGGACATAGTCTTCAGAGCATTGACCTAGCAAACATCTGAGTTCTGGGGTTTTTTCAATCTAACAATTAAGTCATTTATCCTTATATCTTAGAGTGTGGAAGTCTGGATACACTGTAGTGAGGGGTGTGCTATTCATTACAGTTATGCAAACCTATAATCTACTGTTGATCTGGAATTAAGATATAAAATGCAGATGCAAAATGAGATTAAGAAATCAACAAAAATTATAATAGAGAAAAATGCCTTTTTCAGTACCATGCTCATCAAGATAATAACAATTTTCAGTAATGAAATCACAGAACTAAAAGCCTCATACCCTTTCATGGTTTTTTTTTAATATATGTCCTTATAAAATGTACTTTGAAGTGTTCCAGCTAAAAGCAAGTGTAGAGACCAGTTTTATTGTTACATGCTCAAAGAACAATTTGGTGGCAAGTTCTCACTCTTACAGAGAAATTCTACATGCAAAAAGTAATACTCATTTTGAGGCTTGACATGTCAAAGTGACAAGCTTGTTTTTAAAAGGCTATCTGCCAGCTGGCTTAAAATTGCATATAATTAGGGTTTGGTTCAAAATATTCTGCAGTCAAATGAAGTCTATTAATTTAAACATCCTTCATTCCCAGCATCAAAGAGATGAGATGTTTATTCAGCAGTTCTTTTAGACAAAGTGAATGTACAGAGTTCTCAGGTGTTTGATTTGCTAAATGGACAGATACAAGCTACAAAGGAATACAAACAGCATGATTTACACAACTTTTTTTGAATCAGGCAGTAAAACAATTGTCAGAACTAGTTTATCCAAATGGCCAGCATTTCTAAAGCTTCTAACATTTCCCTAAGCCACCAAACCAAACGACCAAGCCAAGCTATACCATGTTATCTTAAATGGCTGGAGTCCAGCCAGGAGATGACCCTTCAGTGCCAGCTCCAAGGCTCAGCAACACACAGTGGCACAGAGCCCCCGGGGCTTTCCCAGAGTGTTAGTTCATGGGAGATTTTACTTTGGTCTTCTCCTGACTTTGCACTTCACATCTTGGGATTGAAATTTTTCACTGTTTAGCATGACAAAATGTCTATGAAATGATAAGTACAGAGTCTCTGATTCAGAAAACAGGAAATGTATTAGAAGCTGTTAAAATAGTGGAAGTTTCACATCAGAGTTTCACAGGCATTAATCATTTCCTAGTCACAAAATACAGAGATCACAACTGAGCATAGAAGCAATTTTTTTATTTTCAGTGGTGTCTTGAAGTAATATTGCTTCTTTTTGCATTCATCCATTTTCCAAAATGAAACTTCAATCATTGGTCAAATTTAAATCAATGTCAAATCTGGAGATTGATTTTCTTTTTAAAAAATGACCTCCAAAGTGACTTTCAAAGCAGAGCATACAATGTGACTATCTGTTAGCCCATTCTCACCCTTCAAAAGCCCTTTCTAATGTGATAACATATTTCAGACTGTTAGTAAATTTAATACTATAGAGTTTCATAGTTATGGTTTGAATATCAAAAGAGGGCCACCAAAGAAAGTGAGACCAAATTAGAAAACTACAGTAAAAGGTCAAGGCTCAAATCTCTTACTTGTTCAGCAAAACATAGACAATATATTAATTGACAAGGCAAGAGAAAAGAATCTGCATGACTTACAAATCAATAATTCAAAAATAAAATGCTGTAAACTTTAAATAAATATTATTTAGCATTCATAATAGCAAGGAAAAATATTGACAAAATTACTCAAACAAGCAAGTCTAACAATGCTTTTATACAGTAAAATCTAAATTTCAGAAAATGTGTATCTCTGTCGCTGCTGAAAAAAATATCAGCTTTCACATTCTACTCTCTGCCAGCAAAAAACAGAGACAATGCATAGATCTTGGATTACTGTTCACCACTTCAGTAAGTGTCAATAACACCATAAATCTGACAGCAGGACAACATTTCACTAACTCTGGAACATAAAATATTCCTACCCCCTGATCTCAATAAGTTCCACTGAACACTGCTGAATGGAAGCCAATCTCTATTTATTATAGAACCATTCTATACAACCATTTTTATATATATATATATATGTACATCTATATATGAGAAATGGTTGTATATAAAATATATTATGCTATATACAACCATTCCACCTTCATTTAAAACAGTGTGCTGTGGGCATTTTCAGCCTAGAAACACCCACACCATTAGAGCCTATCAGCCACATCAGCTCTGCAAGCGACAGCTGAGTGGCCAATACCCATGGCCATAGGAGGGCTGGACCCTTGTCACCTCAAATGAAGCATTCCTTTGAACCAAACAGCACAAGGACATCTGTTTGCTTTGTCTTGAGGGCTGAGTGCAGGAAGTCACACTCACTGATGGACTGACACACACTAACAGCTGCCACTCTGTGGTGGGACAGCCATGGCCTCTAATGAATGAAACAGAGATGATAATGTGCCATAATGATCCTGTGTTATAGTAATATTGAGGTGTGACAGCAGCACTGTGGGTTTGGTAGGGGGAAAGGTAAACAAGAGAGAGTTAGAAGAGGAATTTCGAGTTGTGGCACCTGTGGGAGCATCTTTGCTCTGCTTTTGACTTCCCAGTGTGCCATCCCTGCTCTTCATTACGACATCTCAACGCACACCAACAGCTATCACAGGGTGCTTGTAATTGTGTACACCACACACTAATCACTGCTGGAATTATACTACTCCTTTCTTTTTCTGTCATTCACTTCTCAAAAGATTTCTTTCTCTAGTAAGAGCTAAAGGCCTTAGGGATCTACAAGATAGGACAATTTAACATTTTACATATATCAGCAGAGCTGTCTTAGTATAAAAAGTACTAATCCTTTAATGAAGCTGATATGTTCGCAGTGATTCATTATATTATAAATAAACCTTGGGGAGAGATTTGCTAAGGATCTTGGGGAAGGAAAAAAAAAGAGAAAAAGATATCTTTAGACAGTTCCCCCTCACACATCAAACTCTCCCTCCCTTGCTTCAAGCTGGCAACATGGCTTAGTGTGAAAACAACCTCAAGCTCAAGAACACAAGAACACAAATATAGTTAAATTAATTTCTACAGAGTTCTGTGTATCACAAGAGCCACACCTTATCCCCGTGTTGGTCTGTCTCATTTCATCTCCTATTTTACAGGCCTGCGATTCATAAGATTCATTTCAGCATCACTAGACATGGGCTGCAGTCCTCACATACGGCCCACGACAACTCTGATTGAAGATTACATCATTCTAATTCACATGCTGCCACATAACTATGTTTTCTAGTTTAGCAACAAGGGTGACACTCCGACAGCAGTCTGAAATTTAAATTGGCAGACATTAGACTGCAGTTTCAGCACCCGATGTGCAAATGTTAAGATAATAATCAGGTCTTGAATAAATCACCAAAAAGAAGTTTCTTGCAATCACAAGAAACATTTATTCAAAGGCTTCTTGACCATGAAAGTATAAGAAAAGTGCTCTAACATGATCACTAAATTCTTTATCACATTATCCTGACATTTCCAACTATGAAATCATTTGCTCAGCTCCACTGGCAATATTTGTATGCTTGTATGAGTGTTGGTAGACCTCGAACATTTTAATGACTGTCGTATACTTCTACTCTGTAAAGAAAAAGTGACAGTCAGAAATATTCACAGTTGGCCTACAATATCACTGAGGCTACTTCAGCCAACATCCAGTGCTATTAACAGTTTGCAAACAGCTGATAAATAACCAGAAACTCCAGCAGCTACAAAACATTTCACAAAAACATGCTTTCCTCCCCATGGCTTAGTAGTTGGGACTCAGTGGGGTATCACTGATTTGGAAATACTTTTTCAAATCAAAACAGGAGAACATCAAGCAGTTTCAAAAGGATGTGAGCCCTCAGAAGCTCCTTTAAATGAATTTACCTGATTTATAGAAATTCCCTTAAAAGGCTGGATTGGCTCCAAACCCATTGTGTCACACTCTTTTATCCATTGTAGGGGATCTCAGTAGAGTCACTATCCTCATGAGTAGTGAGATGAGACTACATTATCCTACTATATGAATATTTTGTGCAAATACTGCTCACCTGCAGAGAAATACAGCATGTAGTCACAAAGCCTAGAAAAATAACGTCTTAGATATTGATCCTAAATTGAATACTTTGAATACCCAAAACAAGAGGGAAAAGTGAAGTGCACCAGACTTTATACACACTAGCTTTAATTTTTACTTAAAACATGAGAATAGCCTACCAAAAAGTGATTTTCTGGGATTTGCTTGAACTCATAGGATCAGGATAATGTACTTTCTGAATGATAAGTACGGCATTACTAAGGTAACCCTGTAATATTCAACAGCCTATTCCTTGAGTAATCACACACTGTCTCTATGCTGGAGAGTCCATACTAACAATAGCACCAGAGCTTTTAATGTAGTTTAAAATAATTCCAAAATCTTAAGAGATAACTGCCTTAAGCATGACTACTGCCTCCATTGCTTTAAACACAGCAGAAGCAGTGCTCCAGGTTTGGAACAATATTACAATTAGTCCTGTCTTCATCCATCTTGGTCAAGACCCAAAAAGCTACACTTAAAAGTTAGTGGTTCTGGCGTGTGTGTATTACTTTTTTCTCCTTTTTTTTTTTTT
>WEIT01026213.1:4727-31903 GCA_013389985.1 Dryoscopus gambensis | reverse complement strand
AAGTTCATCAGGTAACTGAAATACATATGCTAATGAAGCAATGACACTAGTTGGCCTAAAACCCACCCTATGTTTCCTATTCAGTAATCTGGAAGTGTATTTGGGTTTCACACACTCAATCAGGATGAAGAGTGGCTTTTTCCACCCTCCTAAATGAATTAGTGACTTCATTAACTTTACCAAGTGCAATAGGATAAAATCGCCAATGCAAATAGTATTTCATGGTTCTAGCAAATTGATATTGCAACAATATGACAAATAAAACTATATCTTGTGGCAAGAAAAATATTAGCTGGTATCATATTTGCACATTAGCATCTAAATGTATTGTTGTCTTCATGTTTCCCAGGTCCCTTGAGGGTTAAAATAGTACTTAATGTATCAGCATGGAACTACTTGAGTATGATTATTTTATGCTTCACACAAATATTATATTATCTCTAAAAAGACTGGAAAATGCTGCATGCAAACACTGAAATTAAAAGCTCTTTTATTTTTAGTCCAAAATGGACATAAGTATATTTTCCTTCCCTGAAGATCTGTGAGAAAAAGATGGCAGAATACATGATGTTAGCTGCTGATACCAGTGATCAGTTACTATTCCTACTGGCATGCTCAGGCTTTTCTCTATGGTGGAGCAAAGCTGAAATGCAGCTGACTGAAGACACAAACACAGCCCAAGTGCCTTGCGTATCAGTTCTGTAATTTACTTTTCTCTACTGCAAATCCCTTTCCATATATAGGGCTACTTGCAATGCGAGGATCCAGATGTCCCTGCTCCCTTCAGCGACACTCAGTGTGCAGCTCCCCAGGGTATGGCTATTCATAGCTCTCCATGCTGTTCACTGCAGAGTCCTGACGATGATGCATTGATTGCCATGAGGAAAACTGACAATTTAAAGGAAAACCACAGACAGAGACAGACGCTTAGACACATGTGGGTGGCAGTGACATGGACAAAAACAGACTTCTCAGGATTCAAAGTTGGTGACAGACTTCAAAGGCTCAGTCTCTCGCTGAATCATCAACAGTGCACATACTGAAGCCTTTATTTAGCTGTTTTGGTAAAAGAATTAGCTCTTGCTTGATAATCATCTAAGATGCTAAACCTGTTCTATGTAGTATTTTTGTATTCTAAAGAAATTCAAGTGTGTTTTTTGCATGTGTTTCTCTCCAGTGTATCTCCTTGGCTGCTGAAGGCTGTCTACAGGTTATTAACTGTGATCTGGAAAGTGTGGTTAGGCACAGTCCTGAGCTGGCTGCACTGATTAATTGTTCCCAAAAGAGATTATTTCCAAAGGTGGAATCCTCAGGGATATCCTCAGGGATATTCCCAGAGACCATAGGAAGCATATGTGTGTCTCCATCTCCCCGACGGATTCACTGGAACTCCTCATGACCCCAGATATCTCTGGCAAGAGCATGCAGGGAGCAGCTAGGTCCATTTCGTGCCATGTTCTGTGACTTGGATTGCCTCAAAGAACAAGGACAGGATTTGTAGCTATGTCCTGCTGCTGCTTGCAAGGCCTGTTCCTTGGTATGCACACATGCTGCAAACAACAGCAATTCTACCAAACTCTTTCAAATACAGAAGCTGGAAATATTTCATTTTTTTCACTGTCGTTTCCCATGCAAGTGTACTTTTTCTGTCTGTGAAAGCTTAATGATTTTGAGAGGTTTTCTTTATTTACATGTTGCCATTGAGAGGTTTTATATCTTCTCCCATTGATTAATTAAGTTAAATGCCATATTGCTATTGTGGAAACCTCACTCTCTCCTTCCAAAAATAACATCCCCGTTTTTACAACTTCCAAAAATTGCAACCCCCACCACAACCAACGCTGTACTCTTTTATCCTCTTACAATTAAGATGAATTTTCTATGGAACTTGGAATAAAAAATGACAAAACGTATTTTTTAGGACTTTCTTACAATAAACGTATGCTGTTCAGTTGCTGCTTTATGGCCAGTGCCAGGGTGCAGGGCTAAATGGTGACCTGTGACATGGTTGTGGAGAGCAGCAGGTGTTATCTGCAACTACCCCTGGCCTCTCTCAGCTTTAGGGTTTGATAAGCAGTACCTAGATAATGCGTCCTGGTGTGTAGTATTGAGGTGTCACCAGACCACAGTGAATGGGCACAGCATTACTACTTCTCAGTGTACAGACCAAAGTCATAAACCACATTTGTATCATGACTTAGGAAACTAAAATGTGAAATCAGAACTTTGAAAGAGTGTGAATTTCACTATAAATAGGTCCTGCTTTTCCTGAAGTTAATTTTCAGCTATGGATATGTAAAATGTTCTGAGTGCGAATTGTCTGCTAGCTTTTCTGATCGCTCAGAGCAATGAGTCCTATTAACAGCTGAATTTAGAGTATACAACCCTGAGGAAATTAGATAATATATAAATAATATAGATAATTAGATAAATAATCTTGAGGTAGAACAACTGAAAATAAATGATAGCATAATCCAGGATCTACATTCTACAAGACATATCATATCTTCCTCTTCATTAATTTAAGAGAAGTTAGAATTACAGTACATTCCCTTTTGCCAAAATTTTTAGCCCTGGGCTTAGAGTCTGAAAATATCCTGTGAACTTGCAAAAATTCTTGTTTGGGCAATTTCATTCCATTCTTACACATCCTTTCCCTAATGCTGCTGCAGAGTTTAGCTACAGGGAAAGAGCACAGTC
The DNA here is from genome assembly GCA_013389985.1 of Dryoscopus gambensis. NCBI lineage: Eukaryota > Metazoa > Chordata > Aves > Passeriformes > Malaconotidae > Dryoscopus > Dryoscopus gambensis. The sequence goes on along the minus strand of WEIT01026213.1, from coordinate 29,203 downwards.
CCATTTGTGCTACAGCAGTTTGCCCTTTACTTCCTTTGCCTCTGTACATTTCAGTGCAGAGTAGCAATCTCCAAAGCATCTGAGTAGGTCCTCTCATCTCATTCCTTTTGACTTCTCTCTGATTGGTTTAGCACTCCTCTTCAGGGGCAGAGGTCATTTATATGCAGTTTATGATCTCCATTTGTAATTTTTAACATTTGGTGTGTTTTTTCAACTTTTTTTCTTTTCAGTATTCTTGCCTCTACTTTTCCATTTTGTGTTCATGTCTAATCTCACCCACCACTCTGATGACTTCAACCATGTGTTCATTTCCAAGGGGGTCTCAGTTACACACCCTTACGTGCCATATTTGCTACTCTTTCTTTGTTTACCAAGAAAATCTGTGACTTGATCCCTGCTCATGGCTGTTCAGTCCGGCTTCCATGCTCTTCATGCTTAGCTTCTTGTGTCATCTTTGACTTGTTAGTTTTCTTCAGAAACACCTGTTGCTATCTCAAATTTTACCCCACTTCTGCTACAAACCTCATCCATGACTACCCTCTAGCCTGTTCTCTGCGTCTTCTAGAAGTGCTCTTCTGGATCGTTCCTTTTCTGGATCTTTCCTCTTGCAGTCAGGGCTTCCTCCACTGACTATCCATGGCTTAGGAACTGCCTTCTCTACCTGAGAAATGCTGTATTTCACGCTATCTGTCACTTTAATACATATTTGTCCTGGGTGGGTTCTCCCAGCTCTAATAAATATAGAGAAATGAATGGCCAGATACTCATGTAGTTTTGATCAAAACAGCAAGTGTCTCCTGAATCTTGATGCAAAAGCAGTCCAAGGCTCTAACATGAGTTTATGCCATTACCTCCTTCTCTTGACAGCTCTTGAGGAGCAGCTTTCCAGTTCCAAGCAGAAAACATGCAAAGCATACACCTAGGTATACCTAATGCACAGGCCTCTGGAAGAGGCATTTCAAAACTAAATCAGACTACCTTTACAGTTTTTTTACTAGAACTATTGCACAATTAAATGTTTAGGGCTTTAAAAATGACAGCTTTTTATTAAGTACAGTATCAGACACTATAAACAAGAGATGGAAACTGAAGATAAGAAGCTCAGCTTGGAGAACTTGTGCAATCAACGTGCTAGAAAAAAAATAAAATGGAGATTTTACTTAAGTGCACAAAGTACAAGGAAGAACATTTCCTCAAATTATCAGAAATGTTGAAAGACTTTTCATCAGCAAAGGATGAGAAAAAATAGTGCTTAGTATTGCTTGAGAGACCACACAGGTAGCTCTGTATAGTAACCTACCTCCTCGTTAGAAACAACCAGCAATGAAAAAGGAACAAAATGGCTGTATGTTGAAAATGTTGAATAAAAACCCTCTATCATTGAAAGCAAATGGGAATTTTGTCTGTAGAGCTATTGGCAAAATATGTAGTCACACATAGTCATATACTGAGGAAATTCTAACTTTTTCTTAGTATGTATTGTTCTAGTTCTTATTTACTCTCTGGCCAGAATAGTTATCCTAAAAAAGTGTGACAAAAGTTCAGGTTTCATGCAGGGAAATGAAAGGAAGTCTTGATCATATAGAGGACCATCCCTTCAAGAACTTTTACAAAAGGTTGGATAGGATTCTGAGCAACCTGATCTGGCTGAAGATGTCCCTGCTCATTGCAGGGGGTTTGGATTAGATGATCTTTGAAGGTCCCTTCCAACACAGATCATTCTATGATTCTATGAATATTTCCTGGGCATGCCAGAGGCACTGATTAAGTTAGGTTTAATTTTCTGAGACAAAATTCAGACAGTAAATATTTCACTGTAAGTAGTAATTCCATTCTTACACTACTTGTAAGACCAGTGTGGTCCACTGTAACAAACGGTAACACCCAAAGTTGCAGTCTCCATGCTCGCTACCCTCCTCCCCATGTTCCCACATAACCTCTGATACCGCCAGTGTGACCAGACATAACGCTGTGTGAGTGTTGATGAAGATGGTGCTGCTTGTTCCAGAAGCGTTCCTTGGGAAGGAACCCCCGGCAGTGCTTCTTGGCACACTCGCAAGCCAGCTCTCTCACCCGTGCGATGGAAACACGCAGCCACGCTCACACTGAGCTGGCTAGCTCAGGTGTAACTAAAGGCAAAGACTTAAGAAGCAGCCTTGTAGGAAGTTCCAAAGGGTTTATTACCAAACCGCACCAAAGCACTCTATTGACGTAATGGGACAACTTCCCCCTGAGACACAGTTATAAAGGCATACAGAAGGGGGGGCGGGGTAATACAACAACAACCAATGGGGACAAGGAGGGGGCGGAGTGGGGGCTGGATTACATCCTTTTTAGGGATACAAGGGACGTATGGCAACTGGCCAACCAGACAGACCAAATCTACATAGAATCACAGGATCTGATGGGAGAAGCGTTTCTCACCGAGTTAAGGGGGGATCTTAAACTTCGGAGTTGGCCCACCAGCAGGCCTCTCCTGTACCTGAGGCCTTTGGCCCCCCAGCCCCCACAGCTGCTGGTTCAGTCGCTGCAACACAGACAGACTTTCACATACCTGTGAAAAAGTTATACAAGATCAGATCTGTGCAATGTTGCTCAGTCCAAAGGAGATCTAAAAATTAGTATATGTAAGACACTTTTTAAATGCATTCATATTTGAAGTTTATGCCCCATTAAAGTTACAGCGTACTATAGACATGAAAAATTCTCACAGTTGGTACATGTGAACTGGTTTTACTCCAGATGAGTATTGATTTCAGGCTTTATTGGAAAATAGGTGGTTATTTGAATAATATCCTTACAACTTACGCATTTTGGTTACCATTATAGACATTGTGTCTTTTAACAGTGATATGTGAGGTCCACTATTTGCTGAATGTGCTTGTTATGTGGTTCCACCAGGTCAGGTAAAACCAAACAATTACTTTGACAACTTTGCTGTTAGTCAAAAAGACATTGCTGATGAAGGAATACTTTTGTGTCATTCATAGGAGGGAAGGAAAGAAAAACCAAAGCAAAGTGGAAAAAAGAAGTCTCAAATTGCCACAGAAACCACCTTGGGAGGCAAAGAGATGTGAATATTTCCATAGAAAGGTAGGAGTAATTCAGCCCACACTTTGGAAGGTTCACACCTAAGTTGCTGAGAGCTGAAATTGAAGGAGAAGTCAGATATCACCTCTCCTATTGACTTGGAACAGCTGAACTGTACATCCCCATATCTGGGAAGGAGGAGCAGACAGGGAGCTTAAGACCAAGAATAGTAGCAAGAGGTCGAGGGAATAAAGAACATAGCTGTGCACTGAGACAAAAATCTTAAAGACCACAGAGGCTCAGTGTATTGAGATTAACTGTTTAAGGTGAGTAGGTATTTAGCAAGAAAGAGCTCCACTAGACATGTGGTGGTATGACTTTAAATTTCACTCAACATAACTTAAGTATGTGCCTAACTACTTTCCCAAACAGGATTTAAAAGATTGTTTTTAAAATAAATGGTGATTTTACTAAATGCACCCACTCTTCTGGAAAATACACTCTACATTTATATTTTATCTTGACAAGAAAAATATTTGAGAGGTTTAAAGAAAAGATTGGTCAACATCTGTGTATGTTCACTTTCTGTATTAGTATGCATGAGTCAGATCAATGTTGCAGTGCTGTGCTAATGTTTGGAATTCACATTAAAGTGGTGTCAGGAAGCTTAGAGTTGGAACAGTATTGATGGTAAGTGGATATAGGTGATTTGGACCAGAAGACTCAGATTTGCCACACTAATAAAGCTAAAGGAAATCAATAAAGGAGCAATCATAAAAAAAATAAAAATAATAATAATAAAAAAAAACTAGAAAAAGGAAGAAAGGTGTAAACTGAAGTACAGATACTAAAAGTAATTTTTCCTTTTTCTTACCATTGTTCTTAATAATTTGAATTTTTTTTTCAAGGTTTCACAGAAAGGAAAGTATTTACAAACATCTATTTGATCTCAGTCTAGCATTGACTACAATGGATTTGAGCCTTGCTGGAAAACAAGTTACAGAATAAAATTCCCATTCTATCTCAGCACTCACTCCCTTTATGCTTCTGATCATTTCACTCCTTTAGAAATGCCTTCCACTCCATACATCTTTTTGGTAAAATCTATTTATACAGGATGCAGGACACAGGAGGTCTGATAGAGGGACCCAACACCTACCTAGCGGATGTAATGGAACTGTAATTATTTTTAAAAAACAGGTACTGGGCAGGAGGTGGGCTGGGCTGGGGTGTAGAAAAGAAACCAGGAAATCAAGAAATATAAGTGTCAAAATATAATGGCTTGTATTAAGTGAGATACACTCAGAGCCTGACTTAAACTGAATCTCATTGTTCAGCATTCTTAACAGGTTCTTCACTCCTCTTCCTGATTTCACAGACTCCTTTCCAATATGAAGCATTTCTGTTTATCAGTAACTTTAGTGAAGACCTTTTCATTGAACTTTTAGTGGACTACAGTTTTTTCTATGAGAAAGTCTGACAGATGTTTGACTAAATTCACCACCAAAAATAGCTTCTCTATTCATCATTTTGTTTTTATTGGAAAAGTAAAGCATTTGGCTTGACTCATAAGATGTATTTGTTTTGCATCTATTTTGCTCACCATATTTATTGTTGCTCTCCTCAAGAGACTGAGTTGAGAGTTTTATGTTTTTCTTCAATTCACTGGAAGCCTTGCCTCATTAGAGGTTATGTATGGAGTCATCTAAACTACATTGGCCACCCTAAAGTTAAGGCTTTAGCCTAGACTGGTTGTCTGAACTCACCCAATAGCCAAAGTATGACTGTTTCCATGTACCCTACATGCTGTCACTATAAGTATATCCTGGAACAGATATCCCAAAATGTCCTTTGTGTCTCTACAGAGCACCTATAGCAGTTTAAATTAGAAATGGTAGTTTTACACAGCTAAACTTAAGTGACAGGTATCCCCACTATGAAAAGCCTAAGATAATATAGTGTCACCTAATTTGAAATACGATGTAGTATATATTTTGTTGTATGTGTACAATAGATGGGTGTAGTACTCTAGTATTGCTGAAGCATAGCTGTAAGACTGAACTGAACACAGTATGGACTTACCGATTTAGTTAAAAAAATCCACACTGCAACAGCACATAATGGGCACTAGCCTTGTCTACAGCAAACTGAAATCCAGGTAACACAGAAATAGTCACTGAAATTGCTCCAGATTTGGACAATGTCCTCAGCTGCAGTGCCATGCAGCCTGAGTGAAGCCATGTCACGACAGCTGCACTGAGGCCACAGTAGGTGAGGGACAGACACAGGGGCTGCTCAAGCAATGTAGTCAAAAGAGCAAGAGCTGTACCCGTGGCTAAAGCCAAATCTGTTATCTTCATATGCATCTTCATCTGACTTCATTTCTCTGGCCTTACTGTATGATTTACATTAACTTCTAATACATATGACAGAACCACAATGCCCAAAGGTTTTGGTTAGAAGACTGCTGGGTATGGTCTCTACAGCTGTGACAGTGTTGCTCTGACTGGAAAAGCATTATCTGATTTTCTTGAGAAGGAGGAAGAGACAGATATCTGTAATTAGTAAAAATATCAATTTAACTGTGTGAAGGGGTACTTGCCTCCATCATTTCTCATCAACTGATTCTTACAGGCTTTAAGACAGAGATGAAGGATAAATGTGACAGAACAGAAAGATCTTACAGCAAGCAAGCAATGCTGTTAACATAAACAGGAGCTCTGCTGTGGAACACAAAGATCTACCATAATTGTCAAAGTCACTTGAGAAGCTGCATATGCTTCGATGTACCACAAACAGCTTAAATTATTCATAAAAGGGACAAAATAGCTCAAAACTGGAGGGATGTCTTAGTTTACACCTAGAAGCCATTTTCCATCCAACACAAAGACATGTCTGGTCAGGCTTTTGTATCTTAATAAAAGTTGCTTTATGATTGAGCACACTCCAAAAGCTGTTTGTCCAGTTGTCTGCACATACCAGCTGATGCAAAGAGAAGAGAACAAACACTTTGCTGTGTAAAAGGCAAGACATCACTGGTATTACTGAAGAAAACATCTGCCAGGCATGATGTCAGCTCTTTCAGAAACAGGCTGTGTTTAAAATCTCACAACTCAATATGGATCATATAGCAACCAATATTCCATCAAAGATTCTAAAGCAAATAAATGTACACCTTACCTTCAGAAGACTTTCCTCTGGTTTCATTATCACCTACAACAGAGCCAATGTTTCAGGAGCAGAGAAGGATGACTAATTCACACATGTCATGTTCTGCATGCTGTCTTAACCTGCCACTGCAAACGCTTCCTTGAGAATTAAGCTAATGTTATTATTTAGAACTAATATTATTAAATCTCTTGGCAGAGGCTTGCACAATCTGCTCTTTTTTCCATCACTCAACAAAGGCTTGTAAAAAAGAGGCAAGAGGAAGTAATTTACCCATTCACAGATTAAAACTGGAAGTGCCAACTTAATGTATTTTGACATTTGCCAGGCAGGAAAGTTTGGTAGAGCATCAGAGAGCCCCTGACTGTACACAGGTTCTTAAGCACAGGAAAAGACACATGTCCCAGCCTAGTGCTTTTCTGGAGACCACCCACACTATCACTGACAAATTTTGCTGACAGGTACTAAGAAAAAGGGTATTGTTAGTATCAAGATGCACCTTCCCCTAGGTTGGTTCATCTCTCCTTTAAGGAGTAAGAAATGTTGTTGGTTATTTGCCAGAGGGCACTGAGACATAATAAAAGTGAGATTCAGGAGGCCAAGAGCAGACATGAGCTAGCATTTCTCTGTGAGTGCATCTATGATACCCACGTTCAGTTGCAGACCTACCGCAGCCCTCTGGGTGACTAGAGAGGAATCACTTAGTATGGTATTCATCTTATCCAAATTTAGACTCCTGCAGTATAAACATCTACATAGGAGCAAGTCACCCTGTGCTCTTTTTGTAGTCAACAGAGAGAAATAGATACTTCTAGGGTGCAATTAATCTCATCCTAAAGAAGACATCTTTCAGATGATTTATGCCTTAAAAGTACCTGTTTTTTCCTGACTATAAAAGGAGTCTGAGGTGATTTTTGCCATATGGACACCTCAGACATGAGCAAATAATATATCTAGCAGAACCATAAAGCCATTGATATTCCACACAACCTGCAGTTAGTATAAATGTTTGGTCAATAATAACTCGAGCTGAACTCAGACAGTTGACCTAGAGGTGAATGGCTCTGTATTCCATTACTAAGTCTCTGAATCATCCAGTGTCTCTTTTCTTTTTAAGTAAAGTCTCTCTCTGGGTTTTAGATGTCACTTAATGGAATGTGGATATTAAATGTATGTAAATCCATAGCATTTTTGGATAGAGCTGCATTCCACTATGTCCCATTATAAATACGATCCCATCCTCCTCTTTGGAGCTGTCAATCTGTCAGGCAGAGGAGACTGTGGACTCCCAAGGCAAATCCTTGTACTTTCAAGGGACTACTGTTGCCAAAATGAAAGTTCCCAGTGAAAATAGTTCTTGTGTGGAGACTATCAGAGAGACCCTCTTAAGCCATGTTTTTTATATCCTGGGATGATAGGAATTCCTTTACCAAAAGAAGTGCAGCTTGGTTTTTTCCCAGGTTGTTCATTTCCATTTTATTCCTATTCCTGTTCTCAGAATTCTCACTTTGTTTCATGGAAGTATTTTCTATTGTCTTCACTGTTGTTTCCCATTATTTTACTGCATATTTTTCTACACTTTTCATTGATATTTCCTCTTCAGTTATGAAATATTCTCAGGATTCTTGTGAAAAAATTCTTTTTGCACTTTTGCCTTCAACCTAGCAGTAAATTGCCAAGGCAGAATATAGTTGTTATTATTAATTTCTGTTTGAAGAAGTTAATGCAGCTGTATCTCCACTTAATCTCCAAATTCCACCACTTCACAGGTGTCACTTAGTGGAATGTGGATAAAAAACTTTTAAATTCACAGTACCTGGGTGTTAAACTGCTTTGCACTTTAAATGTAATTCTACTGCAATACACAACCTGTGTTTGTGTAGAATGATCTAGATAACCATCTTCACTGGTATCTGACAAAGAGATCCAAATTCCATCTGGTCAGACGGCTGTTTTGGTGACCCACCTCAGATGAAAGAGTTTGCCACATTCAAGACACTTCTCAAGCCCAAGTCTCTTAAAGGAGTTGCACAACAGACTGACCTTTCTGAAGCCTTCCCTGCACTTCCACTGGGAAGACTGTGTAGCCCAGACTGTACATAGAACACAGTGTTTCTCTTCTTCTGAGGACCAGATGTTATCTGAAACATTACCCAAAGAAATAATATAATCTCCTGTTCATGCTGTAAATTCCTGTATAAGTTTTAGGCAGAATGATGTTATCAGTGACAGCAATTCTTCAAATGCAGCTAATCCCCATCGTCAGGGCTTTCAGCAATTGCCTTAATTAGACAGAAACCAGCATCTCAAGCAGGTGACTTCTGCAAACCAGAAGAGTTCAATTGAAAAATGGTGCTTTGAAGTTGCCCATCTCCAGGCACCTCTCTGAAGTGCAGAATTTTCCTAGAGAATTACTTCAGATTAGACAGTTATCTTCTATGAACCTGAAGTTATAGAAGAAGTGTCACTTTATGGCTAAAATGCACCTCTAGATCTATTCTTAACAAATAAACTAATTCTTAGTTTCTCTCCACTTGCTTCCTTCAGAGATACAGACACTTGCAGGACTACAGCAACTTTGAAATTCTGTCTCAATTTTTCCAATGTAGCACTGACATTCATGTAATGCAAAGCTTGGGGACTAGACCAAGAATTTTTTTCTCCTTGCATTTGTATTTTAAGCATATTAAATTCTCTGGGCAAGTTACTACATACACACCCAGATCCTCTTGCTGAACCACACCTGTGCTAGCTGGGGTACTGATCTTTGCCCATCCAGCTGTGGGACTTGGTGAACTTCTCACCCATCTCTCACACTCTGGCTCCCTTTCTGGGGAAGGATGTGGAGCAACTGACTGGTCCACGCTGTGTGCCATCAAGATGTGGGAGTAGGAATAACATCATGCTGTGCAGCTCAGCCCATAAACAGCCTTTGCCCATGTGGTAGGATGGCTACTGTCTCTCTGACATAACCTAGGAAATCAGGTTGTCTTGGCTCTGTGCTCACAGGACTACTTGTTTGCTTCAACTTACAGGCACATAGAGTTTCTGTAGTTAAAACCAAATACAAAGGCCAATTATTCAGACTATTATATTCACCATAGTAGCCACAAAAATGCAAGTAAAATATATATCTACATTTTTTTGAGACATAAATGATATTTTTGAGACTGGGTAACTGCTCGACACTGGTCTTGGATACAAACGGAAAAATGAACCAACTTCTTTTTCCTGCCCCACATGCCCAAAACATGATATGTGTGTCAGATGATTGTTTTTATTAGCATACTATAAATCCTAAAGAATAATAGAGAATGTGGGCCAGATCCTCACTCCTTTCAGCTGAGATGTGCTAGTTTACCTCAGTGCAGGAGGTTCAAAAACACTACCATTAGCTTGCAAACCAGTGTTTCCTTATGGAAACATTCCCTATCTCGTATAGTTTTATATGATCTGGGTGTAACCCATTTCCTATTTGCCCCTGAGCATTTCTGGAATGTGATAACATAACAGTGGACTATATTATCACCTTTTATTTCCCTCCATTTTGTCATTCCCTTGCTGTTGCTCAGAAGAGGAGCCAGAAACCATGCAATGAAAAAGCTTGAACCCTTTCTACCTTCTACTTTTCCCTTCATTCCTCTCTCCAGTTTTCCTCCCTGATCTCCTTCCTTCTAGATACCCATCTAGGAAGAGAAATATGATTTTTGTTATAGAAAATCTGTTACTGTACTAAGCTTTGAAGATCTACTAAAGTGAACACCACTTAAGTACATACATGGGGGTACGTATGTATACATATAAGTGCATATATATAAACACAACTGTTCATGCCTGGGAGTGACCAAGGAAATTTTTGCATTTAGCTTTTACAAATAGCTATTATTAACTTCACTATTTTTGATGGTCTGCTCTTTTTCTACTCCCATCTCTCCAGTCAAAAACACTTCTGTGGACTTCAATAGAGATGTTTATCTGGATCAAATTTATTCAGCATATATGCTAGTTATTACAAGGGAATGTTTGCAGGAAACATGAAACAAGTCTTTATTACACTGAAATCTCCCACATTTATTCTTGCAAGATCTAGTCTCTAGATTTCATCACATGGAACAGAGAAAACATACAAAGTGACCTTTGGATTTTTTTTACGAAAGAGTTCTTCAAATTTTTTATCTTTTTCTCATAGCAGATCATGTACTGATCCTGAGTTGCCACATCATGGGGCAGACATGTCTTCCACTGCTGAATGCAGCTTTTCCCTGTCAGACTTGTCCAGAAAGGGATTATGACCTAGGAAAAGTGTAACATTAATTCACTCTGGAGACAACAGTTCTTATTGTATTTTCAGTTTTGCTCTTCTTTCCTCAGAGAAAGTTGAAAAAGGTGAAATATTTTTATATACACTCAGAATGACTAATGTCTATCTTCATGCTGACAATGGAGAAAGAAGATTGAATGGACAGAAGTTTACAAGCCAAGCTCACAATTCCCTTAAATATTTCTATAGCACTAAATTAAATTTTTAAAAATTCAGAATAAGAAATGAGAAATGAAAATATGCTATGCTGCTAAGAAATCTAACCACAACAGTCCCTTACCATGGGCAAGAGACGTGACACTGCTTTAAATATCCAGTAATGCTTTTATTGGACATTTATATTTCAAGAAGTCAGTTTCTGACTTGCATTGCATATTAGCTACGGCATTATGTTAAATCCTATGACATGCAGCTACTGACTTCTGAAAGGTCCCCAAATTTATTTGTTGTTTTCAACTGTGATTTTTCTGTAAGTGTGTACTTCCGAAGAAAGATTTTATTAAATCAATTCAAAATATGTTAAAACTTCCAATAAAGATCAGAGATTAAATTAGGTACTCTTGAAATTTGGCAATTCTCATTACAGTTCACTTTAGGGAAAGAAAAATTAAACCCATCCAAATTTCACAGATTCAAAATGTCTGAAATGAACTTAAATGCCATTGATGTTTCTGAGATTTTATTAGAAACTCCAAATCATTAATGTTTCACATTTCTTTGTGATAAATTATAGACACTATGTCATAGTTTCATCTTGCACCAGTTGACATCATTGTCAAACAGAAAAGCAGGAAGGCATTTATGAGTGGAAAATGGTGCAATGTGGAGAAAGGTCGACTTCCACTCAGCAGTTTGGGCATGGCTTCTTCCTCAGTGGATGTCTAGGTAAAAACAAACAAACAAACAAACAAAAAAAAAACCAGAATAAACAAAAAAACCAAAACCCAAACCCACCACTTTATTTCCCTAATCCTGATAGCTAATGTCATATGGTTTTTTCCTTTATAGTCTCAGAAATTTGATGCCTGAAAAAGGGAAATCTGAATATGCATTGCTTTAAACCAAGCAGAGTTCACCAAATGCTCCAAACAGTCATAAAGATGTATATATAGCCTTATTAAAAGACTGATGCCAAATCTTCCTCAGCCTTACAGGGCATACCTTCTATTCTTCCTGTTGAACTCTTACAGGTTCTTTTCAATTAGCCCGACACATGCCCAAAATGTCATTGCTCCAGTTTACTTTGTCCTGGCTGCTAGGATAGAACCCAAGTACCCACCAAAGGTTCACTGGACAGAGAGGCTGCATCTTGCATTTTCCTCACAGCAGCCTGGTAGTGCTTCCCAGAATAATATTTCCTGCTTCTGCATCACCTTCACATTTCTGACTCACTCCATATGACATCCATTGTCCTTTTCTACTGTATGGCTGCTCCATGGCCTTTTACATTTCCTCTCGGAGGCAGCAGGTGTAACTTTCATGTCTTGACTGTATGGATCATGTCACTTATTTTGGATCATCCACCCAATTTATTAAGGTCACTCTAAATTCTGGTCATGTACTACAAACTGCTGGTAATGTCTTCAGCAAATGTATCAGGTTCTTTTTCACACTGAAAGCCAAGACTTTAGCAAGAAATGCTCTTCACCTCCCACTCCTGTAAGACTATACTTGCAGCCACACCTAACCAGTAAACTGCTTATGCCTTTGAAACCCTCTGAAGTTTTTGAAAGGAGCATTTCAAACAGCTGTTCGATCAGTTTAGGTTGAGAACTCTAGGCTTATTTCCTCAGGCTTGCAGAAGCCCTGTGTGGGATAAGTCTGTCTAAATCAGAGAGACATCACATATACTGTTTTTTCCTTATTCTCTAAATCAAATGCTCTTAGAGAAGGAATTAATGCTGATTTGACACAGCGTATTCTTGGCATGCTTAGGTGGGCTATTTTAACTCTTTAGAATCCTCCTGCAACTTATTTATTGTTTATTTAATAAATTAATTCAGAACATTTCCAGGAGCTCCCATAAGGGATTGATTATAGCTTCCTTATTTTTTCAGAAAAACCATATTTGCACCTTTTCATGTTACTGCAAAGACTCATCAATGGTTCAGAGATCATACAGGATTATTTATCAGGTCTTGACATCTGAATACATCTATCTACTCTTCAGTATATTCTCTTCCTTTATTTTACCTGAGCTCTCTTCTTCTCAATAAAGTTAAGCAGAACCAAACACTAAATATTTTAGCCGTCTTTACACTATGTCTGTCTTGCTCTCCTTTCCCATTACATCGGATCCGTATTGTTCTTTGTCTTCTGGGTTATTTCTAGAAACTTTTCTTGCTGCTTCTTTTTCTCACATGCAAAATGAAATTCATATTTTCGTGTTGGACTTTCTGCTTTTACATCCAAATACCTGTGCTTTTCCTTACACTTATTCTTAATCATGTGCCTCATTTTTCACCTGGAGAAATAGTCATGGAAAGATCATATTTCTTCAGACTATGGAGTCGGTAATAATGCATTTTACTGATTAGGGTATGAATGTTATTGATTCCAGTATGGTCCTCAAATCCTTCCAGCAGTTATTTCTGGATTGCTCAAGTGAGTAATTTTGTGTGGTAAGCACTTCTCCACTGTTTTATTACTGCTGCTCACCCTGTGAGCGCACAGGATGGCTTTTACATCATTATGTAAAATGTTGCATGATGCGTAAGAACATTGTATATCCTGGCTACTGCATAGAGCCAGCTTGCCCAGGAACAGGATCTAGTCACATTTGGAGGCTTTGGGTAGGTGATTAGAAAATGCTTCTCTTGACCACTGCTTGCTCAAAGGCTGCATGCCTGCTCCTCCTTCCTGGAGGTGCTGAGGCCCCAAGTCTGCCACCAAAGATAGAGTGTTTCAGAGTTTCTATCTCAGGAATTCCTTTAACAGCATTTTTGAAATTTAAATTATTTTGATCATTACTTTATTTAATATAAAAGAAAAACTGAAGCATTGCATTGACTGTGACTCCTTGTTTCATTTATGAAAAGTTGGAGAAATGAGCCCATTTCCAGCTGCCTGCCCTTGCTCACATTTGCCATATAATACCATCCTGGATAAGAAATTCTTTTGGCTGGACATAAGAGGGAGGAACAATTTAGTTCAGTCATGAAAAAAAAAAGATGGCAGTTCAAAAATGACCTGCCAACATGAAAACTTCTGTTGGAAATTTTCACAGCCCTTCAGCGTTTACTATTTGAACTAAAACACCTAGAAAATACCACTCCAAGTGGAATCATGGGAAGATTTACTAGTGGCAATGGAAGTCCTCCTCACCTGATTACCCTGTAAATACTCAGGAGAAGTCTTTAGCAAACATTTCACCCATGGTGCAGCTGCAACAGCAGAGGCAGAATGTGGCCTTCGGCTGAGGCACCATCAGATCTGTGAGGCCGTTTTGAACTGAGGCATTTCTGAACCTGCCAGCAAAGTGAGTGATTTGCCACCAAATCAAGGAAGAGCAGCTCGGCATTTGAAAGCATTCATTAGCTGATGCTTCAGATTGATTTCTACAGGGATTGTAGAGTTTTGAAGAACACTGAAAAGGGATTTTTCCTTTTAGCCTCTGCTATTTATTGCAAGAGATAAGGGGAGACACAACTGTGCTGGGAAGAATCTCTGTGATATGAGTGTCCTGTTCCCGAGGCATACATCAAAACATCAGCTGTTTAACCAGGACTTTGAAACATTTCCAATTACTACGAATCTTTAGCTGTTACAATTCTCTTTTTTCCACACTTCATTAATCTCATTTTTTGTTTCCTCTTATATTTCAGAGGCCTAATCAAATCATCAAATGAGAGGAACGTGACTCAGTTCCACTGCAGAAAGAACAAGCCCATATCCACCTTGCTATGGGAGTCTGCATGTCCCCACAGTGTGTCCATGCTAGCACAGAGATGCTCCCTGCATCCAGGGGCACCCTGCTGTATCCCACCCTTCTCTCAGCAGGCAGGCATCCCTGCATACATACACTCAGAGCATCTCCTCCCAAGGTTTACTCTGCCAGCCACCTCCACATCTGTCCCAGACCCTCCCTCCTTCCCACTGGCAAGCCCTGCCAAACATTGCCTGGAAAAGGGACCTCCTTCTCCATTACACAGAGCAGGCATGGTGCTTGGAGCTGGCACATGGCATCCCCACAGGACCATGCCCTGCCAGCGAGCAGCTGTGGCAAGGCCCATTGCCAGTTGCAGGAAGGCATGTCCCCTTTTTCAGAGGAGAAATAAAGTACTTGTGGCTGCAGGTTCCCCCGTGGCGACTGGCCCCATGTCCCTCCTGTGTAGCGGGCAGATGGTGGTTGTGCAGGCATCCAGCCAGCACCACAAGGCCCCCACAGCCCCAGCCCCATATGCCCCGCTCAGCTGCTGTCACCACTTGTCAGACTAGGAGTTATTTTTCAAGTACTTCCAACATGGGCGAAGCAAATGCACCAAAGGGCGAACTGTGTTTTTCAGCATTAGTAGCTATGAGACCAGAAGCTCCTGAAGTGAAGGAGGTGGGTGAGTTTGACTTGCTGCCTGGTGAAGCACTGGCAGAACTAAGCAACAACACTGCCCGTGCTATGGCTTTCTGCACAGATAAATGGTACCTCAGAGATGTACTAGGAGAAAGAGGAAAAGGATTTGAGGGGTTTTTAAGTGTAGATTACCTTGACAATAAGTTTTCTTACAAATCTGCAGAATTCAAGCACTCTAAACTGTAACTTTTTGTTAAAATTTGAGAAGAATATGCTTTGCCAGTTCTTAACATAGCTCAACACCTGCACCCTCACTGCTGCTGCTGCTAAGGCCTGGAGTTACACAGTGCTGAGGTCTGGCATGGGAGAAGGACACTTGGATGGTGCTGTGGTGATTCATGCATGAGGGGGTACTCAAAAGAAGATAAAGTGGGCATGTAAGTCTCTACACACTTACAATCTAAAGCCAAAATAAAGACAGTGAGGCAAAGACCACCCTGAAGGCTGCTGCATCCCCACAGCAACACCAGGGTTCTGCTGGACTCCTGGGGGGCCAGGCTGGCAGCCCAAGCAAACAGCTTGCCTCTTTTGTCCCTCGTGTTAGCTAGAAAGCGAGCATTGCACTATGGCCTCATCTTTTGTGACCAATCACAGGTAACGTGTCAAGTAGACAGAGGCACTGCTGGGAAAGCATTTTTGTCTTGCTCATGGCATATCTGCTAGGATGGAGCAAAGCCATCACTACTGCCTGGGCATGTGGGAACAGAGCTCACCACTGCAAGGTCTGAACATGAGCTGGAGCAGGTCAGGGGTGAGCAGCAAGCAGAGGAGATAAGGGCATGACAAGACTGGCAGATTTGGATCACCTGGGCTTACAGGGTGCAAGGGCACATGCAGAGGTTGGAGCTATAGTGAAAGTATTGTTCTAGAGTTGTTTAGAAAAGGTATATTTTGGGACTCCTGGAAACTAACTAAAAAGTTCAAAAGGCATTTCTTTTTCATTTTAAGTTATTATGAACATTATTATGCTTGGAGACAACTATTCTGGAAATGAAAGAGAGTTTTTAGGAGCCATGCCACCTGTTCTGACAGCCTGACCTAGAGCAAGATAGACACAGGAAGAGGCAAGATGTGTTCCTGGGGTATTTACATTGACTCAGATGTGATTTTCCCAGTGATAAGAGCAAAGGATTCTGTATACACTGTTCAGGCATAACCTTCCCTCTTACCCTGAATGCCCCTTGTCAAAATGAGGCCACACTGGTCATCAGTATTCTGGATCGCATAAAATAATGCCAGAAAAGGGAGCTATGACTTTTTTTCACACATTCATTACACCATTTTTAGCATCTAAAATGTGGCTACAAAAATCACCATTTTTTCCTTAGTCAGTTATCCAGCTTTTGTGGTCTAGGGTTTCCTAAAACTTGTCCATAAGTGTTTTGTTTTCACCTGAAGTTGTGCTAGTTACATTTAATCTAATTTCAGTGTAGATAGGCTAATAGAGTTTTGATAATGTAAATCCTCTTGAAAAAGGACTAATTTTGAGGTTCCAGAAAAGTATTGACATGCTATGATTGTGAATTAGCTCCATTTCTCAGAGAATGGTGCTAATAATGCCAAGGTCATGGACTTGATCCCTGTACAGGCCATTCACTGAAGAGATGATCCTTCCAACTCAGACTATTCTGTGATTTTCTTTCAAGGCTGTAGTAAAAAGCAAGGTACATTAGGTAAGTGTAATCTTAGGTTTAGAAGTCACTCCTCAAGCCTTCAAGAGACGAGAATCAGTGAGTTTTCTTTTCTAACTGTGAAAAATGGTTTTCACAGATCATTGGCTTTACAGTAAAGATTTAAGCTGCAAGGCGATGGACAGGATATTTGACCTACCTTATTCACTTCTAAATTCTAAAACGGGACTCTGTTAGGGCACTGCATATGTGTTGGTGCTGCCTGTTAGCCACAAATACCATTCCCAGAGGGGCTCTTGCTTGGCGTGTCAAACAAGATAATGTGACCACATATTTCTTTGACTGAATGAAGATGATTTTCCAGTCAAAGGGGAAGAAAGTTGTGGATTTTCAAAGTTGAGATCATGTGTCCTATATTCCATCTTCTGTACAACTTAGCTGGTAACCTCAGCATGTATTTATGAAAAAATACATAGAGTATTACCTATTGCTCTTAAAATATCTCTGAAAGTGTTTTGAAACTTCATGGCTGATAAGTAAGACTCATCTTTTCTGCTGAGGCATATCAGATGCCTTTTCTATATATATGCATTCATTCTACAGTAAGATGGAAGGAAAAATCTATTTGTAGTTCAAAGAACATCCTGTGTTCTCTTATGTAGCTACAGAGTCTCTTCTGAGCTGTTCTTTTGTATTTTTGGCGAAACCAAAACAGAAGTTATTTTAAACTGAGTCACTTTGGTGGAAATAGATGGTTTAGGTCTGGCAAAATATAGCATCCAAAAAATCAGATCTGAGTCTCCTGAACAAAATCTTGCTTTACTGATATGTGCAAATTCATTCATCCCAGCAATCTGGAAGATGAAAGATTTTATTTTCTAGTAACCCTGGGATGCAAAGGCACTGCACCAAATAAATATTTTCAAGCAAAACAATATTATGAAGACTCTCAAAAGCCACCTAAATACTTATATTTTTTTAACTCTGTATGTGCATTGAGCAATTTTGTGTGTTCATGAATAACTCACAAAGAAGGAACAAAAAGATTATTCCTGCTCATAAAGCTTGAAGTGTGCGATCAGGAAGCAGAAAGACCATACCATTAAGCTGACCAACCATGTGGCACAAGCAGTAATCAACCCACAGTGAATAGTCAGAGAAGCCATTTTTCCAGTAGTCCACAGGCCTAAAAAAAAGCTACTTCAGCATCTAAAGATTTGGAAAAGTCAGTTACATTACAGACAATTTAGAAACAGGAAAAAAAGAGCATGATGTCTAAATTTATCAACTAAATTGTTACCTTCAAACAACATCACCTAGCCATTTGTTCAGCCTGTCATGCCTTTGAAGCAGAGACTCGTGGTACTGTGCCCCTTCCCAGGTCCTTGTTTTCAGAGTAAAGCATGCTGAGGACACCTGAGACCACAAAATAGCCACTGTTCTGTCTATCTGTAAGTGGCAGGATCTGTTACTGCTCAGAGTCCTCTTGGATTTCTGCCTCACTAAAGCAGCTTGAAACCAAACAATGCTCTTTAGATTTGGAGAACTTGATCCTCGAGCAGTGCTGAATGCACCCATGCAGCCCCTGTCGGTACCTGCCACCCTTCATGCAGCCAGTAATGCTCCTCTGGCTTAAGAATGCTTGTGTGAGCTTTACACAGTGGCTTGAGATCACTGGATGGAAGAGGCTGTGCAGGTATAATAGATTTTCTTTCAAACTCTTACTTGTGGGTGTCATAACAGTGCAGAATCATCACTTCCGGAGTAATTTTTATCTGCAAATCCTGAAATACAACAGAATCAGTTTAATTAAAATGAAGATGAGTGACTGATGCTTAACTGGTGTAGCAATAGAGTAAATTCTGTTTAATGGAGATGCATTTGACCTTTCATAATTTATAAAGTGGCATTTAGATAATAAAATATAGGTGAAGTTTTAAAATTCACTGTGTAGAAAGGGATTTCACGAATTAAAGGTTTAAAGCTACAAATATCATTTTAATTTAAAAACTATTTTTATGCTTTTAGATACATTTAGATTTTTTAGATTTAGATCTATTTAAATTTAGACACATTGAAAGATTTGTTTTGTTTTTAATAAAACATCCTTTTTGATCAGAAAGTCCTGGAGAATTTAAGATGATTGTCTGTTTACTTGGATATCAGATGTAAGGCTGACTCCTCTAAGCACTTGGGCATGTGCTTAACTTGACATCAGCAAGAGTACCCCTGTGCATGAAGCTAACCATGTGCAAAGATATTTGTAGGACTGGCATCAAGTGACTACTTGTAAACTCCAGTCTTGTCCATTGAAAAGGTTTTCAGGTCAAGTGGAAAAAAGGAGCTGAAGATGGAGAGCACTGATGTGAAAGGACAGAATAATGTTACTCTTGCATAATTTGAAGCAAACACAAATAACAGAGTAATTTCTATTTTTTTCTCTCTATGTCTTCAGAGTAGGTATCAACTATAATTCTGAGGGCTGCCTTGGGATCATCTCATGATCTTGGCCCATTGACACTAATTTTGGTGCTGATCTAAAGCCACTGAGGATTTGAGTCATCTTTCCAAACTAGCTAAGGAAGGATTCCCACTGAAATTAACAGTATTTGAAGAACAGATAGCCAAGCCAGGAAAAAAACTAAATCCACACATCTGAGATTAAAGACTTGTGGCCATTTCTAGGCAGAAGTTAAATAAAGAAAAGAGCTGTGATGTGCCATGTGGAATGCTCAGTAGCTCTCACAAAATGAAATCAACCTTGGAGAGAATGAAGTGGCAAGGGTTTTAAGAGCTTTTCCCTAAAGGATGGCATCTTAAAAAGTTGTTCATTACAGGTTATTGCTCATCTGAGAGCTCTTCACCACTCTGAAGTGCAATGACTCCTAGTAATCTCATGTACTTTCCCCATGGAAGATCTTCTTAACACAATAATTGTAAATTCAGTGATTTTCTCTGTATCACTTCTATTAAGTTTCAGTTTCTCCTTTTTGCATTCAGGGCCCTGCAGAGCTTCACAGGTCTGTTGGCATGTTCCCCTTCTCCCCAGTTGCTCTGCCAAAGATGTCAGCTTTGGGGCAGCTTAATTTCTCTTCCAAACACTCTGTGTCCTCCAGGCTGTTCTTTGCACTCACACAGTGACTTCCTAATCTTAGTGCCTCAGGAAGTCAGACCCTCCTGCTCAGCACAGAAAGCTGTCTCCCATCACCTCCACTACATGCAGGATAAACCTAACAACTTGCACAGCTACTCCTCACCTATATTTAGATGTACAGTGTCATCCCAGTTTTTCTAAAACCTGGCTTTCCATTTTACAGCAGTACAAATATTGTCATTGAACACAAGAATGACATTTACAGAGTAAAGCTAAATACATTCATACATACACATATGCACAGAGCAGACATACAAAGTCATTTTTCAGGCAAATTATTTCAGTTAGGTACCACCAGCTTGTGGTTATTTATTTTCCTTTGAATTGTTTGTTCTGTTTCCCCCTTCCGAAATGTATGGTCTATTCCTTAGCTGTAACCTGGCCTTTGATCCCTCCCCTGTGAGCTTTTCATTGGCTCAAGTATTGGACCCGTGGGCCCTTCGAAATTGTGATAAGGAAATGCTCAGAGGCACGGGCTCTCTTTCTGCTTGGATCTTTTCCCTTTCCCTCTCTCTTTCCCCCTTCCCCCCACCTTGCCGGCACTGGACCTGAAAAATAAACCCTTCCTGACTTCACCATCAAGGAGATGCTGTGTTTCTCTTACGGCTTGCTGCTGCCTACAAAGGCATAGCCCAGAGACACTGTGGAAGCCCCAGTAAGCTGCTGCAGCCCCCTTCCTTCCACGGACCGACAGGGAATGTTGCCCCCTTGACTCCTGCCGTTGCTAGCCGGCAGAGAGCTAGGCAGGGGTCACAGCAACACCAGCTCTGTTCAACTCCTCTGAACTTTCAGATTTTTCCAAAGATGTACACTGTCACTGGTCGAAGGTCAAAGTACTGGCACATTCCAAAGGAAGGAGCATCTCTTTGCAATGTTCAGAGTGTGAAGCAGCACAACTGCTTCCCATCCCATCCTCAGTTTTATCCTTTCATATGCATCGTCTTGCACTGAAGCCCACAATACATTCATAGAGTGACCACGCCCGAGTGACCTCATCTTTTCACAGCAATGGCCTCCTGTTCCCTTCTCTCCTGTTCTTGGACTACTAATCCTAAATTCCAGCAGGTACCACCTGGACAATTTTTTCTACAACACTTATGAATGCTAGCTGTTCAGATTAACATGTTACACCACTGGACTTCTCAGGGTACAGGAAATCTGCCACATGTAGGCAGAACGGTTATCAGAATACCAATGACCAAGTTGTAACTTCATTTAGGGTATATATGGGAGTGTTCAGTCAGAGGTAACGGAGCCCTACTACGCCTGGCTTTTGCATGAGCTACATTTTAAACAGAGCCAGTTATCTCTCACTTTTTTCTCCCAAAAAAGACAAGACAAGCAGGTATTGAGGCTGTATTAAAAGAAAAACATGAAAGACTTGGAAAACCTCAGTGGTTCATAAAGATGGAACACATGAAGCAGGAAAATACTAGCAAAACTTCCCGAGAAACAACATCCATGATACGAAGAAAAATTTTGGAAAACTTTGACCAAATCCTAAGTGACAAAATACTGAAAGTGGAGACTGAATGTATATAGTCCTCTTTATTTTTTCACCTAGCTATAAATATTTGATACCCCAATTTGATGTGATTTCCAAAACTACGCAAAACGTGCATGTTTATTTCAGCTATGGTATACCCCTGGAGAGATGACCAGGTGCCCAAGTGATCATCTGCTCTGGAGAAGAGCAACTGTGTTTAAGCAATTGTGATAAGCCAGTTACCTTTAGAAAAACTAGTAGTGATTGACAGTAGACAGTAGATTCATTTGAGCCTGTTTTGCAAATTAAATTCCCAAATGGGTTTGCAGATACACTGGATTTAGCTATCTAAATAATCTTTTTGTGTTTTTTGGGACTAGGTTACATCTAAGCATATTGTTTCTTAGAAGTCAGGTAAGAAAACCTGCCTCATAACTTAGATATGGCTTAAAATACAAAATGAAATACTAAATAAGAATTTTGCTACAACAGTAGTGTATAAAATCTGGTTTCTTGTATTTGTATTTGTATTTGTGAAATACCACTATTAGCAGCAAAATTAAGAATTTGGCCTCTATGACAGTGTTTGGTTTATGCTGAGTTTAAATAATTTATTTCAGACACCTGGAATCAGTAGGTAGCAATTTGTAAGCCTTATGAGTCACTGTTGATATTTTGATGGTATGTGGGTTTTGTTGGTTTATTTGCTCTGTTCCTGTTGCCATGTACTGTGTATTTTCTTGTTCAGTTTTCGGAAAGAGCAAATCCTTGGAAATTAAATGTTTTTTATTTTTCAGCACCACTTAAAGAATACAGCAGTTAATGTCATCTCAAAACCACCAGAAAATACAGTTCAAAATAAATACAAAGACAGTTCATACTAGAGGAGGCAGTCCCAGAGGAATGCCCCTCCTTCAGGCTTCACAGATCTAGATCCAAACTGGAAACCACACCAGCTTAATGTGTGAGGCAAGAACTGCATAGAGGTAATGATAGTCACCTCAGAAAGAAACAGCTTAAAAACCTGCAGCACTGGGGCATTAACACAATCCTCAGCTGCACAGCCAGATTCTCATTTGATGTCTACTGGAAATGTTGCAGCGCAGCTAAGCTGACTTATCCTCACTGAAGATCTCTTGCTTTAGAGCTTTGGGCTACCCTGGTGACTTACAGCTACATGCTTATACATATAAGAGGATTTGTTCTACACAAGTTATTGACTGATATTTCATTAACATAAGAAAGAAAGGTATGTTGATGTATTGGATGTAACCTCTAAAATCTGGCTTGTAGTAGTTACTGAAATTCCTGGGGATTTTTGTGCTTCATGTCAGTTCTACTTAACAGTTGCTATTCTTGCAGAGGAAAAGAGCTGTCTTGCCATAACATTGCCTTCCTTAGCACAGAAGTCAGGAAAGAGACCTTGGACTCCTACAGAACCTCTTACCAGAGTTGCTGTACACAGTAATCCTTTTCAAGAACTGTTTTCTTACATCTGAAAGTGAATCACACTGCTCATGTCCTGACTGTTTGGACTAGCTTGGCACACAAAGATTTGAGTGGGAGTCTTGCGGGTATAAATGCTTAGGAAAATTCACTTCACTGGAGGATGAGTTGTGCTACAGAGATGTACAGATGCATACTGGGCTTCTAAACCTGTGAAATGTGAACCATTCATGTCCTAAATGCTACTTCCAAAAAAAGGAAGAAAAGTTTTTTCAGATTGCCTTTTTACTTCCTGTCAAAAGGAAAAGCCTGTTCTTAGCAGCTGCATCCCTGCCGAAGGACCTGGCAAACCTCAAGGAACATCTCTGCCTGCATGAGCCCAGGGCCTGACAGAAAGCTAGAAGATACTGCTGCCTCCACTGTGGGACAGCACACCTTCCTCTCCACACTGACGGTGTCCAAATAAATTTGAGTCACTGGTGGCCTGGAGATGGCATATGTGATGAGGATCCTCTCTGCTTTTCAGATGTATCTATGAGTCTAAGAGGGAACTTCTGAGGATAAATATCAATGACCAAAAGGAGTGAGATTTTGTTATTCACTACAAAGTGTTTTCTGTCCCTCCAAATCAAGTGCATGTCAGATCATTCAGACATTGTCACTGGCTGTCCCACCCAAAGCAATTCAGCCACACTGATTGCTGCAGCTGGTCATCAAGTGTTTGTCATGGGTTAGCACAGCTTGGAGTTTTAGTTAAGAAATAAAACCTTCCACCAGCCACAGAAGTGATGTTTTTTGCAAGGGGCTGTTGTAACCTCCTCTAGACCTGATAGAACCAATCAACTGACTAATTTGAATATTGACACCTCTGTTTAGCCACTTAAGAAGCTGGACACGCCTCTGTAAAAGACATATTTAAAGATGCACAAGCCGGGAAATAGCTCTCTTGCTTCCGGTCTTTGGACAGGTAACTGGGGCCTGCTCAGCCTGACGGGCCGCGCTGGGCCCAGCCACTCAGCCCAGCGGGGCTGGGCCACAGCCTTGCCCCATGCAGGCCAGCTCCGTGGTGCGGCTTGGCAAGATCTTAGCCGTTCCTGCTCCGTCTCAGCCCAGCGGGGACCAGGCCACAGCCCATGGCTCCGTGCATACCAACCCCTCCCAGAGCNCAGGTAACTGGGGCCTGCTCAGCCTGACGGGCCGCGCTGGGCCCAGCCACTCAGCCCAGCGGGGCTGGGCCACAGCCTTGCCCCATGCAGGCCAGCTCCGTGGTGCGGCTTGGCAAGATCTTAGCCGTTCCTGCTCCGTCTCAGCCCAGCGGGGACCAGGCCACAGCCCATGGCTCCGTGCATACCAACCCCTCCCAGAGCGGCTTGGCAAGATCGTAGCCACTCAGCTAAACATCTCAGTCGTTCCTGCTACCCCTCCAGCACTGTAAGTTCCCCAGAAGAAATGAAACCTGCAAACATCAATCCTCTCCCAGGATAAAGGGAAAGGCAGAGGCACGTGAATAGACACCATGACAGTGACACCAAAGTCAGTGAAGAAGAAAGAGTTGAAGCCCCAATAGAGGAGATGGAGGAGATGCTTTTAAGCTGAAACTCTTTTGTAAAGCTATGGTGATGGACTATGATACATCAGAGAACCCCTTGTAATTTCGTGATAAGCATGGGGGG
>WEIT01026212.1:0-10572 GCA_013389985.1 Dryoscopus gambensis | reverse complement strand
GGGCCCGCAGGGATGTGGGGCTGGAGGTGGGATGTGGGGCTGGAGGTGGGATGGGCCCGCAGGGATGTGGGGCTGGATGTCCTGACCAAGGAGGCAGTTTCGGTTGGAGGGGTGAAATTCCAGTCTGTGCCCGGGGGAACGCTGGCTGCAGCTCCAGGGGGATCGGTGTCCTTGTGGGGTTACAAAAACCAACAAAAACCCCAAAGCAAACAGCCCCACCCGCCCCAAAGCGGTCCTGGTTTCTCCTGGTGTTGTGGGCCCGTGGAATCCGACACATCCTCCTTCAGGATTTTACCCCAAATTCCTGGGGTTCCTGGGAGTGCTGCCGCTGGCTCTGTGGGGAACCCAGAGCGGTGGGGAAGTGTGGATGGGGGCAGGACGGGATTCCCAGGCTGGGGAGGGAAGGAAGCGTGTCCTGCCCCGCAGCCTCAGGGGGTGCGGAGGGGCCTGTGGCTCCCCGAGGCAGCCCCTGGGGACTTGGGGAGCAGTTCGGGGTGCAGTGCCCGCCTGGGGCACCCGTCCCACCCCGGGCAGGGCCGCTGTGGGATTTGCATCTCTTCTGCCAGATGGAGACTGCCAGGCTCCGAGTAAATCCCGGGATTTACCGGGTTTCCCGGCTGAGACGGGGCTGGGGGTGGTGCCGGGGTGGGGGAGGGAGCGTGGAGGGGTCAGACCCGGACAGGGACCCCCAGGAGGGGACAGTGCCCTGCCACGGTCATGGAACGGTGTCATGGGAGCATGGAATGGATGGGTTGGGTGGGAAGGGAGCTCAGAGCCCCTCCAGTGCCACCCCTGCCAGGGCAGGGACACCTCCCACTGCCCCAGGTGCTCCCAGTGTCCAGCCTGGCCTGGGCCACTGCCAGGGATCCAGGGGCAGCCACAGCTGCTCTGGGAATTCTATTCTATTCCACCCTCACAGGATGCTGGATCTCCAAAAAATGGGTGAAGGTGGGGGGAAGGCGACCTCGGGGTGTGCTGAGGGCTGGGTGACATTGTCCGGGCACGGGGGGAGCTCACCTGGGCTCACCTGACTGCAGCTGCTCCAGCTGCGCCCCACGTGCAGCTCCTGTGTTTCTCTGCTCCCTCGGTTGTTGTTAATTGAATCACGGAATCGCTCGGGGTGGAAAATCCCTCGGAGCCCATCGAGTCCAGCCCTTCCCAGCGCTGCCAAGGCCACCGCTGCCCGTGTCCCCAGGTGCCACATCCACAGGGATTTGAAATCCCAACAGGGATGGGCACTCCAAACCTCCCTGGGCAGCCCCTGCCAGGGCCTGGCTGCCCTTTCCATGGGGAAATTCCCAAATATCCACCCTGAGCTCCCCTGGCCCAGCCTGAGCCGTTCCCTCTCCTCCTGTCCCTGTTCCCTGCGAGCACAGCCCGACCCCCCCGGCTGCCCCCTCCTCTCAGGGACTTGTGCAGAGCCACAAGGGCCCCCTGAGCCTCCTTTGCTCCAGGCTGAGCCCCTTTCCCAGCTCCCTCGGCCGCTCCGGGGGCTCCAGCCCCTTCCCAGCTCCCTGGCAGTGTCCAGGGGGTTCTGCTGCCTCTCGGTTGCCTCAGGCTCAGGAAGGACCCAGGCCCTTGAAGGTGCCCAGTTATGGAACATCCCTGCAGCAGCAGGTCCCGGTGCTGGGAGCAGAGCTGAGGCTTTGGCACACGGGAATTCCCGGGGTAACCTGGGATAAGTCCTCCTGAGCCATTTAAAGCTCGTCTGAGGGACAGTGGCAGTGTCAGCAGCCGGGCTGGGAGGGCTGGGGGTGCCCACCTGGAGAGGAGAAGCTCCAGGCAGAGCTCAGAGCCCCTGGCAGGGCCTGAAGGGGCTCCAGGAGAGCTGCAGAGGGACTGGGGACAAGGCCTGGAGGGACAGGAGCCAGGGAATGGCTTTCCTCTTGCAGCCCTCCCGTCCTCTGTCCCTGAAATCATTTCAATGGGATTATTTCACATTATTTTCCTTGGCTCCGCTGCCTCATCCCAGCCCATGAGGGCTTTGGGGTTCATGGAATTTTCCAAGCGCTGGGGTGGCTGGAAGGCAGTGACTGAGGAAGGGGGACAGGGCGGGAATGTCACCGTGCAGCACCCCAAAAGCAAAATCCCATCTCCTGGCCCCGGCATCGGGCAAAAGGAGGATGAGGAAGGGGCTCTGGAGGAGCAGGGAGAGTCGGAAGCTGCTCTTGGATCTCTTCCCAGAAATGTTTGCTGGAAAACGTGGACTCTCCTCCCCGGGTCTGGAGCGAGGGACAGCGGCATGGTGGGCTCATCCCAGCTCCTGTTCCAGTGTAGGATGGGTGGGATGTGGGGAAGGGGGAGGTGCTGGGCTCATCCCAGCTCCTGTTCTGGTGTGGGATGGGTGGGATGTGGGGAATGGGGAGGTGCTGGGCTCATCCCAGCTCCTGTTCTGGTGTGGGATGGGTGGGATGTGGGGAAGGGGAGGTGCCGGGCTCATCCCAGCTCCTGTTCCAGTGTGGGGTGTGGGGAANGGGGAATGGGGAGGTGCTGGGCTCATCCCAGCTCCTGTTCGGTGTGGGATGTGGGGAATGGGGAGGTGCTGGGCTCATCCCAGCTCCTGTTCCGGTGTGGGATGGGTGGGATGTGGGGAAGGGGAGGTGCTGGGCTCATCCAGTGCTCCACGTCTCCTTCTGGACAGATTCGGGTCCGATTTGGGGCATTTTTCCCCACTTTGCGGTCGATGCAGACATTCCTGTCGAGAGCCTGCATTGTCCTCCCTCCCTCTGGTGTCCCCCCAGAACTCCTGGGCACGGGACTGTGCCTCTGTCCCGAGCCACGTCCCCCTGGAATCCTCTTGGGACCGGCTGGTTTTCCCGGAGCCTTTTGGGTTCCCGTTCCCCGCGCGCTCGCACCGGGGTCGCTCCGTGCTTCCAGCGGCGCCGCGAAGGCCGGTCCCGAGCGGGCCTGGGATTTGTCTGTGGGGTTTATCCCAGCCCCGGGTGCCCACGCAGGGATTATCCCGAGGGCCTGCCTGGCTCCGGGAATGTCGCTGCTGCTCCGGGATGGGGCTCGGGGGGGTCCCTCCCGTCCTTCCTCCCCCGAGCTCTGTGCATCCAAAACAGCCTGGCCTTAATCCGTGTCCAAGTTTGGAATGCTTGCGGCGTGCTTTCCCAGTTTTCTGGCCATCAGCCTGCGGTTTTGGGGGTTTTGGGTGGTTTTTCCTGGGGTTGGTGTGTCTGGAACCAGCTGTCCGGGCTGTGCTGCTGAAATCCCCGCGGGGACGGGGTCACTACGGGCATCGCTCGATATTCCTGAAAATCCAAGCGGGACAGGAAGCTGACGATGGAGAAAACGTTTGGATTTTCGGTGCTTCTGTCGAATTTCTCGTTAATTCCCATTCTTTTGTATTTTTCAATAGTTGGTTGCTCATTTTCCCCTGACCTTTGCTCCGTGTGTGCCTTGGTTTTGCCCCTCGTGTGTCGTCTCGGTGCTCTGGGGTTGTTTATTTTATTGTTGAACTCTTTAAGGGTTGTTTTTGTGTCCGGCTTGGTAAATCCCAGGATGTTTTTCCTGCGTTTGGCTGAACGGGGGGTCAGTCACTTGTTGAGGGCTTGGAAGAACCTAAACCCACGCCGGAGATGGGATTCGTTTGGGTCAAATTCCGAGTTTTGTTTCTTTTCTGGGAAATCAGGGTTTTGCTGAGGGGGAAGCGGAGCTGTCTGGGGCCGGGCGGTGGCCGGGGCCGTGCTCAGGGTGACCCTGCAGGGGTGGCTCTCCCATTCCATTGGGGACGGGAACTGGGATTGTCCAGGCGTGCCCTGGGCGCTGCTCCCGCCCTCCGGGGCGCTCCCTGCGAGCAGCGGGGGATCGCGGGGAGCACAGGGGAGGGGGACCCTGCCCGGGGCCCCTCTCGGGTGAGGCCCCACCTGCAGAGCTGCCCCAGCCCTGGGGACACAGCAGCAGGACCTGGAGCTGCTGGGGAGAGCCCAGAGAGGCCCCGGGGCTGCTCCAGGGCTGGAGCCCCTCTGGAGCCGGGCTGGGAGAGCTGGGGGTGCTCAGCTGGAGAGGAGAAGCTCCAGGCAGAGCTCAGAGCCCCTGGCAGGGCCTAAAGGGGCTCCAGGAGAGCTGCAGAGGGACTGGGGACAAGGCCTGGAGGGACAGGAGCCAGGGAATGGCTTCCCAGTGCCAGAGGGCAGGGCTGGATGGGATCTTGGGCAGGGATTCCTGGCTGGGCTGGAATTGCCAGAGCAGCTGTGGCTGCCCCTGGATCCCTGGCAGTGGCCCAGGCCAGGCTGGACACTGGGGCTGGGAGCACCTGGGGCAGTGGGAGGTGTCCCTGCCCTGGCAGGGGTGGCCCTGGATGGGCTCTGAGGTCCCTTCCCACCCAACCATTCCCTGACTCCGCAATTCCCAGTTTTCCTGGCAGAGCAGCAGCAGAGATGAATGTTTGCTCTCTCGAGTCTGAGCTGTCATTCCGAGGCTGGAAGCTCCTTGTGTGGAATGTGCCAGGCACATCTGTGAGGAGCACTCCTGCTCCAGCTGGAGTCTCCGCTGCTCCACAGGATGGGGAATTCATCCTTTTTCCTCCGGTGAGGCTTTCCTGCCTTCCTCAAAGTCAAAATGATCCGAGGATTTCGATTGAGTTCTTTCAGTAAATGGGGGATTTTAGGCCGGTGGAGATGGGGGAGCTCCTCAGGTCACATGGAACCCCTTCCAACCTTGCCCTCTGCTCCCCAGGATTCCCTTCCAGGGCGGCTCCCAGGTGTGGAGCCGGAGCGAGGGCCCAGCCCCTGCCCCGGCTCTGTTGGCTTTGGGTGGAGGAGCAGAGTTGTGTTTCCTTCTGGGAAGGATCCGACGGGGCAGCGTTTGCCAGCCCTTCCCATCCAACAGCGCCTCTGCCACCGGCCGGGGCGCGGCTGTGCCTCGGGTTCAGGGAATCCCGGAATGTTGGGTGGGAAGGGACCCCAGAGCCCCTCCAGTGCCACCCCTGCCAGGGCAGGGACACCTCCCACTGCCCCAGGTGCTCCCAGCCCCAGTGTCCAGCCTGGCCTGGGCCACTGCCAGGGATCCAGGGGCAGCCACAGCTGCTCTGGCAATTCCAGTCCAGCCAGGAATCCCTGCCCAAGATCCCACCTAAAATTTCATTCTTTCAGCTCAATCCCCTGGGATAAGCCGGGAAGGGCCCTGCTGGTCTCCAGGAGCTGGCATGGAGTCNGCCTTGTCCCCAGTCCCTCTCCACTTGGCAAACCGGATTCTCCAGGAACTTCCACTGAAATGGGGAATTTCGAGTCATGTTTTGTATTGATTTCTTCCCAATATCCCATCTAAATCCCCCCTCTTTAGCTGAATCCCCTGGGATAAGCCGGGAAGGGCCCTGCTGGTCTCCAGGAGCTGGCATGGAGTCGCTGGTCCTGGTCCTGGTCCTGGTCCTGGTCCTGGCACAGCCGGAGGCGAGCAGTGTCGGCAGCGGGATCGGGCTGGGAGCAGCTCCAGGGACAGGTGGCACTTGGAACCACGGAATCCTGGAACATCCTGAGCCCTACAGGGACTCACAGGGATCATGGATCAAAGCCCTGGCCCCGCACAGGCACCCCAACAACCCCAGCCTGGGCATCCCTGGGAGCAGAGCCCGGGCAGCCTCGGGTGCCCATTCCCTGCGGAGCCCGGGCAGTGCCCAGCACCCTCTGGGGGAGAATCGCTCAGCTCCATGGCCTCAGGACTCATCCCAGCCTGTCCCAGACTTCCCAGATGATCCGTGTGTTCAGGGTGAGGTGGGTTGGGGGGCCTGGGTGTCGGTGGGCTCTGTTGGGAGCAGTGGCAGGAGCCGCTGGGAAGGCGCTAATCCCGGTAATGCCCCGGCCGGGCTCGGAGCTGGCAGCACTCCGTGGCACTGCCGTTCCCATCTCCCTGCTCGTTCCCCAGGATTAGAGGGGAGGAGCTGCTCCAGGTCACTGGGACCACGGCTGGACCCCCTGGCGTCGTGTGCCATGGGGTTTGGGGGAGCAGGGGTCGGCGTCCCCAAGCCTGGGCAGAGCAGGGCTCCTCTCCCGGCTGTGGGGTCAGGCTGAGGGACAGCTCCGGGGCTGCCGGTGCTCCGAGCGAGCTGTACCTGCTTCAGAAAATTCCCTGCTTCTCGGGGAGATGCCGGTGGGGAAGCTGAGGGCTCCGGGGCAGGGTCACTTCCCCATCCTGGAGCAGTCTGTGGTCAGAGGGGTTTCAGTTCCCCTTGGCTTCGGCCTCTTCCTCCTCGCTGGTGAGGGCCCTCCCTCCTCGAGGGGATTCCCTCCGGCAGCACCGATCTGCGAGGAGACCGAGGGTCCTGGGAAGGGGCTGGAGCCCACGGAGCGGCCAAGGGAGCTGGGAAAGGGG
Organism: Dryoscopus gambensis; assembly: GCA_013389985.1. Classification (NCBI taxonomy): domain Eukaryota; kingdom Metazoa; phylum Chordata; class Aves; order Passeriformes; family Malaconotidae; genus Dryoscopus; species Dryoscopus gambensis. Next base: position 4,260 of record WEIT01026212.1, on the reverse strand, counting down.
CTCAGCCTGGAGCAAAGGAGGCTCAGGGGGGCCCCTGTGGCTCTGCACAAGTCCCTGAGAGGAGGGGGCAGCCGGGGGGGTCGGGCTGTGCTCGCAGGGAATGGGGACAGGAGGAGAGGGAACGGCTCAGGCTGGGCCAGGGGAGGGCAGGGTGGGTATTTGGGAATGTCCATCCCTGGCACGGCTGCCCCAGCTGATGCTGGAGTCCCCATCCCCACAGGGATTTCAGAGCCGTGCGGATGTGGCACTCGGGGACACGGTCAGCAGCGTTCTCAGGGAATTCTCAGAGTTCCCAGATTGATGGGACATTTCCTCCCGTTTCAGTCTGGTGGCTCCGGCGCTGCCGAGCCCGGCTGAGGCCCCGGTGGGGTCTGACCCGATTCCCACTTGTCCATTCCACACCCGGCCGTTTGTGTCCTTGTCCCTCCCTGCCGTGTCCCCGCTGCGTGTGCCACGCTCCGGCGGCAGCTCCGGCCCTGCAGCCGCCGCCTGTGTGGGACCAGGGAACAGAAGGGAACAAAAGCTCCTTCTGCCCTCGTGGGAGATGTTGATGCTGGCAGAGCCCGGGTGGAAATGATCCCTGGAGGGTCAAGACAAACCGAGCGAGGGTTTGGATTGTTCCCTGTTCCCTGGCAGGACGGAGCAGGGAGGGCCTTGGGCACCGGTGTGTGATCCGTGAGGCACAGGTTGGGATTTGGGGTTTCCCTCTGTCCTTGGCTGCTCTGCAGGGAATTGCCCGGCATGGACAGGAGAGGGGCTGGCACTGAGGCCTTTTGTCCTGGAGCTCGGAGCTGCTCTGAGGCTGTGACTGGATCCTGTCCCGCTGTCCCTCCGCATCCCTTTGCCGGCTGGGAGCAGCTCTGGAGCCAGGCTGGGAGAGCTGGGGGGGCTCAGCTGGAGAGGAGAAGCTCCAGGCAGAGCTCAGAGCCCCTTGCAGGGCCTCAAGGGGCTCCAGGAGAGCTGCAGAGGGACTGGGGACAAGGCCTGGAGGGACAGGAGCCAGGGAATGGCTTCCCAGTGCCAGAGGGCAGGGCTGGATGGGATCTTGGGCAGGGATTCCTGGCTGGGCTGGAAGTGCCAGAGCAGCTGTGGCTGCCCCTGGATCCCTGGCAGTGCCCCAGGCCAGGCTGGACACTGGGGCTGGGAGCACCTGGGGCAGTGGGAGGTGTCCCTGCCCTGGCAGGGGTGGCACTGGAGGGGCTCCGAGGTCCCTTCCCACCCAAGCCATTCCATAATTCCCACATATTTTTCCCCCAGTGCAGGAGGGGCCGTGGGAGCAGCCGGGGCCGTTTTTAGGCCGTGGGTAAACGTTGGCAGCCCCGTAATTATCACCCGGGGTGCCAGGGGAGCTGGGAATGGCTCCCCTGGGAGGCAGCTGGGATTTGGCATCAGGTAAAAATAGCAGAGGTTCCTCCCCAAAACGCTTTTAGCAGCTCTGGCCGCGGAGCTGCGGCCGGACAGCAGCGCTCCCGATGGACACCGGGATCCTCCTCCTGGGGGAACTGAGCCACAGCGCCCACCCGGCTCTGCGTCCTGGAATCACGGAGGCAGGGAATGGTTGGGTGGGAAGGGAGCTCAGAGCCCCTCCAGTGCCACCCCTGCCAGGGCAGGGACACCTCCCACTGCCCCAGGTGCTCCCAGCCCCAGTGTCCAGCCTGGCCTGGGCCACTGCCAGGGATCCAGGGGCAGCCACAGCTGCTCTGGCAATTCCAGCCCAGCCAGGAATCCCTTCCCAAGATCCCACCCAGCCCTGCCCTCTGGCACTGGGAAGCCATTCCCTGGCTCCTGTCCCTCCAGGCCTTGTCCCCAGTCCCTCTGCAGCTCTCCTGCAGCCCCCCCTGGACGTTCTCCACCCAGCCGGGTGTCGCTGCCACCTGGCTGCTCTCGGTAGAATCCCAGAGGATTTGAGGTCCCAAGGGACCTTCGGAGGTCACCTGGGATCCCTTAAAGCAGCTCCTGGGCCCTCACAGCTTCCAGTGTTCCTGGAGGGCTCCTCCAAAGGGAGGAGCTCCTCCCAGTCCCTGGGGTGGTTTGAGGCACTTTGAGGTGGTTTGAAGTGGTTTGAGGTGCTTTGAGGCTCTTTGAGGTGGTTTGAGGGGCTCTGGGGCCGTGCCCCCCAGGGATCCATGGAAAAGCTTCCTGCCCCAGCCGTGGCTCCGGGTGAGCCGCGGCAGCTGCGGGGCCATGTCCGTGTCCCGCTGCCAGGAACGCTCCGGGCCGGCAGCGCTTTCCTGGGCCGAGCTCTCGGAAGCAGGCGGGGTTTTTTCAACTTAATTGCTTCCTCTCCTGCCTTAATGTTTCCAAAGATAAACACGGCTCTGCGTTGGCGCAGATCAGGGAGCAGCCGGGCTCTACCCGGGCTGTGCTGAGCCCGCTCGCAGCCCGGGTGTGCGTGGGGATGGTGGGAATCTCTTCGGATCTGTCCCCTGCCGGGACAGCGGTGATTCCGTGCGGGGCTGCTCCCTCTTCACCCACCGTTCCCGGATCCCGGGATCTCCGCTGAGCCTTTGGGACACGTCCTGAGTGCCGTCCCCAGAGTGCCGTGTGTGGGATGAGCGGCGGGTTCCTCTGCATGGGGGGATCCGAGCGGATCTTCCTGCAGGGTCCGGGGTGGTGGGAGAGCAGAGAGCCCCGCATTCCAGGGGCTCCCGGGATTTTCCAGCTGCGCTCCGTGCCAAGGATTTGCCAGCGTTCCTGATCCCTGGGAGTCTGCACCCCCGGGTCCTGGCAGGGCACCTGGTGCTGCCCCCGGGCTGCATCCAGGGGGAGGTGGCTCTCTCCAACCCTTCTCCTGAGTTCGAGCGGGGTTAGGGAGAGGCTGAGAGAGGGATCAGGGAGAGGTTTGAGGAATGGTGACATCCCGGGACAGGACTGGTGTGAGCCAGGGTGAGGGGCCTCAGCGCTGGCCCCTCCTTCACCCGCCTCATTTCAGCTCCCCGCTAACACCCCGTTGCCGTGGGGCTCATCCAGAGCCCCCCAAAGCCGCGATTCCCAGAAATCCATTGGGAATGGGAGCCGTGCTCCATGGAAGCGCCGTGCTGGGAATGCCCGCAGGTCCCGGCACCCCGCGCCGGCCGGGCGGTGCTGTCCCCCTGCCGCTGCTGCAGGATGCTGTAACCGGGAGCGAGTGACCCCGGGGTGCAGGGTTTGCCTCCCGTGGGAAGCGTTGCAGGGCTGCACGGAGCTTTTCCAGCCTGGAATTGCATGCAGACAGTTTGCTTCGTCACCCAGCTCCGTGTCTGGGCCGTGGGTGATCCTTATCATCCCTGGGTGATCCTTATCATCCCTGGGTGATCCTTATCTTCCCTGTGTCCAGCGGGTCAGGCACGTCCTGGGAGATCATCGAAGCGACCATAAACACAGAATGAGGCGCTTTTTCTTAAGTTTTTCCCTTTCTTTAGCTGCACTCAGGACAGGAATCGCTGCTCCGGGTGTGACTTTGTGGAGGCTTTTTCCCTAAATCCTGCTGGCACAGCCAGAGGTGTCCCTGTCACCCTGCTCCTGCAGGCACCGGGGGTTCCTGCTGCCTGGGAGGGGCTCTGTCCTTCCCGGGCTCCCTGGCCCGTGGAATTGCACCGTAACACGGAGGGAGAGCCACGGGTGGGATGTTGCTCCTCGGGGTTCTTCATTCGCTGGTCCCGTTCTGGGGGGCACAGCGGCCGTGCCACAGGAGGGATGTGGCCTTAGGGACGGCCGGAGGGGACACTGGGGGTCCAGGAGGTGCCACTTCGGGGAGAATTTCTCCATGGAAAGGATTGTCCAGCACTAGAACGGGGATGGCATTGCCCAGGGAGGTTTGGAGTCCCCATCCCTGGGGGTGTCCAAGGAATTCCTTCCTGGAGGTGGCACTCAGGGCTCTGGGCTGGGGCCATGGTGGGCATTGGGCACATCTGGGACTCGGTGATCCCAGAGGGCTTTTCCAGCCTCAGGGATGCCAGGAGCTGCCGTGGGTGACGCAGGGAGCTGCCAGCACCCACGGCTGGTGCTGGTGGGGACAGGGCTGTCCCATCCCATGCTGGTGGCCGCTGGTGGCCAGCAGCGGGGACAGGGACCGTGTGCTCTCCCCGGGCTGGGTGGGCTTTCCCAGCAGTGGCCAGAGCAGCGGGGCCACCCCCAGCCCCACAAACAGCCCCTTTGTTCCCTCCATAGAAAAGCCATTCTCCGTCCCCTGGCGGGGACACGGCACAGGGAACAGAGGCCCCTTTGTCCCCAGAGCAGACACTCGGGTGTTGTTCTGGGTGGGCTTGGGGGCGGGGGGCT
>WEIT01026211.1:47554-63305 GCA_013389985.1 Dryoscopus gambensis | reverse complement strand
GGCCGTTCCCTCTCCTCCTGTCCCTGTTCCCTGCGAGCAGAGCCCGACCCCCCCAGCTGCCCCCTCCTGTCAGGGACTTGTGCAGAGCCACAAGGGCCCCCCTGAGCCTCCTTTGCTCCAGGCTGAGCCCCTTTCCCAGCTCCCTCAGCTGCTCCTGGGGCTCCAGACCTTTCCCCAGCCTGGGGACCAAGTGGAGAAGACAGGGTTTGGCAGAAAATCTTCTCAATCAGTTCATTTATCTCTGCAGAAATGCAAGAGCAAATGCCTTTCTGGATCGATGCTGCTGATAGTACAGGAGGGTTAGAGTTGATCTTCCCTTGGAAAGGGAATAAGGAAGAGAGCTCTGGGCTGATTATGGCCAGTTAAATGACATTTTATAGCCTGTTATTTCTCACCTAAACAGAAGTGTGATCAAAGGGCTTGAGATAAACAATGATTTAATGACTCCAAGCGTAGAAGGCAGAGAGGTTTTGAAAAGAGCTCGTGTACACACCAGAATAAACACTCCCATTGCAGCCTGCTGCAGGAATCCTGAGCTGTTTGCTTTCCGTGAATCCCCACTGCCAGGGCGCTTGGAGCATACAAGCTCTTCCCTAAACCCCTTCTATTTCCTACGCTTTGGGTCGTTTTGGTGCCTGTTTGGTTGCAACCACTCAGCCCAGCTCTTGTCCCCCTCAGTCCTCAGGCGTGGCTGGCAGTGTCCTGAGCAAGGGGGCTGAGGGCACAGCCCAGCTCCTCTCCTAGGACACCCCTGGGGCTCCAGAGCTGGGATTTGGGTCTCTCTCTCCTCCTTTATGACTCCTGCTCCCACTTCTCCCAGGTTTGGATGGGGAGAGGACATTGAGGACCTTCCCTGCCTCTTCCTGCCCGTGCACAGCACCAGGTGCCAAATCCATCCCAGAGCCAGCCACCAACAGCTCCACTTCATGTGATGCACAGGGAGAAGGAGCCTCCTGAGCCAGCACAGCAAACTCCAGTATTTGGGACTTATCACACATTCCTTCCCAAGGGCACGGGTGGAGGTCTCTTGTCAGGACCACCATTCCTCGGCCTTGGGTTAAAAAATGGGATCTTTGCTTCAAAACAAACACAACCAATCCAACTGATTTGATTCCTTGTTCCCTCACCTTGCTGCTCATTCCTCAAAGTCAGGATAAGATTAATGAGCTGCGCACAGAACTGCTGGAGGGCTCTGCACTTTTCAAGCCACAAAAATACCCTCAGCAACAAACTGAGAAAACGAAAGCTGATAAAGCCAAGCTTGGAAGCAATTAACATCAGTCTAAAATTCAGCTGGTTTAGGGGCTCGGCTTAAAAATAAAAAGCAATTACTGCTGTGGCAAACCGAAATAATACTTTGTTTTTCCACAGTTGATTTAGCAAAGGGAGTCTGCCTTCACCAGCAGCTACAACAAAAAGGGTTTTGTAAAAGCTGTTTACCTGCACTCAAGGTGCTGGTAGTTTTTTTTTCAGCTGTTTATCCAGACTGTAACAATCTCTCCCCCACACCTGAGGAAGCAAGAACCCTTTATCGAGTGCAAAGTACAATACTCAGGACAATATCCCAAAATCTGCCTGAAACACAGTTGTGGGATCAATATGAAGAACCATTTCACAGCCATTGACAGCCCTCCCCTCACCCACCGAACTGCTTGGAGAGACATTAGCACACATCTTCTCCCATCAAGCATTAAGGCGATTTTCCAAGGGAAACATCGGCCAGCCCAGGGAAATCAGGGCCTGGCTTTGAGCAAAGCTCAGATTCAGGTGCAAGGCTTCAGTTTGTTGCAATGGGTAAACTGGAAAGAAAAGGAAAGAAAGGAGGGGGAATAAAAGGGCGGAAAAANAAGGCGGGAGGAAAAGTGTGAGGGGAAGGGCAGGGAAAAAAGGGAGGGCAAAAAAAAGAAGGAAGAGAAAGGAAAAGTGCACAAGAATGGCCAAAAATGCCACGCAAAACTGGTGTAGATAGGAGTCACCTACATATAAATATAAATAAATATATATATAAATAAATATAAAGGAGCGAGATTTAGCTACCATGACATAAGGAGGGGCTGTCAGACCAACCGGGAATGCTCTGCAAGGAGATGATGGAAGCCTTACCCACGGTCTAGGAAGGCTTTAATAATCTTCCAAAGGCCATTGCTCACCCCTGTGCACGGCAGAGTTGCAACCTACACTGGTAAGAGCCCAAGAGAAGCAGAGTTTGGCCTCTCTGGATTGCTGTAACCAATTTGAGGTTTTCGTTTCAAACCACTTGACAGGATCTCATTAACCTACTGCCTATAATAAATGTGCTCAATAACAATCGCCGAGTCACACAAAATTAAAAAATCCAATAAAATATAAATAGGAAATACTCGCGGGTCATTTATTTTTCTCCTCTGGAATTAGAGAAAATGAGGTCTGCCACCTCCCTCGGGCCGTGATGAATGCAAGTTCCAAACTGAACTGTCAAAAATTTCCAGGAACGTCTCTCCAACATCACGCTGCAGCCTTTGCAAAATTCATAACATTTTCTACTGAAAAGAAATCCTTGACTTGTCTATACCACATCTGACACTTATCCAAATACCGGGGTGATGCCACATCCTCAGAGAAGCTCCAGGAACCCCCAAACCAGTCCCTGCTGCACTGGCAGAGAATTTTATCTGCAGGCAAACAGAAAATGCCACCCTGCAGCTGTGCAGACGCATTGTAGGGTCACTGCCCCACCACAGCTCAGGGGCTGCAGGAGCCGAGTCCTTCCTCCTACCTCACATTCACATCAAGTTCTTCCATCACAGGCAACAGGCACAGGTAGCTGGGAGTTCAATGTCCATAGAAGAGGCCTCATCCTGCAGTGGAGAGAGTCAGAAATTCAGAGATTAGTTCCAGAATCTCCCACAGATGCGAATTTACCTCAGTGAAGACACCCAAGGGCTGATCCAAGTCAGGTGCCCTTGGTTTTTTGGCCACCTGAGCACCCACCAGCTCATGTTCAGCTGCTTTCGACCAGCACTTCCAGGTCTTTTCCCATCAGGCAGCTTTTCAGCTCTTCCCCCAGCCTGCTTGTGCCCATTCCAAATTACCTGTGCACCTGCAAGACTTCCCCTCCAACTCCCCAACTTTCAAAGCTACAAAAAGTGGTTTTGAGGAGAGCCAGGCTGAAGAAAGTTTGCAAAGCCCAGGTGGGAAAACACAAGCAAGAAGGCTTGGTAAATTAGTTTCTGTTTTTACACAAACCTAAAACATTGACTTACCACTAAATTAAACCAGGTTTCCTGTGACAGTCTATTGTGCAGCCTTATGAATACTTAATAGCAGCGCTNAGGGGGGGGAGAAAAAAGGCGGGAGGAAAAGTGTGAGGGGAAGGGCAGGGAAAAAAGGGAGGGCAAAAAAAAGAAGGAAGAGAAAGGAAAAGTGCACAAGAATGGCCAAAAATGCCACGCAAAACTGGTGTAGATAGGAGTCACCTACATATAAATATAAATAAATATATATATAAATAAATATAAAGGAGCGAGATTTAGCTACCATGACATAAGGAGGGGCTGTCAGACCAACCGGGAATGCTCTGCAAGGAGATGATGGAAGCCTTACCCACGGTCTAGGAAGGCTTTAATAATCTTCCAAAGGCCATTGCTCACCCCTGTGCACGGCACAGTTGCAACCTACACTGGTAAGAGCCCAAGAGAAGCAGAGTTTGGCCTCTCTGGATTGCTGTAACCAATTTGAGGTTTTCGTTTCAAACCACTTGACAGGATCTCATTAACCTACTGCCTATAATAAATGTGCTCAATAACAATCGCCGAGTCACACGAAATTAAAAAATCCAATAAAATATAAATAGGAAATACTCGCGGGTCATTTATTTTTCTCCTCTGGAATTAGAGAAAATGAGGTCTGCCACCTCCCTCGGGCCGTGATGAATGCAAGTTCCAAACTGAACTGTCAAAAATTTCCAGGAACGTCTCTCCAACATCACGCTGCAGCCTTTGCAAAATTCATAACATTTTCTACTGAAAAGAAATCCTTGACTTGTCTATACCACATCTGACACTTATCCAAATACCGGGGTGATGCCACATCCTCAGAGAAGCTCCAGGAACCCCCAAACCAGTCCCTGCTGCACTGGCAGAGAATTTTATCTGCAGGCAAACAGAAAATGCCACCCTGCAGCTGTGCAGACGCATTGTAGGGTCACTGCCCTGCCACAGCTCAGGGGCTGCAGGAGCCGAGTCCTTCCTCCTACCTCACATTCACATCAAGTTCTTCCATCACAGGCAACAGGCACAGGTAGCTGGGAGTTCAATGTCCATAGAAGAGGCCTCATCCTGCAGTGGAGAGAGTCAGAAATTCAGAGATTAGTTCCAGAATCTCCCACAGATGCGAATTTACCCCAGTGAAGACACCCATGGGCTGATCCAAGCCAGGTGCCCTTGGTTTTTTGGCCACCTGAGCACCCACCAGCTCATGTTCAGCTGCTTTCGACCAGCACTTCCAGGTCTTTTCCCATCAGGCAGCTTTCCAGCTCTTCCCCCAGCCTGCTTGTGCCCATTCCAAATTACCTGTGCACCTGCAAGACTTCCCCAACTTTCAAAGCTACAAAAAGTAGTTTAAGGAGAGCCAGGCTGAAGAAAGTTTGCAAAGCCCAGGTGGGAAAACACAAGCAAGAAGGCTTGGTAAATTAGTTTCTGTTTTTACACAAACCTAAAACATTGACTTACCACTAAATTAAACCAGGTTTCCTGTGACAGTCTATTGTGCAGCCTTATGAATACTTAATAGCAGCGCTGTAATTACAAAGAACTAAATGCTTTGCAGCTCGAGTTAAAATAAATGTACTCACTTCCAGCACCACTAAGTGATGTAAATATTAATGGGGTTTTTAACTCTATCAAAATTCCATCCTGACTCCAAAGAAATGAATGCACCATCTTAATAATGTGCTTGTGCATTTGCTGCTGCTAATCCAGTGGAAAAAATAGGCTCAGTTTCGGCGCACTTGAGGCTGTTGATTACCCCTTGTGTTGTCTCTAGGGAGCCAGGGATAAAGCCACCACCACAGCGCCCTGAGCACCAACCCAGAGGCAAATAATGCCATTGTGGTTACTGGGCTTCAAAGGAAAACTGGAGTAAAACTGCCTCAGCCTTCCCAGACACTGATGCCAGGTTTGCAATGCAAATGAGCCCCCAGACCTGGCTCAGTGCTTGCCACGAGGAGTCATTCAGGGTGTATAGATTAGACATAATTTTGCAAGTAAAGCTTGCTGGAATCAAAAGGATGTTTTTATCAAACAGGCAGAGTTCGGCCTGACAGAGTTTAAGTTTGCAGCTTAAACCTTCAGCTGGTGATTCTTTGGGCGCTCTGCGATCTGGTGACTCAAAAACCGCTGCTGCATTTTGCAAAGAAAAGGGTGAGAGGTCTAGAGATTCACCTCTGTGTCCCTAAAACCTGACCTCCAACTTGAATTTGGAGGAAAAACCCAAAACCTCACTCTCCTGGGCTCCTGCTCTGGAGTTCTTCCACAGGACAAAATACCTGGTACGGTTTCACTCTTTAAGATATCAGCATAAAATTAATCCTGATTTCTCCTGCAAAATGGAGGAAGAATTTTTCAGTGATTTTGTCGGTCAGAATTCCAGTTAGGGGGCATTTTTCTTGCCTTATTTTTCTGGGAAAAAATGTAATTCCAATGTGCACTGAAGTCACACAATATCTGTACCATCTCACTATCATGGAGACTTCTACAATAACTGGAACTTTCTGTGTAAGAGGAAAAAAAAGAAAAAAAGGAAACCACCAACCCCCCCCCAAAACAACCCCAAAGAAGCATAGGTTTCTAAAATGGAAAAAAACCTTCACAAACACACCAAGCCCCCCAACAAACAAAGCAATCCAGGAACCAGCGTGGAAAGGCTGCACTGGTGGCACTCCAGTGGGGAATTCAGGAATGATCCAGCTGAGCTCAGCTCACCACAAAGTCCCCTTGGCAGACACTGTCCTGCCTCTGCCCCTTTTCCTCCTCATCCCCTCAGGGAGTGGGAAAATCTGACGAGGACACGGATAAATGGATGGATGGATCGAGCCCGTGGCTTTAAAGCATTAACAAAGATTTCACCTGTCACAGCCACAAGGGGTTGGCTGGTGGCCAGTGGGTGACCCTGTCTCAAGGCACCACGGACTCACCTGCCCTCCGTGGTGGCCTTGGTCTGCCCAGTGGAGATGGAAATGTCCCCCCAGGTGCCAGCAATGGCCACAGCACGTTCCCTGCAAGCACCAGCTCACGGAGACACTCACACATTCTCCATCCCATTTCTTTTCATCCCACTCAGCCCCCATCAAGTTCCACTTTCTGTCACTGCTGAGCTGATGACAACAGAGGAGTTGAGTCACTGTGAACAGCTCACACCCCCATTTCCTGCAGTGCTGCGTTCTGAAGCTGCTCCACCACTTGTGGCACCCGAAACGAAGCACGTCTCAGGTGGACTGAGCATTCTGCAAAACCCATTTCCCCTACAGGCAGATCCACACTGTCCCTTCTGCTCTGGGAGGGACGGATTTGAGCCCTTAACCAAACCAGCAGCAGGCTGGAACAGGCTCCAGAGGCAGGAATTCCTCCGGGAAACCCACAAGGGACAATAGGGACATGTGAGCATATGCCAGAGCCTGGAACACTGATCCCACAACTAACATGTGAGTAGCAGGTGGCAGCTCTTCCAGGAGTCATTTACCGAGGAACAAAGCAGGTAGAGGAGTCTCACACACACCTTTCCTCTTGTGTGAAGTTTGACTGTGAGCCAAACACTTCTTTCCTTAAATACAACAAGATTCCTTACCTGAGACTGAGAGATTCTTCCTTAGCCAAGGCTGAGAGCCTTTATCCATCACAGACCCTCAGCTGCCCAATCAGGACCAATGAAATCCAGGTAGTTAATTCCATTAGACACAAACCTTGTCCACATGAGACTCAGATTGAACCCAGCTGCGCCTGAACTCCACCAGGAGTTTGGAGAGCAAAGGGGTCCACTCTGAACCTCACAACTCAATGGGGGGGTCTCCGTTACCCTTTCGGGTCTCTGGTCACTGTGTAAATCATTTGTAAATCATTCTAGATCAATTTTAGCTCTCTTTTCCTTTGTATTTTTCCTCCCTGTAGTAAGGAACAGAGTGAACCTTGCCACTGAACTTCCCTGAGTCACACTTTTACAACATCCTGGTAAAACCCCTTCTGCCAATACCTCTGGAGACAACCCTGAGCGATCAAAATCACCCATTTGTGACACGCTCTGCTGCACCACAGGGCAGGGAGGGGGATGTAAAAATACACTAAATTCAGTTTCTGAGTGTCTCATGCTCTCAGCGAAGAATTGGAATTATCACTGCAGTGACTTCGTTCTTCTCTTCATAAGCGTAAGGCAAAAAAATCTGCTTTGTAACAATCCTTTGGCAGCTTTCTACAGCAGCGTGCTGTGAGCGATGGTGACTCTGATTTCGGGGTAGTTTTGTGGCAGACACACATTTTTTGTGGGGTAACACAGAGCAGAAGATGTCACAGATGTTTGAAAAGCCTGTTTAGCCTTCCCCTGGGAGCTGCTGTCCTCCACACCTCAGACAGGAGTTCTTGGAGGCGCAGGGAGTCACTCAGCTCCCATCCAGCGTGTGAGTCCTGACTGAGGCCAGAAGAACCACTCTAACAGAAATAAAGACTGCTGCTACCATCTAAATCCGTGATTTCAAGAGGCTCCTCACCTTCTGTAGCGAACATTTGCCAAACTGAAGCTGGGATTTGAATTTTTAAAAAAAGCTGTTGCTCGATTCCCACCACATTTCACATTTGGGGTGGTGATTTTCCTCATAGCTCCATCGTTATCAGAGAAGAAGAAGTTGTTAGCAGAGGTTAACTGGACCAGATCTCCCCAGCCCACATTAAACTGATATTTTTGAAGTGACAGACACCTCAATCCGAAGACAATTTCTTGCTCATCACTGCAGAGCAGCCCAAAACCCTCCAAGTGCTGTAAGAGAATATCCTGCCCATGACAACACTTGAGGAACAGGAAATATCAAAGTGATTCGTCTTGTTTGCTCCCAGAGAAAATGGCTTTATTTCCACCCATTTCTGCCAAAGGCACTGCCCCCAACCACAGCACCTCTTGCCTTCCCTGTCACTGCTCTCTCTTTTCTCCCCATGAAGGACAAAGCTGATAAGGAGTCCCTCAGTTGTCAGCAGAGACAGATTGCTGGGCTGATTTTAATCCAGCATCATCCCAGCAGGTTAAAATGGAGCAATTTGCTTAAACAGAGAAAAGTTAAAAGACAGATGTGACACGTCACCCGAAAAATAAAATGGAGTCCAGCTTTAAACAGAACACAGAAGAAATGTCTTTATTTTTCAAAAGACCTCTTTCAACTCGAAGGGGAAGCCTCTGGCTTGACCACCCAAACCACAGGCACTGAGTTTAGGGGCTCGTGCTCCCAAGGGATGCCAGGGTGGCAGGGGGGTGACAGTGGCAGCCACACCTCGTGTGCAGTCAGGCTTTCCCTGGTGCCAGTCCGGCCTTCACAGCTGCCAGCCGTGCCCTCTGCGCCCCCTCAGCCTCACACCAGGGCATTCTGCACTGTCAGTGCTGAGGTCTAAATTTCATCCTTGAGTACCAGAATAGTCCCCGCAGACAGCAGGATCCAAGGGCTGCTCCCCAGGACAGGGCACGGGGAGGAAGCTGTGCCCACCTGTTCTCCTGGATCAATATTTACAGCAGTGGAGTCCCCGTGGGTGGCTCAAGGGTGACTTTGTTCCAGAGCAGAGACATCTGTAGCGGATCTTTGCCTCTCCCAGGCTCTGTTTGTGTGAGGGAGAGGGAGCAGCTGTAAAGCTGAGGGGTTATTTGCTGTGACAGGGGCATTTTGAGCTTTCACAGCTCGCTGCTCTCACCTCCAGCAATTACTGTCATCTTTGGTAGCCAAGCCAAGCCTTCAGCTGCACTCTCAACCTCAGCCCAGAGAAACATCCCACAGGAGACCCTGGCTCTCTTAGAAGACCAAAATTAGAGTAAGAGATGTCAGTTAACAGCTGAGGGCAAGAGGGATGGGTGAGCCCTGTCTCACCGCCGTGTGTGACCTGTGCAGGGCTGCCACGCTCCCTCTTTGCTCACATGCCATCAAACTTCCTCAGAACTTACTTTTTCCTTCCTAAAAACACTTTCCAGCTTTTCTTCTCCTCACACCAGCACCAGGGTGTGCAAACTGCTGCCCCAGAAAGGCACCAGCTGTGTTTTCTGTGTCAAATAAGTTGTTTGTTTACACAGCCATGCGGACTGGAAATGCTGGTAAATACGGGAAGCCCTCAGCTTTGCCACGGGGGATGCTGCTGCTGCTGGTCACTCCCAGGCTGCTGGAGGAGCTTTGGGATGCTCAGGACCATCCCAGCTGAGCCCCTGGGATGGCTGCACACACCCTGTGCCTGGGGCTGCCCGGGATCCTCACTTCCACCGAGTCTCTGATGCTCCAGTGCCTTGTTTAAAAAGCTGCCCAAAGCAAACAGGAGCTGATCCATGGAGGAGGCGCATTCCCATGGACATTCACCTCACCCCGGACACCCTGCTGTGCTGCTCTGAGCTCTGCCAGCAGCTGCCACCTTGGCAGAGATGAGGGAAGGAGCAGTGACAGGAACCATCTCCCTCCTGGGCAGCGCTGGGACATCCCTGGAGTCACTCAAATGACATTTCAATACACGAATTCCTCGCTTTTCCAGCTGCACAGACGAGCCTTGGTCACCCATTTCTGTCCCTCCTTGGGTCCCTGTCCTGCCTGCAAACCCCCTGGGCAGCACAGCATCACCCAGGCCCCGGAGGGGAAAAGTGGCTGAGTGAGGCAGCAAAGTTCCTCCCTGCAGAGAGGATTTATCCACAGCGCAGCGGGAAGGGCTCGAGCACAACTCGTCCTTCCCACTGCCCTCAACTCCTGCCCCGTTTCCTACACAGGTTGTTGTGCTGGACTCGTTCCACTCCCCATCTGGAGGCCAGGCACGGCCCCAGCTTTATTGTGTCGGAATTGAACGCCCCTCGTTTATTTTTATTGCTGCCATAAGCTGGGTTTGTGGGCCGCGAAACGCAAGCAGGAAAGCAGCTCCTGCTTTGAAGCCCGGTGCCAAGAGCCAGTTTATGGTTCTGCAAGTGGACTTCAGCAGGAACAGGAGGATCTCCTGGCCTGGGTGTCTTTCTTTGCTCTAATTCTGTGTAACTCTGAAATCCCTTGGGTTGTGCTGAATTGCACCATCTCTGATTTCAGCTCCGCAGAGGGCTTCGGTTGACAAAATCTCCTGGTTTTAACAGAGCTGAAAACAGGGAGCTAAACAGCAGGAAGGGTGGAAACAGAAGACAGGGAGAAGCACCAGGTCACAAACCTGCAGCACCTCAAACCCCGTGGGCAGGCTCGGGGCAGAGGTCACAGCTGGGCAAAAATATAGAAGAAAAATGTGTCCAAAAATACAGAAAAAGGGGAAGCTGGTAGCTGTGGATTTATGGTAAAAGGTCAGGAATGGTCAGAAAGCAGTAAGAGTTGCAGACAGTCTGCAGGCTGCAGAAGAGGCTGATTTTCAGCATATTGGTAGGAAAAGAAATAATTAAAGTGAGGCTGATCAGCTGGAAAATATTTAAGCTGTTAACCACGATTTAAGAAAAGACACACTGCCAATAAACACTTCAAAAGTTGCACTCAATGATCTTGCAGGTCTTTTCCAACCTGAAGGATTCTGCAATTTTATTTTGGGGGCCCTGTTATGTGGTGATGAAGTTTTCCATCCCCACACATTAAAGAGCTGCTGGTCACTTCAAGATTAGCGAGTCCGGGTAATGGCCTCTTGGTCTTTAAAAAGTTTTAAAGATCTGGGTTAGCAAATCAACACGTGGTTGGTTTTGATTCCCAGTGAACTTGGACAGAGTTAACAAAAAAAAAATATCAATGTTTTGAAAGAATAAAGGGGATAATCTAGGTAATTATAAGCCCATCAATCCAAGACTGCTCTCCAGCACAAGAATAAAATAGCTCCTAAAGGAGACAATTCATCGGTAATTAAAGATAGGGAATAGAATTTGGCAAATCTGTGGGAATTAGAGGAGAACAAATTTGCCTCCCTGGTATTTTCAATGCTAGTCAACAACACCATTGATATAATAAATTGCTGTATTCACTGATTTCAGAAAAGGATTTGGTTTGGGATTACCTGAGGGGTTGATGCAGGATAAAACCAACTCTGTAGAGGACTCTTAAACCCCGTGCAGTGAGAGAAACCACGCTGTGATGTGTGGTTCCATGATTTGGTGATCTGATGAACAGAGCAGAATCTGGGGCCTCTTTGGGCTGATGGAGGGGAAAGCTGTGACTGGGAACATGAACGGGATGGGTTGAGGATGGAGTGCTGTATCCAGAGGGATGAGCATTTATCCAGCCAGCCCCGGTCACTGATCCCAGCCCCTCATTCCTCAAGCACAGCAAATCATTCACTGGAGGATTGAGCACAACCCCGGGAACCCAGCTGGAGCTGCTCGAGGTGTTTGCTTTCCCTCCACACGTGAGCTGCCAGAATCTCACTGCCTCTCCAAGGAGGAGAAACTTCTGATGTTCAGACAATGGAACTGTGGAGATTTGGTTCTTAAAATAGCACGAAGAAGGGAAAAAACACCTGTGTAAAATATAAACCTGTGTTTGAGGAGCAGAACTTTCATTTCCCCCTCCTGTAACAGGAGAGAAAAGAACTCCTCTGTACCCCCTGGGACTTCAAGCTCTTTCAGATGAGATTTAATTACTCGGGAGAGCTGCTTGGAGCTTTTGTTCAAGATTTCACGCAACTCAGAGAGCAGCGAGTGCCACTTCAGAGCCCTGTGTTGCCTTAATTGCTGGGATGAAAGGAAGCACAAAGATCCCCGGGCAGCTCTAACTGTGCCTAAAGGCACTTTGCTTCCCCAACTAATCCCTGCTTATCCCAGACACTCGATGTCTGACTGGTGGCATTCAGGAGGAAGTGGCCAACTGCGCCAGGCTCTCCAATTGTAGCCTGACCTGATGCTAATGAGCGTTTGATTAACCCACCGCTGCTGCTTTATCACACTAAATAAATAATACCCACTCTCCTCTGGCGCTGTTTGCAGAGCTCATTTCCCATTCGGAGCTCAGAGCAGTCCCCGGTGCCAGCCCTGCCTCGCACCTTAGCCAGGTGTAAGAGCATCACAGCCCAACAGCAGCAGGGATTTCTGCATGGAAAAGGTGCTTAAACACCAGCAGGGGCTGCCCGGGGAGGTTTGGAGTGCCCATCCCTGGAGGTGCCCAAGGAAGGGCTGGAGGTGGCACTGAGTGCTCTGGGCTGGGGGTGAGGTGGGGATGGGGCACAGCTTGGGCTTGATGGGCTGGGAGAGCTTTTCCAGCCTCACTGATTTGGGATTCTGGGATTCTCTAACAATGAGGGATTGCTGAGCAAACAACAGCCACTGCCTTCACCAAAAACTTCACCTAAAACCTCCAGCTCAGCTGGGTCCTCGGAGGTGGAAATAGGGACCGAGGTGGCTGCAGGGGAAGCGCCGAGGATGCCCTGCTCCCTGCAGCTCTGGGGAGCTCTGAACACCAAGTTTTGGAGGCAGTGAACCAATACCATCAAACACCAGGTGTTTCATCCCACCACATCCATTTTGGAAAAGAATCTCTCTGGCAGGTGCACCCCTGCCACTTCCCAGCCTCTTTCCCTGCTCGGGCTGGAGCATCACAGCCTTCCCAGACTCTCCCCTGCAGAAGGTCCAGCTCACCCTCAACCTCTCTGAAGTTCCTCCTGACAGGAGGCCTTCAAACCCTGCCTCCACTCGGCCAGCACTTCTCAAAGCTCAGCCTCCCAGACCCTCCCCGCCCCGCTCCCATTTCCTTCTGAAATTTTCAAAAAGAGACTTCTAAAATTCATCCTGAAATCATTGTGCAGTTCTCAGGTTGCTCGTGACAAGAAATTTCCACTTTTTATCCCCGTGCATGAAGAATCTGTGACTTTCTGCCACTTACAGCCACCACGCATATTCCAGCAAATAAACTGGTAAGAAATCCCATGGGAACAGCAGATTTTTAACTGAATATTGGACATTAGTTAATAATTAGTTCTGAATTTACAGTGGCAAGGAGTAGTAATGAAAACCTGGTTTAGCCCCTAAGATAATTCAACAGGACACAGGAATCAGCAGCCTGTGACTTTGATGTCCCTTGGAACTGAACAAAAACAGCTGCAGCATCAGCAACTAAAAAATTGCAATGCATGGCCCACAAATAAGCACAGAAAAGAATCTGAATATTGCCAGCAAAGTTTATGATTTGTATTTCTGAATCTAAGAATCATCTACATCTAGAAATCTCCAGCATAAAGATCAGAATTCAATCATCCCCGGAGTTCTCAGGAGTGAGATACTCCTTGTTCTCGAGCTCACCTGGACTCATGGTGTGTTCCTCCTGTGCTAAATTAGTTTGGAGGCTGCAACGTGCTCAGACTGCAGGGATTTATGGATGGGATGGTCTGTGAGACTGGGAAGGGCACAGGCAGCATCCATGAAGGTCTTTATTTTGAAATTCTGTGGCTTTAAACAAGAAAAAGCTTTGGTCACAACCAGGCAAAGCAGCTTGAGAAAGACCTGACATTTCTGTGAAAAATATGATACAAAACCTTGTCCTTTGTGGATTCGTTTGGGGCAGGGGTCTGAGGCAGGGCAAGAGACGCTGCTGGCCAGGAGGGTTGGGAATCCTCTTAATGCAAGGGGATTTTTCACCAAAATTCCTTTACTTTCACCTCTTGAAGCTCCTTTCTGTCCTGGTCCCAGCACTCGCGCCAAACCCCGAACATGCAGCAGCTGGGCCTGAGCGTGCCCAGCCCCGAGCAGCTGCAGGGACCCCAGCTCGTGCCACAGGAAAGCGAAAGTTGGCCAATTTCCCAAGAAATTTCCCAAGAGAGTTGCAGAAGGGAATTCGCGCCTCGCCCAGCACACCTCTAGAATTCCCTCCAGGAATCCTCACACCTGGCAGCACGGGGATGTGTGGGGACAACACAGCACCCCTGCAGACTGTGGAGCTGGTCATAAAAACCCCAAAAAGCGGCTTTAAAAATGGTGATTTCCTGTTTGCACTCCCTCCCTGAGCGCAGGGACACACAGGGCTGGAGGAGAAGCTGCAGCCTA
Source organism: Dryoscopus gambensis (assembly GCA_013389985.1). Taxonomy (NCBI): domain Eukaryota; kingdom Metazoa; phylum Chordata; class Aves; order Passeriformes; family Malaconotidae; genus Dryoscopus; species Dryoscopus gambensis. The sequence goes on along the minus strand of WEIT01026211.1, from coordinate 49,124 downwards.
CAGATGCAGTTTGAGGCTGCTTTTAAAAACTTCCATGTGGGTGTTTGCCAAAGGAGCTTTTTTTATAAATATATATATTTTATTTTCTGCCCTGCTCGTGAAACAACTGACTTTTATTCATATTTACACAGCCCAGCAGAAAGCAAATGAAAAACTTGTCCTGAGAAGCTGCAAAGCACTAAATTAGCCCAAAGTAAATGTTCTTGCTGGGAAAAAGGTTCCAGGTGTGGCTGCCAGACTCCTTCCACCCAAAGCTGCAGCTTCTAAGGGAACAAAAGAGCCTGGACACAAGGAAAGGAATGAAATAAAAACAGATTTTTCTCTCAAGCAAAAGCTGCCTGAGAGACATTTCTTTCACCTGGATGTTTTTTCTGAGAGCTAGAAGGGAAATCGGGGGTGCTTTCAGTCCCCAGAATGATGTGAAGCCAAGGGAGCCTTTTTGGTCACCCAAAAGGAATAATTTGTTATTTTGGACTTTTTTCATTTCTATTTTTCATTCTTGAGGAAACTCTTCAGGATGAGAGTTGCTTTTTTCTCCAGGTGGATCCAGGGAAAGTCTGATTTAGGCTTCCCTGAACTCTCCCGTCCCCTCTGTCCCTCATCAGCACTGTTTGCTCTCCCCAGTCCTTTAAGATCCCTCCATACACATCCATCATCTCCTACTTTTCTGCTTTGAGTTTATTTTATCCTAAAATCCCCTGACTTCAGCAGTGCTGCACTTTTTAGTGGATCCTAACTTGCCCTTTCAAGAAATTATTCCTTTGAGGAAAACAACACCCACCTTAACTAGAGAGTTGATTCTCCCGCTGCATTAATTCTATTAATTAATTCTATTTCCTTCATGCTAATTGAATATAATTCCTGCCAGCATGAAAAATCCAGCTCACTGTGGCCAGATCCTCTCTGTAAACCCCTTAGGAATCAATGGTAGCTCAGATTTTGCAGTGCTGGTACCAATTTATTGATTTTTATCACAAGAGGAGGTGCTGCCTTCAACCAACGCCACTGTCCTCAGCTGCCTCTGGAAGCTCCTCCAGACACAGGACAATTTAAAACAACAGTGATGAAGGATAAATAACCATTAAAAAAAGGCTGTTGAGCACATGGTTTACAGCAGAGGCTGGGAAGGGCCAGACAAGGTCACAGAGCCTGCAGTTGGCTGTTAAATGTGGATTTACCATGATTGGATCCTCTGTAATAAACCTGCCCGCACACCTGACCTCCCCGAGATCTTTCCTAATATCCCAGCCGAGGCACAAAAGCATTTTTGTTGGATTTGTTACGACTTAGGGCTCCTCAAGGTCACTGCGTCAGGCACAGCAGCCTGCTGTGGGTGAGACTTTGCTGTGGGATCGAGACCACGGACGGAGAGTTCAGGAATTTCTTGGTCTGTGAATGATCCCACTGGGATTTGGGACCTTGGCCTGCATCCATCCTACCCCTGACCTTGGAGATCCCAGATGTGATGGCATCATTTGAGCTGGCCTCCCCAAACCAGTCTCATTTCTGCACTACCTGGTGCAGTGCTTCTCCTCCTCCTGCTGCTCCTTCTTCTCCTTTTCCTCCTCCT
>WEIT01026211.1:37121-47504 GCA_013389985.1 Dryoscopus gambensis | reverse complement strand
CTCCTCCTCCTCCTTTTCCTCCTCTTCCTCCTCCATCTTCTCAATTTCCTCCTCCTTCTCCTGTTCCTCCTGTGCCTCTTCCTCCTCCTGTTCCTTTTCNTTCCTCTTCCTCCTCCTCCTTCTTTTCCTCCTCCTCCTTTTTCATTCTCCTCCTCCTCCTTTTTCATTCTCCTGTTCCTCTTCTTCCTCCTCCTGCTCTTTTCCTCCTCCCGCTCCTTTTCCTCCTCCCCCTGCTCCAGTGGAGGGGAACAAGGGCAGGCTGAAAGCCTGGCAGAGCCCCCTGAGCCTTTCATTTATCCAGAGCTGCCTTGAAGCTTTCCAGCAGCACAAAGATCTTCCTTCCCACCCCTCTGTTTTCCGAGACCAGGGCACGGTTCTCCCTTGGGTGTTCCCAGGCCCGTGAAGGGTTTGTTGGACTGTGCAGAGCATCAAAAGGAGATGTCAGAGGGATCTCCGAGATCCCCTCGCTGCCAGGCCAGGTTTTGCTGTCTGTGCTCAGCTGTGTTTTATTCCTGGAGCAGTTCAAGGCTCTGTTTGAAGAGGGAGGCGCAGGTTGGACACTGGTTCCCTTCACCTTCTCCATCAATCTCCTGCTCCCCTGGCTCAGGCAGCCTCTTGGCTGCCCCCTCTATCCCCACTGCTGAAAATCTTCCTTATTCAAAGCAGCAGACACTGAATTTTCCCTCTGCAGGGCAGGAAATGCCATCAGGCCCTGCTCTGGGCGACGCAGAGGTGAAGTTTGAGCTCGCTCAGCTCCAGTCGCTGCCCAGGGCAGGCAGGGACACAGCTCCAAGCGCTGACTGAGAACAGCTCAGCTTTGGTCACACCAATTCCCTGGAAACGGCTCCCTCCAGGAATTCATGGGCAGCAATCGGATGTTCCCCCACCCGGCTGTTCCTCACAGCTCACCAGAAACCGGGATGGGGCTGGGGAAAGGGCAGGGCAGAGAGAGGCTGAGCTGCGAGGAGGGGGCGCATCCAGCCTCGGAAGAGGAACTGACGTTGCAGTTTTTGCCCCGCTCGTTTTACAGTAAATAAAGAATTAAGGAAGATTGCTGGAAATGTGTCCATTCAGGCAGCAGCTGAATTTCCTGTTCATTGCTTTGGGAGTGAGGGAGGAGGGAAAAGCGTGGAGACATCACAATGAGCAGTGAGTGACTGGTGAGTACCCAAAGCCTCACTCTGCACATGTGCTGCTAATGATAGAAACAGAGATGTGCTCTCATAAAAACCCCGTTCAGTGAATGAGGGTGAACATAAAAAATAAATCCATCTCTCAGGGAGAGAGAGGGAGTGCAAAGTGATTTATCCCTGCATTTGTTTTGGAGGAAGGAGTGGCACCAGGCTTTCCCTGCACCAGTCCCATGAGCAGTGCAGCCCCAGTTCCCCCAGTTGCTCCCACTGCCCTGGGACTGGAGCCAGCTCAGCACAGGGTGAGCAAAGGCCTTGCCAAAGCCCACTGGGGAAAGGAGCAGCACGACCCTCCGAATCATGGGATGGTTTGGGTTGGAAAGACCTTAAAGCTCATCCAGTGCCACCCCTGCCATGGCAGGGACACCTCCCACTGTCCCAGGCTGCTCCCAACCCCGTCCAGCCTGGCCCTGGGCACTGCCAGGGATCCAGGGGCAGCCACAGCTGCTCTGGGCACCCTGTGCCAGGGCCTGCCCACCCTCACAGGGAGGAATTTTCGCCCAGTATCCCATCTAAACCCACTCTCTGTCTGCTGAAGCCATTCCCTGTGTCCTGCCACTCCAGGCTCTTGTAGAAAGTCCCTCCCCATCCTTCCTGGCTCCCTCCAGATTACCCCTGCCACGTGCCAAGCCTGGCCTTGCTCCTGCGCCTCACAAGCAGTTCTGGGTTCACAGGGAGGGGAAGCTGCTGGGAAACCAATATCCAGGAGAGATGTGGATACTCACCCTGGATGCGCTCGGGAAGAGGGAAGGAGAGCCCGTGCTAACGTCACACCCTTCCAACCCAGCCGGGGCAACCAGCAAGAGGCAGCTCTGAACAGGGAAGCAGGAAACCCTGGGCTGACACAATTACCTGCCCTGTTATCTGCACCTTTGGTTTATTGTATTTAACCAGGCTTTTGATCTGAAGGAAGAACATCCGAAGAGAAAACAGCACCAAAATCTTTTGTCAGCAGCAACTTTGCAGATCCAATAAAACCCCAGAACAACACCAAGTCAGCAGATCCAGCAGAAGCAGCTTCTCTGTGTGATCTTGGCTTTTTCACAGAAAATCACATTACACCAAAATCAGACTTCTCCCACAGGAACTTTCCATTTGTCACTTAAAAAGCCAGCTCACTACCCAGAAAATCTGTGAGGTTTGTCACGCAGTTCTTTCAGCTCTGTATTTCTGTCAGGCTGTAAAGCAGATACTGAGGCCGTGCAGAGAAGAATCAGATGGAGAAAACGGGCTGGGAGAGACCCCGAGGAGCTGTTTAGGCAGACCCAGCTATATTTTCACCTGCTGTGGATGATATTTGGAGATGGAGATTCCACATTCTCGTTACGCAGCCTCCCAGGGGAAGCACATGCAGGGATTTTTCTAGGCTCTATCCTAAATCTTCCTTGCTGCATTTTATTGCTGTGGCTTCTTCTCCTGCCCTCGACAGACGTTGTTTATTCCTCTTGCTGCAGGCACTGCTGCATCTGCAGAGCAGCCCCACGAGCAGCCCTGGCTGTGCTGTCACTGACACAGAGCCCCCCCAGCCCCAGCTCTGCTCTTCCCTCCTGCTCATTCCTCCTCCCTGATCCCTCCCGTGGCTTTCCTGAAGTGCAAACCTGAAAAGAGCACTGGGAGGAAGGGCCCCTTCCCTGCTTTCCACGTCCCACCCCTCTGGATGGGCACTGTTCCTGGGTTTGCTCGTTCCAGCATTAGCTGGGGGGTTTGGTGATTCCATTTTCTGTGTGTGATTTTCGTGTCCTTCCCCATGCGAGACCTTCCTAACTGATCATGGAATCACAGAATGTCTGGGTTGGAAGGGACCTTAAATCCCATCCAGTGCCACCCCTGCCATGAGCAGGGACACCTTCCACTGTCCCAAGCCTCATCCAACCTGGCCTTGGATGCTTCCAGGGATCCAGGGGCAGCCACAGCTGCTCTGGGCACCCTGTGCCAGGGCCTGCCCACCCTCACAGGGAACAATTCTTTCTCCAGGCTGAACTCTCCCAATTCTCTCAGCTTTCCCCAGTCCTCTTGGCCTTTCCTCCGTCCTCCCCTCGTGCAGTCAGTGGTTCCTGCCCTGGCACAGCTCGTCCTCATCAGCTCTATCGATCTCCTTGTGAGGATCCTTCCCCTCCAGTCCCTCAGGGATGAACAAGGACTTCCAGAGAAAGTCTCAGGAGGGGAGTTTTGCACATCTCCCTGGTTACTCAGGACACCTGGGCACTCAGGGGCAACAGGGCTGACCCCACCCAAGGCTGAGAGGAAGCAGCTCCTTTGCACCCAGCTCCTGCCACGGGACATCCCTGCACCCGGGGGATGCCAGCTTGGCACCAACAGCTACAGGACCCAGTGACTCCCTGCAGTTTTCCATGGATGAGTGAATTCCAGGGGAGTGGATCCCGCTGCAGAGGCCATCCCACAGCCGTTCCTCTCCAGGATGCTTTTCCTGCTGGCGCTGCTTTTAGCCGGGTTTTGTTCAGTCTTCATCACCTAAAAACGTTTCCGTGTGCCAAGATTGGAGCGCTCAGTCTCTCCTGGGCTGCCTATTTTTGGATCCTCGCTCTGGGCTCTCACTGCTGATATTTTTGTGTGCTTGTTTTTAAATAAACAAAAGATGGAACAATAAATGTCTGGGCACCCAGAGAGCAGTGAGGGATCGGATGCTTGCTGAAGAGGAGGGATGTGGAAAAGAAAGGAACTGACTGGGAAGCCCTGCAGAGCCAGAACCCCTCTCAGCTCGTGTGTCAGGGAGGGATGCCCGGAGGGGAGGGCAGGGAGTCCTCGGGATGCAGACAAACACTGGTGAGCCGGACAGAAGCATTAATCCAAACCAGAATTAATCTGCTGCCACCATCATGCTTATTGCTAATAACAAACCGTGGGGTGTGCTCCCAGCCCTCCCCAGTGCCAGAATTCCATGCAGCGGGAATTCCTGGCTGCTGGGAACCCTTCCTCTGCTCCAAGCTTTTCTTCTCCGAGCTAATAATTTCCCTGGCACTTGCACCTTGCAGGTATTTGTGCTCACGTTGCCCTGCCCTCACCCCAGACTGTCCCCCACAGGTCTCACACAGGTGAACAACCCTGATTTCTCCTCCCTTTTAGCATTTTTGTGGTAAGTGGGTATTCCGTGGAGCAGGGAAATCCTGAGCTGAACGGGCAGAAGGAAATCCCTTCTTCCTCCAATTCCCTGGTTATGTTTTAATCATCCCCGAGCAAGTTCCGCTTGCTGTATTTTATTAAAAGCAAACACAAGCGCAGAAGGGCTGCTTGTTTTCCTCCCTGAGCTATAATAGAAGGTTTCTGATCAATAAAACAACGCAGCCAGGCAGAGCCCATGGAAAACCGGGCACTCATAAAAGGCATCTTTGCAATTAGTTTTTATCAGCTCCATGATTTTCTGCTGAGCAAGGAGGCTCCTAAACTCAGCCCAGCGATGAGGCACGTGCTCTGCACTCCCCAGGTGCCCCTGTGGTGCAGAACAGGCTGGGTTACCCAGCCTGGCTCCTACTGGGAGATTTTGGAAGCTGCGGAGCTGAATTTCCTCTGCCTGTGAGAGCAGGTCCGTGTGCAGCACGGCCTGGAAGTCAGAGCCAAGAACGGAGAGGGGATGAAGGCAAAGAGGAGGAGGGGAGGGGAACTTCATTTTCCACCAGCAGCACGGGCTGAGGTGCTTGCACAGAGGGTCTCTGCCACAGGACCTGTTTTATTTCCAGTCTCAGTTTGTGCCCCCTGAGTGCCTGGCCAGTGCTTTTCTCACCCGGGAGTTTGGTGGCAGCTCAGCCCGTGGTATTCCTTGGAGGGTTCAATCTGACTCTGTCTTCTCCCAGTTTGACTCTACCATTTGAACCCAGCACAGCAGTTACTGAGCACAACATTCTGGTGGTTCCTGACGTTCTTGGGAGATGCTTTCCCTTCATCCTGAACCCCCCTGCTCATTACTATTTCACAGATTCCTTTAGCCTCCCTTATCAGACACCTACATGTTCTAATTCCTGATTTATATTCATCGCTGCAACTTTCCCTTATTTTTCTGGGGACAGTGTTGACTGGGTTTGGGTTTCTAATTTATTTCCTTTTTCCCTTCTCTGCTGGATGACAAAAATTTCACTTGGCAGTTTTTCCTGTCAGGGAAAACACGTTTTTGTAACAATCCCATGGAGGGCCCATGAAAAAGAAACATGTTCCACTGCTTTGGCTCATCTAAAATCAGCTGCAGCCTTGAGTTCTGCCAGACAGAGCTCTGAGAGCGGCTTTAATGGTGGCAGCTTTGACTTCAGTGATATTAAAGCAGCCATACAGAGCCAGATCACCACAAACACCCTCCTCAAACTTTTCTGGTCCGTGTGGAACCGGCCTGGGGCTCACCTCACCAATCATTTCACTACCAGGGCCCAGCCCAACACCCTCTGGTTCAGCTGAGGAGCCCCAAAAGAGCCAGGACACCTCAGAACAACTTCTGGGACACCTCAGGACAACTTCTGGGATGATGAGCATGGAAGAGCTCATTTGCTGGATTCAGAGGTTCAGCTGCACCCTTCAAGTCCTCTCAGGAAGACCTCAGAGAAAGGTTTAATTGTGACATCCCTGATGTTAAAGCAGCCCTGGTACACCACAAAATAAGCAGATTCACGAGACCAGATTACCCCTTCTGCATCTGGGGATGGTTTGGGAGCTTTCCATGGGTGCTCTGAGAGCGGCTGCCCAGCTGCTGGAGGGGATAATGTGGAATTTTACCGATTTCAAGGACTCTCAAGCACAAAGGTGGAAGGCCTCGGGCAGGGCTGGGCACAGTCCTGCCGTGCACAGAGCCCAGCAGGAGCCAGACACTGCAGGCACAGAGAAGAGGAGAGGAGGACGTGGTTTGGGGTTTGCTGGGGAGGACAGAGAGCCGGGGGAGGGGCAGTGCCAGGGTTCCTGCTGGGAGCCATGAACGGGGGAGCTGCTGGGCCGGGCAGGAGCTGGCTGTGCCTCACCCCGGCAACGCTCAGCATCCAGCCCGTCTCCATGGGAACTGCAAGGGCAGAACTTGTCTGTGCCACCTCAAACCCCACGGCGGGGAAAGTCCAAGCAAATACGGAGCCTCGCAGCCACACGGTGCTGAGCAGATGGCTCAGAGGGGTCCTGCCCTCGGCCCGCGCTGCCCTGAGCTGGGACGGAGCCCTGGCCCTGCTGCTCCGTGTCCCCAGCCTGTGCCTGTGCTCCGCGTTGTGCCACCGGGGCACGGGGCGGTGGCAGCCGGTGCTGGCCCGGCCAGGGGTGGGGAGGCAGGAGCTGGGCTCGGGAGGGAGGCAGTGCGAGCCTGGGTACAGCTGGAACCCTCACAGGACCGAGTTTTGGAAGTGTTGGGTCTGTGCAAAGCTCCCTGACTTGGAACTGAAGTGTGGGGGTGAGAACCCTCAGAGAGGCAGGAGGTGAGGGCAGGGTGGAGGAGGTGGGGTGAGATGCACTGAAGGCAGGGCCCCGAACTGCTGCCTCAGCTCAGGAAACACAGACCCAGAACCCACACGAGAGCTATCTCCCTGCTCAGCTTGGTGCACCAGGTCCGGCTCCAACCCCTGCTGCCCCAGCCAGACCCAGGCATGGCTCTGTCAGACCCACCCGTGAATAACCAAACCCTCCCAGCTGCACCAGCACACGGCAAAAACACCCAACACCACCCACAAAGGGGCAGAAAGTGGCTTTTCATCCTCATCTCCCCCTCCCAGGCTGGTGCCAGGACCCTGTGCCCAGGGGTGACTCTCCAGAGCAGCTGCAGCCCCAGCACCATCTCCTCACGAACCGCAGGGCACCTCCAGCGATTTTCTCTAATTGTTTCCTTAATCACATCAGATGGCCCGAGTTCCAGTTGTGTGCTTACAGAGTAATTTGCCTTCCCCCGTGCCCTGCTGGCCGTGTCTCTCCCTGGAACCCCGTGTCTGCAGCCGCTCCTCAGGGCTGAGGGGGGCCTCAATTAGATTATGGGTTCTAATGAAAATCAGTCTGATGGAATTACACAACGAGACCAGATTAAAGCCAGCTGCTTTGCAGATCCCTGGTTTGGATTGGTGTTAGCTGAGGGAAGAAGCACGTGGATCATCCCTCTCCCATCTCCACACATCCAGTGGGAGGTAACCCACTCTCTGCCCCACCTGAGGCAAAGGGAACATCTCCCTGACAAATATTAATATAATAAAGGTAGCCCCACAAAAAAAATGCACCAGGGAGAGCAGGGAATGCCAGGAAATGGAAGTGCAAGGAGTTAAATGCAAAAGCCATGAAGCACTTTCACCCCTTTCCCATAACCTGCACCTCAGTGAGGTTCTTCACGCTCTCTTTCCTTGAGGAACCAACCAGGTTTACAGAGGAACATTTAATTGGGTGCATTGGTCTTTTTAGAAAGAATTTTTTTGAGGTACTACCTGAGGAATGAAGCACAGGAATGACAAGATCAGAACAGGGGACAGTCTCTAACCTGACGCTCATCAGGGCCAGGGAAGCCCTAAGTGGGTATTAGTTAGTAACGTTCCCATGAGAGATTTTCTTTAACCCCCAGGACTCGGCACTGGCACCCCAGATTTTAGCCACAGGGTTCTCAGGATTTACACCCACATTCACTGCAGTCACAGAATCCCAGAATCATTTGGGTTGGAAAAGATCTCTAAGACCTCCAAATCCAAGCTGTGCCCCATCCCCACCTTGTCCCCAGTCCAGAGCCCTGAGTGCCACCTCCAGCCCTTCCTTGGGCACCTCCAGGGATGGGCACTCCAAACTTCCCTGGGCAGCTCCAAGGCCTGACCTCCCTTTCCATGGAGAAATTTCTCCTCATGTCCAGCTTGAGCTCTTGTGAATCCTCAGGCTGCTGAAATCAGAGCAGCTCCTCGCTGAAATGACTCAGATCATTTCCATTTGTGCCTCTGTGAACCAAGCCAAGCTCGGGGCAATCCTGCCCTGCCTCTCCCCTCCTGCACACCAAGTGTTGGGAGGATGGTGCTCCCCTGCTTTTCCCTCAGACAGCAGCTGTGGTTGCAAGCACAAACCCACAAAAAATGGACCATTTCCATTCCGTGCAGGGTGACAGCTGGATGTGCAGGGCAGTGTGCTGCCTCCTCACGCCTTCCTGGCACTCATTGCATCCCCCTCCTGCTGCTCCTGCACCGCGGGAGACAGCAGCAAGCACGGCCAGTCCCCACAGAGGACATTGGGGTCCCCTCCTTGTCCTGCTCCTTGTCCCCCCCATCCTGCTGTCTCCAGGAGCGGGAGAGTGTGGAAAGCAGGACAGAGCTGTCCTCAAAGGAGAGGTGGGGAATTCCCAGCTGCTTCTCTTCAGCCCCGCTCCCACCACAGGCTCCTGCATCCTCCGTCCCACGTCCAGCTGCACCTCCCCTGCATTCAGCTGGAAACCCACGAGTTCCAGGCATTCCTCACCCCAAGGGCTCAGCCCTGTTCTCGCAGGCACCTGTCCCTTGCTCTCTGACTTCCTGGAATACCTGGAAAGGGGGAGCAAACATGGAAAACTCGAGGCATGCCAGCTGGCTCCAGAGGATGGGGAGGAGGAGGGGGAGAAGCAGAAGCACTGCTGGCACTTGCAGGAGCACAGTTGGCGCAGAGGAGCTGAATTGTACGATTTGGAAACTTCCTAGAAGGCCTTAATGAGCCAACAGGCTCAGTCAGAGCACTCTTAAATCAGAGTTTACAAAGTCCTGGGCAAGCTCAGCTATTCCTGTGTGCCCCTGGTCAGAGCCTGCCTGAGGAAGTGAGACAAACACACCTTAGGGTGGAAGGAGCTGTTGTTTAAGCAAACTCACAGCCTGACTCATGTTTGTGTTCCAGTGGCGTTATTGGACAGTGCTGGCAGTGCCAAGGCCAGGCTGGCAGAGCAAAGAGGCAGCGGGAGGATCTCCTCAGAGGAGAGGAAGTTGCTGCTGCTCCTCGCCTGTCACAGCAGTCCCCATCCCTGGTGGGAATGCTCCCCTCCCTGGGTCCCCGGGCACACCTGTGGCTCTTCCCCCCAGGAGTGGCACTGCACAGGCTGCTGCACATCCCCGACACCTCCCCTGGAGACTGACCTCAGCCAGGCCATCCATCACCCTCTGCTACACTGACAACATCCAAGTAATCTCCTAAAGAACTCCACCCTGCCTGTGCCAAGCGAGAACAGCCGACTGCAGCAACAGGGGACACGGGAAAATCATCCTCCGTCAAGAAACACAGGGCAGTGTTCCCATTAAAAGGAAAGTATTGTGGTTTTAAGAAGAAATGAAATCATGGTGACATCACACATTTCAAAGCACACTCCAGGCTGTCAGGGAGCTTGAGGCTGGCAAACCAGGACTTGGCTCCTTCCTCACCTCTCTCAAGTAGCACAAACTTGCAGCTGGTGTGATGTTTTAATTACTCACCCTTCTGTCAAGTTTCCGAGGGTGAAGTTTGTTTTGGAGCAAAGGAAGGTGCCTCAGGGCTTGGGGAAGTGACACTATTCTTTCACTCCCAGGCACAGCTCTGTCTCTCCCGGAGTCCGATCCACAAACTGGCTCCACTCCCAGCACCTGAATCAAAGCACTCACACCTGAGCAGGACTCCCGCGAACTTCCCTCGCTCTGGAGTAGTTCTGAGCAAGCTTCAGCAGTGGCAAAATGCTTCACCTTGGTGACACGAGCTTGGAACGGATACAGAGCTGGGGGAGCTCCGGTATGACCGGAGCCTTTGCACTCTGGACCCTGGGACACAACTGGCCGAGCACAGAGCTGCTCCAGTCCTGGAAAACACCTTCCTCCATCGCAGAACCACTGAGTGGCTAAGGCTGGAAAACCCCTCTGAGACCCGCGAGTCCACCCGTTCCCCCAGCACTGCCAAGGCCGCCACTGAACCACAACCTGCCCGTTCTTTGAACTCTTCCAGGCACAGCCATTCACCCTCACTTAAGCAAAGTTTCCCACTCGTGCAGAGCCCGCCGAGTCTCCCTGCCCGGTGATTTCCCCTCTGCCAGGGGCTCCTGCCCTCTGCCAGCCTCAGTCCCGATCCTCCCGAGGGTCAGCGCTGCCCGTTCCAGCCCTTTGCTGGGCACACGAGCCGCACATCCCAGCGGGGCCGGCGCTGCTCGCTCCCACCTTCACCCGTGCAAGCACACACGCACCGACCTTCCCTCCGCTCCCTCCGAGCGCTGCGGGGCTCCGCCGCGCACCCGCGGGACGCCGGGCACAGCAGCAGCATCCGCACCCGGGGGACGCCGGGC
>WEIT01026211.1:0-36822 GCA_013389985.1 Dryoscopus gambensis | reverse complement strand
ACCCCCGGCCCGCCCCGCACGGAGAGCGGGGGATGCCCGGCCCTGTCCCCGCCCCGCCCGGGGAAAGCCGGGGCCGTCCCCCCCGAGAGACCAAGCCCGTGCTCGCCCCGTGTGCCCCAGGAGCCGTGTGGGCGCTGTGGGCGCCTCTCCCTTCGCGCTGATGCTTCTCCCTCGCATTTGGAGCAACTTCAGGGACCGGTGGTTTGGTTTGTTTGCTTGTGTGCAGAAGGGAAGTGGAGCAAACCCGTCTCACTATAACTTGCTCGATAGGAACCGGTTTTTAAAGATCTGAGGGGTTTTGGCAAAGATCTTTCAATGGATTTCTCAAAACAAACGAAAAAATTGGCGGCATTTCCAAGGTGACTTTTTCACTTGCAGCATCAGCCCAGCTCCTCGGACATTATCGGAGCTTTGGCAGCTGAAATCTGGCCCTGACAGCCTTAACAAAGCTCAGCCTTGGCAGAGCAGGACAGCACAACCAGCTCGGCAGCTGCATTTTTAAAACACCCATTGAAATGTCAGCCTGAGCATAAATGCAGGATCTGAGCAGCTCCATCTCCAGGTGTGCTCACCTCTCACCTTCGGAGCTGCACTTGGGGGTTTGGGGGTTCAAGCTGCAGTGCCTTTGCACACTCACTGCAAGATCTTCAGGCTGGGATTTCTCAGAGCAGAACTGCACTGGGTCACTGGATTTGCAGGGAGATCCAGAGCCCACACAGGTTCAGAGAACTCATGGGGTTTGGAGCCATCCATTCCATGCCCTTTAATCACAGCTGAGGTCCTTGCCCCTGGAAAAGGGACATCTCCAACTGTGTGGATGCAGGAGAAACCAGAGCACCCACGGAATTGCAATGTATGCTGCTTGCTGACAAAATACATCCCAAAAAAATGAATGTATATTAAACACATCACCAGCTTGTTTGATAGGACTCATTTTTCAAAGATCTGAGAGGTTTTGGCAAAGATTTTTCAGTGGGTTTCTCAAAAATTGGTGGTGTTTTCAGGCAGTGCAGGCAAACACCACCCAGGCTGCCAGGCCTCATGTGTGCTGCATGTGTTTGTCCATCACTATAGAAACTGAAAGACAGAGAAAGAATAATATTAACAAAAGTAAAACATATCCAATCCGTGAAGAAACACCTTGCCACAGGCTGGATTTTCTCAGACTCGAAGGAACAAAACCGAAGTGAATGAAGCTTCTCTGGGTGGAGCTGAAGTGGGTCAGTTTAAAACTGGCAGGTAAAGAGTTCCTGAAACAATTTTGGTTTGCCTTCCTTTTCCTCTCCATGATACTGATGGAGCTTTCTGGACATTATTAGTATTTACTAATAGTAGATACCAGTGGCAGCTGCTCATTGGTGTAGCCTCTAGCTCTAATGCTAAATTTATATATAAATATAAATTGATGCCTCTTTGTGGAGCAGACAATTGTAGCTCTTCCTGACAAGATCTGAGCGCTCAGAGCAGCTCCTCACCTGCCCTCCCAGATGTTCCCAGCCAGGATCTCCAGGAGCAGCTCCCGAAGGGAAAAAATGGCACAAAAGGGAAAAGTCAGAGTGCGGAGCCCTGAGCACCCAGGGGCAGGGTTAGAGCTGCTCAGGGGAAGGGATTTGGTGCGTGGAGAAGGCAGAGCCCAAGCCCCTTCCACCTCTGGCTGTGCTGAACCCCAGTGCTGTCACCAGTTGTGGCTGTGTTCCACCCCACCTCCTCTTCATGCAGACTCCTCTCCAGGATGAGCGAGGGTTTATTCCACCTGCATGGGATGCCCACAAAAATGGAATTAAATTTTTAAACAGGAAAATTGGAAAGGATTAGAGAGGGAGATAAAGCACTGTGGGTTTTTTCTTATTTTTTCCCCTCCCCTCCTCCTTTTCTTCCTGCTCTAACAAGGATGAATCCCAAGATCTGGTTGAGAAAGAGAGAGGCTGAGTGATTCATCGGGACTGAATCACAGCCACTCTGCAGAGGAACCCACTGCCTTTGCTGCTGCAGGTGCAACCCCATCCCTGCTCTGGAGCCCTGCTGCACCTCCAGGGGCAGGGAGGGAGAGGAGCCCAGCCCCACAGAGCAGCTTTGGGTGCGCTCCCCCGGAGCACGGCGTGGTCTCTGTGCCCACGTGGGAGGGATTTTATCCAAAGGGAGCTCAAATACATGGAGTTTCTGAGGGCTGTAGCCACTGCTGGATCACGCAGCCTCCTACTCCCCTGGGAAAGAACTTGCCTTCTATTCCATTTTAAATGCAAGCTTTCCCCCATCTCTCAGAGATTCCCCCACTAACCCTGGGATACAGCACCAACTGGTACCCGGAGCTAAGCTGGGATGCAGCAGCTGAACTCCTGGGAGTCCCCGGTGGTTGGATCCCAGTCCTTTTTCTGAGGGAAATCAGAGGAGGAAAATTCTGGTGTGCAGCTGATTTACAGCATCTGATGCTTGTCCTTACACAGAACCGTGTCTCTCCGCTGTCACCACCTCCTCTCTTCACATTATTCACACCCCGAGCACTCCGGATTGCCAGGAATCCACATTCCCAGGCTCCTGCTAAGAGCGCTCAGCCAAGCCGAGGTGGGGAACAGTTCAAAGCTGGGATGATCAGAGAGAAGAGGGTCACGCTGGTGATTCCCACACAGACAGGCCTTTAAATGATCCAACCCTGCCACCTGTGGCAGGAGCTCTCCCTGCTTGCAGAGCGCTCTGATCCACTCCCCGCACGTTATTTACAGCACTACCCGCAGACACAAATCTAAAACCCCGCTTAAGGCAGGTCTGGCTTCTGGCTTTAAAGGAGAACATTTGGGTTCCTTTTTAGCAGTGTAACTATCTCTGTTCGTGGTTAGTTCAGCTTTCATCTGAGGGGCACAGAATCATTTTGCAGGCATTGAAAGATCCCTCTCAGAGTGACCCTTGGAGATATTTATTATCTCAGGACCAAAGGTGGAATCGAAGCAAGGGGAACCATATCAGCGCCAGCTGGAGGCAAATTCCACATTTACAATCCGTGAGCTGGAAACTACTAAACGACCCATCAGAAATTCAAGGATGAGGCTCCTCCTGGGAGAGGTTCTCTGAGTCCATCTCAATCTCTCTCTGTAGGCCACAGAAGTGTGACAGAACTTTCCATCATTTTCTTTTAACTGGTTTTTTTTTCCCCCCTAAAATCCTATTTCTAATGAAATATTTCCACTTGGTTCTCTGCTCCAGCAAAGAAGTTTTGGAAGAAAAAGACCGGTCCGGGAAGCAGAGATCCATCTCCTGCCTCCTGCCATCCTCCCGTGAGGGGCTGGTTGGGTGTTTGTCCTTCCGCCCTGCAGGACACACTGCTGGACCACACCAGTGACACCAGAGACGAGACTCCAGTACAAACTGGGACACGAGAGGGCAGCCTGGCTGCAGGGGAGCTGGGGACAGCGGTGTCACCTCTCCCCAGGCTGCCTTGGGAGCTTTCCCTCCCCTCAGTGTCCCCTGCCGGCTGGGAGGTGACAGAGGCCCCTTCCCTACCCGTGACAGAGCGCAGGGATGAATTCCCGGGACGTGGAGCCCTCCCGGGCTGCCTCATTTCCATGCAGATGAGGCCGTGTGTAATTCCATGTGAGCGTAATTCCATGTGCACACGGATAACTGATGCGGCTGTGAGCAAGAGAGCTGAGTGAATCACTCATCATGGATTATTGATAGGATTAATTTTACCTCTTTTTCTGCTCTCAGCATGCCCACAAACACCCCTGAATTTATTTTCCCCCTCCTCTATGGAATATTACTGGAGACAAAGTAGATTAAAGCTGAGTAGATTTTCTGCTCTTTGCTGGGCTGAATGAGGTGTTTGCTGTCGGGTTAACCCTCGCAAACTCTCCCTGGGGGTGCCTTCTCTGCTGGCATCACAGCCCTTGGATTCACACTGGTTTTGCACATCAGCTCTTCTCCAGACAGGACAGCCCCAGATCTCTGTGCTGGCATCCGTGTGTCCCCTCTGGGTGTGACACAAGTCCTGTTCTGTCCTGTCTGAGCGTGGCTTCCCCTGGGCCACCCGGCACCACCCACATGATTTGGGATGGCTCTGGATGGTTTTCCCCAAACAGGCCAAGGATTGTCCCTTGGAGAGGGCTGCAAACCCTGCTGGGGCCCGCGGCTGCTGTTTCCATGGCAGCACGGAGCCCACTCCACTCGTGAGCAGCCCTACGCTGGAACACAAACCAAACTGAACCTGCAGGAGACTTCTCCCTTCCCACCCCTTGGCCTTCGGGGACCCTTCACGCTCTGCTCCCCGCTGGAAACCTCAGGCTGCTGCTGCTGTGGCTTTTCCCTCGGAGCTCCCTGGAGCTGTGTGAGCCGTGGCTGGGGTGTTTGGGGCTTCTTTGAGATGAGAACTGATTCCCAAAGCCCTTTACCTGCCGAGCGAAGCAACATTATTTCTGATTATTAATTCCCTGTCAAAAACCTTCAGATGGAAAAGGGAAAAGAAGGAGAATTCTTTATTTGGAGCTGTTCAGAGAGATGAGGAGAGACTGGGCCCTGCAGTTTTGCAGCCTCCAGAGGTCAAACCAGCCTGTGCCCAGGGCTGAGTCCTGAGCTCAGCTCCTGCCAGGCCTGGCACTTCCCAGAACGGTGTTTCCTGGCATTCCTTTTATGTTCCCAGGATGCCATCCCACGACCTGCAGGACAGGGGTTAAGCCAGAGCTGCCCATCTCAGAGCTGTGCTACCCACGGGTTTAGGCTGGGCTTTGATAAGATGGACACAGGGCTTGTCCCCCTCCCTGGCTGGGATTCAAAAGCCCAGCTGGGATTTGCACAACCAGCCCTGGGCCCAATAAATGCAGAAGACAATTCAGTGTTTTCCCTTCCAGGAGCTCCCCACCCAAGTTTAACTCACCTCTTGTGCCACGTTTAACCTTCAGCCATTTCCACATCTCCTTTCTGCAGTTTCCACCCTGGTTTGGGCAAAATTCATTGCCACACTCACAAAGCCTTGAAGGGAAAGTCACTGTGCAGCTTCCCAGCCACAGCAGGGGTTTTAAGCTGAAAGGGCACAGAAGGGTGGGCTGGGCACCGAGAGGGGAGGGCTCAGCAGGAGGAAATCACCTTTCCCCAGCAGCAGCTGCTGGGTTTCCTCTCTGGGGCCACACACAGTTATTTGCTTCCAGGGTGAAAAAAAAAGAGGAAAAATTTTTTTAAAAGAAAGAATTGGTTGCTTGTGGTCCAGCCATGGAGCCCGAGGCATCCTGTGGCAGGGGACACTCAGACCACCAACAGCCCCCGGCCTGCCCCGCCCTCGGGGTGCCATCATTTTGGGATAAGGCAGAGCTGTCCCGTCCCCACAGCAGAGCAGGGCTGGCAGGGCACACCCCACTGGCAGCTGTCACATTCACAGGAAATACTTGAAATATTCCAGCACCTGCTGGAAGCTCCAAGATCCAATTAAATGCCCTTTTCTTTAAAAAAAGAATAAATCAACGTAACGTAGGAAACACAGATCCCTTGGTAAGGATGGTCTGAAATAGAAACAAGTTTGAGATGTCAGCACTGAGCACTTTTATTTCTGCTTTGCTTCGGTGAACTTCAGGATGGTTTTAGCCCCAGCTGCTGCCTGGCTCGGCAGGTATTTTACAATGCATTTAATCTTTCTATAGAAAGCACAGTTGTTCCTGCTGAAGCACTCCCCAGGCACTAAAGAAAGAAAACAAAAGGGATGTTTTCTTCTTGTTGCGCTCTTTTTTCAGCCTTTAGACTTTAAAAATCACCTTTTCTGTATCTCTTTTTTCTATAATCATGTGGGTTATACACTTCCTTATTTTAAAGATGCAACAGCCATCTCCATGAATTGCTGTGGTTCCCAGGGACCTACCAGAAAGCCCTAAAACTGTGAAATGTGAAACCAAACTGCAGGATTTGTTATAAATAAATATAAATTATTTATAAAATAAATATAATAATAATAAAAGTTGTAAATAATTTCCTGGGCAGTGACAGCAGGATGTGTCACTAAAGAGCCTGGGCTGGGCAGCACGGGGCCTGCAGGGAGCAGGGGAGCCTTGATCTGCCTCCTCTCCCTGATGGACTTCCCGAATAAAAGGCAGAAAAGCATCAGACACAAAGTGGAACAAATTGGCTCCATCCAAGATGAAAAAGGGCAAAGGGCAGCGCCAGCTCAGTGGCACAGCAGCAGCTGCAGGGAGATTTCCCAGTCCCTGCTTTGCCCCCGGTCACAGAGAGCACGGCCGCTGCTGCCTGTGAGCATCCTGGGCACTGCACAAATTTTGCCCAGAGTAATTTTCCTCCTCCTCAGCTCATTTCACCCTGTCCTTCCTCTTTTTCTGTCCCTCTGCGAGAGCTGACAGCTTCTCCCAAGCCACTCCCTGCTGGCTCCTCTGTCACCGGGGCTTCTCCAGTGATGCATGAACTGTCCCAGCCCCGACTCTTGTCCCAGAAATCCAGTGCCAGCACCTGCAGCTCCCTGCTTTCTGTCCCCAGCTCAGTTCTGGCTGCTGGGGGAAGTGCACATGGGCAGATGAGCACACGCTGGCAGCACATCGATGGCTTTACAGCAGTTAGGGAGCTGCAGAAGCAACTTCTGGCCATTCCAGGGGGTGTTTTTCCAGGAGCAGGCACTGGGAGTGAGGAGAACAACCCTCCTGCAGCAATCAGCGTCTCCAACACCTTCCAGAGGGGAAGCAATCAGCACCAGCCGCAACCTTTACTCCCTCGGCTTCCCCAGAGGGAACATTTCAAAGCATCAAAAGGATTTAAACCTGTCCAGCTGCTGCTGAGCCATAATTAACAGTTGCACAGTCAGCTCCGACTGCGGCCGACAAAGCCTCGGCAGCAAATCCTCTCCTTATCACACTGCTGGATATTTATAGAGCCTCGGCCGGGCAGGGGGCAGGGGCAGGAGGAGGAGAACAGGTGAGCTGCTTACCGGGGGGGATAACATTTGCTTTCAGCTGCCTGGCCTTTCCTCAGCCCCTGGGGAAGCTCCGGGAGGGCTCCTGGGGTGCAGCCTTTGGCTCTGGGGCACGGTGGCAGGTCCTGGGGCCAGTCCCCAGCTGGGACACTGGCAAACAGGGGGACTCAGGCTGATGTCCTCCCCAGGAGCACTTCCACCACCAGGGACTGGCCCTTCCTGCTCTCAGCTGCCTCCTCCGGGAGATCCAAGTGGTGGAGGCCAGACCAACCTTCCACAACTCCGACTTTAAACTGACCTTGGGCCGTGTCGTTTGTCCCTCCTCTGCACCATTTACAGCCCTGGGCCTCTTCACAGAAAGAGATATAAAAATAGCCATGACCCTCGAGTGTGGGGGGACAGGAGGAACACTGGGGCCTGGGGTTGGTGGGCTGGAAGGGGATGCTGGACCTGGTGGGATGGGAGAGCTGGGCAAGCAGGCAGGGCCAGGGCTGCCAGCAAGATCCCAGGTGCTGGAGAGGACAGGGAAGGAGGTTATCACCCCTAAAAACTGCTGGGCATCTCTGGGGCATTTTCCCAGCTCTGCCAGGTGCTCACGTGAAGATCCGTGTCCCATTGCAGGGGGTGCAGGATCTCTGCTCTGGATTGCACCAGCCTGTGCCAAGGGATGACCAGCACTGGGTTTATTTCCTGCTGTGCCTTTATGACCCCACTGAGACCATAAATACCTCTGAAGCCTAACTAAAACAGTTTAATTTTCTCCATAAACAGTCTTGTAAAGAAAACGATGGCAATGCTGAGCAGAAGGGGAAGGATGCTCAGGTAACAAGAGGTTTTTTACTACCTCACCGTCGAGCCCCTGAAGTGCCCCTTTACTCCTTGTTCTGTGGCTGGTGTAACCTCCCTGGGGAGTTTCCTCACGGCCTGAGTGGATCCTTGGAAAAAACTCCTGGGAGCTGCATCCCACCTGGAGCACAAACATCCATCCCCCCCTGCAAGGAGATCTTTGGTCAGTTCAGCCCCCCTGGCACAGCCCTGCCCCAAGGACTGCAGGCAGCCAGGCACACCGAGCTCTTTAATCCATTTGAAATCATTTTTTGAGCACAAAAAGGCATTTTCCTGAGCACAGCCACAGGGTTCCTCTTGCACACACTTTATTTACAGCAGTCCCTGGGCTTCTAAGGCTCAGTTCCCTCCAGCAGGATTTCTTTGGTGCTGCATTGCTTGGACAGAGCCAGGGGAATGGTCTCATATCAAACATGCAACAGAGAAGGTGTTTTTACCGATGGAATTAGTGGAAGAAAAGCTGTTCTGGGATGTGGCAGTGCTGAGGAGCCTTCAGAGCCCAGACTCACCCCTGGGATGCAGAATTGGAGCCAGCAGGATGCTGCCCATCCCAGCCCAGGAGAAAGGACAATCCCTGTGTCCCACTCAGAGCTGGGGCTCCTCTGGCTGCACACCTGGAGGTGCTGCAGGCGTGGGGCAGCCCTGTGACAGCCCCAAGCGACAGCACCATGTCCCCAGCTGCAGCCAGGACCTGGCCCTGGAAGGGAGCACGGACCCTTCCCGGCACTGGGAGAACCGGGGTCCTCGCAGGCTGTGGCACAGGAGCCCTGATTTCCAGTTTATAAAGAATTTGTGAGCTCAGATACCTCTTCTGGGGAGGAAACGTGTCATTTCAACCACGCAAACCCCGCAAATCCCAGCGTGGAAACACCAGCAGGGACAGTGCCCCTCCTGCCCTGCAGCTGAGCAGCGCCGGGCCTGAGTGAGAGCCCTGGGCTGAGCAAACTCCCGGTTTTCCGAGGCCGGTTTGGTTTCAGGGCAGTGCTTTGCTGTTGCTGTTGTTTTGTGGGCACAGGCCGGGAGGGTGGGAGCACCTGGGACACGGGAAAGATGGAGAGAGACGATTTCCACGAGCCTGTAGTGACGGGACAAGGGGGAACGGCTCCGAAATTAAAGCGAGTAGGGTTAGATGGGATTTTAGGAAGAAATCCTTCCCCGTGAGGGTGGGCAGGCCCTGGCACAGGGTGCCCAGAGCAGCTGTGGCTGCCCGTGGATCCCTGGCAGTGCCCAAGGCCAGGCTGGACGGGGCTGGGAGCAGCCTGGGACAGTGAAAGGTGCCCCTGCCATGGCCGGGGGTGGCACGGGATTATCTGCACGNCCCCCGCCCCGCCTGGAGCATCCCGAGCGTCCTCCCGAGCCCAGCCCCTCCCCGGACCCCTTCCCCACCCTTCTGCCCCATCCCAGCCCCTCTGACGGCACGAACACACGACCTGCTCCCCAGCCCAGCCCCGCTGGAATCCTTTCCTCGCACACAGGGCTACAAAGACACCTGGAAGTTCAGGTCTTCGGGGTCCGGGGGACGATCCTGTTTGTCCTTGCTTTCCCGCTGGTGCCGGCTCTCGGCGAACCGCACGGCATCGTGGATGCTGTGGAAGGGCAGCTGGCCCCCGGCGCCGCCTGCCTGGCCAGCCCAGCCTCCCTCCCGGAGCCGCTGGCGGATGGAGGGGTTGCAGTTGGCCAGGAGCACCTGGACACCGACCTGCCTGTAGTCGTGGTGCGTCTCCTTCAGCGCAGAGAGACCCACGGTGTCTATGAACTGCATGGCCCCGCAGTCCAGGATCAGGGTGTGGATGTCTGTGGAGGGGGGACGGGCGTCTGCTGGAGGCTTCCCGGCCCTTCTCCCGGCCTGTTTCAGGCAGCCAAACCCGGTGGCCCAGAAGCCCTGGCTGCTGCCTGCGTCCGTGTGTGCCTGGGCCCCCAGCAGCACGGGATCCACCCCGGTCTTCTGGTACAGAACAGCCTTGAAATAGTCCTTGTTGGCGTAGTAGAGGGAGGACTCGAAGCGGAAGATTTTGACGTTGGCGATGCTGCTGAGCTGTTTGTAGGCGGCCTGGTCCTCGTAGATCTCCCTGTTGCTGACCTTGCCCAGGAGCGCGGCCCGGGGTCTCTGCGTGCGGAAGATGACACAGAGCAGGGCGAAGCAAACGCCCACGAGCAGCCCGATCTCCGTGGTGACCAGCGTGGAGCACAGCATGGTTGTCCACCACACCACCGTGTCCAGCTTGCTGAGCTGCCACATCCTGGGGGTGTCACGGAACTTCCTGAGGCCACCCCGCAGGTTGACGATGGTCACCACCCCCAGGATGGAGGTCTGGAGCGAGTAGAAGAGTGGGGAGATCCACAGCAGCACCAGCAGCAGCACCAGGGAGGTGACGAGCCCAGAGACCTGGGTCTGGCTCCCCGTGGACTCCTTCAGCAGAGTCTTGGTCAGGGCAGCAGAGCTGGCGAAGCAGTAGAAGAAGGAAGGGACGAGGTTGCACATGCCAATGGCGATCATCTCCTGGTTGGCACTGACGGCGTAGCCGTGCTTCTTGGCAAAGATTTCTGCCAGGGACACGGTCATGGCAAAGCCAATGACAGCAATGGGCAGAGCATCCACTGCCAGGCTGGGAAACAGGCTGAAGTCTGGGAGAGTGGGTTTCCTGAAGCCCGTGGGGATGTCCCCACACACAGCAGCCCTGTAGCGCTGCTCGAAGTCAAAGTAGTGGGAGACGAGCGTGGCTATGATGACCACCAGCAGCTCGATGGGGAACGGGGCCTTCATCCTCTCCTTGTAGCGCTCGTTGAGCTCCTTGACAGGCACGATGATGGCCAAAGCCACCAGGCTGGTGAGCAGGTCGCAGATGTTGGTGTTGGGGATGGACCTGAAAAGGTCCACCCAGGTGAGGATGAAGGAGCCCACCCCCTCGTGACGAGGGATTTTCAGGCCCAGCAGATATTTCATCTGGGAGGTGAGGATGGTGAGGCTGGAGCCAGTCACGAAGCCACCCAGGAGAGGCTCTGACAGGTAGACAGCCACGAAGCCCAGCTGTAAAACCCCCAGCAGGATCTGAAAAGCAAAGCAGCCACAGCTTCAGCATGGGCGAGAAGGGCAATTTATGTCACTTTGGTGCCACTTTAGCAGCTCTGGCTACTCTGTGAATGTGCTGAGCGTTCCACATGAGGAATTTGTCTTCAGGAGTTAATCTGGGCTGTGGAAAACTAGAGAGACCTGCCTCTAACACTGGTCTGTGGCTGGGGATGCCACACAAAAATGTCTGTGAGGTCCCTGCTGCTGCCTCCTCACAAGCAGCCCCATCAGAGCAGCTCTGGGAACCGCTCAGTGGCATAAAACCATTGTGATGCTCTGAATTTTAGCTGTCCCAGTGGAAAAGCCTGTAATTGCTCAGTGACAGCTCAGCCCAGGCAGTGGGGACACTGCCAGGGAGCACGGCAGGGTCCTTGAGGACAACTCTTGTCAGCCCAAACCTGCTCTAAGCTGCCCAGTCCCTTCTCATCCTTGCTGTGTCTGATCCTGAGGATGTTCCAGACACGTCCATCCCATGGAGGAAAACAAATTCCCCTCATTCAGCAGTGCTGCGCTTTTAAAAATCACTGCATTCACAGGGATTCAAGGGTGAGAGGGTCTAGAAACATTTCTCAGGACTCCTAAGTCTGAACCAACACTTAGAGATCTCAAACTCGGAGAAATTCCTGGGAGGAAACAGCACAAGAGCGAACATCTGTACCTGGTAAAGCCCGACCAGAAAGCTCAAGGAAAGGGCCACGGTGATGGCGTAGCAGCTCCTGTCACAGGCCTCTGTCCCGTTCCTGGGGGAGCTGGAGTTGTCCCCCAGGGCAGCGCTGCCGTCCCCGTACCCCGCCAGCTGCAGGTGCCGCGTCACCGACTGCCCCACCATGAGGCACAGCACCCCGAAGGAGCCCACGCAGGCGTGGCGCGACGTGGCCGTGGCCGCGTAGATGATGTTGCAGAAGAAGTTGGTGTAGATGCCGTAGATGGGGTCCTGGTTGGCCAGCAGGGAGTAGGAGATGGACTGAGGGATGGCCACGATCCCCACCAGGAGCCCCGAGACGACGTCCCCGAGCAGCTGGGCCCTGAGGTTGTAGCGGGGCAGCCAGGCCAGCACGGGGAAGAGCCGGCGCAGGGCGGTGCCGAGGCTCCGCGGGCTGCATGAGCAGGCGCCTCGGGCCTTCTCCAGGATGAACTCCTTGGGGCTGAAGCCCGTGGGCTCGTATTCCTCCAGGCTGATGAACCCAGCAGGAGGCTCCTGCGGCCTGAGGGAGCCCGGGGTGTCTTTGCTCGGTGCTGGCTTCTGGCTGGACGTGTCCTCCATGGCCCCAGGAGGGCAGGCAGGCAGGAAGGGCTGCAGGCATGAGCACAAGGGGCTTTGCTTGGCTCCAGGGCTCATGGCAGGGGTAGATAGATAAATAAATCAAGGGAAATAACCTCGGCCAATTAGAACAAAAGTGTTTTCCCATGGTTGATTCGTTTGTTGTCACTTATGGACCTGATCAACCACAACCCCCACATCAGGGGCAGAGCTACAGAGACGCCCGTGCTCCTTCCCCATCCCTGTTGTTTTGAAGCAGGAACTTCACTGAATTTCAGGGAAATTTCACTGAAACGAAAACTCCTTCAAGAACTCTGACTGCCTTCAAGACACTGCTGCTTAGGCAAAAACTTATTTTGGAAATGTTGAAGTATTCCAAGGGATACTTTAGGAATCAACATGTGGGTAAGGGAGATAGCTTTCAAATTAATTTTTCTTTCAACATTACACGATTTTAAATTGCATTAATGGCTCTCATCAAGCAGGGGCTCCCATCTGCAGAATGAAACCATCCTGCTTTTTCAGGCTGGTTAAGTAGCAGAGACACCTCCCAGAGCTAGCCCAAGTTTTTCATTTAAAGTGCAGCTGCAACAAAACACTTTGTGACACAAAACTTTTTGTGACAGCTGAGCGACAGACACAGAGGAAAACGCTCCTGAGGGGAGACCCAGAGTGGCAGTGGTTTGGAACTGAAGTGGGATGAGGGGAGATCCCATTCCCCACCCCACACACATCACCAAAACTTACCTCTGGCTGCAAATCGGGTGTTTCCTCACCAGCTGGAGCTTCTCCCCTGGGGACAGACCTGTCTCCACCTTGCAGCACCCCCTGAGCAGAGGAAAACCTGGCCCATATGGCACTTCCCTTGGGATCTGAGCTCCTGAGCCAAGCCATCTCTCTTTTATCTCTCTCCAGCCGCCGCAGAGGTGCAGCCGCCAAACAGAGCTGTGTTTGGAAAACAAACACCATCCCGAGAGACTATTTGGGCTGACAACTTGTTCTGGACATGAAGAGTGATTGAAGGGGCTTAGAGAAGTGCTCCTGCCAGATAAGAGGATTGCTGGGATCTGGAGAAGTGTTTGCTAAACAAGGGGAACGATGGAAAGAAACCTCCCTGCTCTGCCCCTCTCTGAACTGAGCGAGCTCAGGTCCTGCTGGGCTCCTCCTCTCCGGTTTTCATCTCTTCTGGACAAGCTTTTGTGCCAGAAACCCAGAAGCAAAGCTCGTTCCAGAAGGACTTTCCTTCCCTGGTGGATTTCCCTCCACAGAGGCTCTGTAAAGCAGAGAGCAAAGGTGTGGAGACACCTTTTTGACACCTGTGGAGAGACAGGTTATTTCAGGGAGACGGGAGAACCAGGGATGAGTCAAATCTGCACAGTTCACGTTTTGCAGGGCCTTTTAGAGACCAGCACATGTAACGAGGGGTTTTGCTGGGCAGAAACACAACTGGGGAAAGCGCAGGGTTGTGTTATTTGGTAGGTAAAGGTGAGCAACGGCGCCAGCAGCCAGGAGAAAAGGACTGTTCCTCACCCTGAGAGGGAACAGCAGCCCCATAAACACCAGCTGGAACCTGCTCTGCCCTTGTGAGCTGTGCCAGCAACCTCCAGCAGACCTTTCAGCACACACTCCCCCTCCCCTTGTTCTTTCTCCTTCTTTTCCATCTCTTTTCCACGGGCCCAGCCCAGGTTTTGCTGGGTGTGCCTGCCCTGTGCCCGGGACAAACACCTGCGGGGGCTGAGAGCCCTCGGCGTTCGGGGAGCTGGAATTCCCACAGGGTTTGGATGTTTGGATGCTGGGGAGACACCCCGGGGGAAGAGAAGGGGAAGACCAGCATCCTGAGCTACGTTTATCTCATCAGGGGAAGTCTGGAGCTCAGTAATTAGGAGTAAATAAATAAGAAACATCCGTGTTCTGTGGCAGCAGGAGAAAATGAGAGCACGTGGTAGGCAGGCAGCTGCTCAATGTTTTTATCTATTTATATCAGTTCTTTTTTCTCTGCCATTCCTCCACAGCTCATGTATTTTCAGGTGCATTGCTGAGAGCTTTCCTTCCCCTGCTCTCAGTAAGAGACCGTCTCTTTCCTTGGCCTTGTCACTGCTCCTGGCCTGAAAAGATGATCCTTTCAGACGCTTGGTAACTGTTCCTGGTTACGGCTCGTTCTGTGCCTTGCCCCGGGTGATGTGGTCTCTACTCACTCATTTTCTTTTTCCATCTTCTTCCTGAGCAAATGACCCAAATTTCCATTTTCTCTATGAATCCTTCATCTTGAAACTCACTGAAGAAGTGATGAGCTGGTCACTGAAGAGCTGGCCAGGCTGGACTTTTGAGTCTGATTGTTCCCTGGGATGAAACACAGCTGAGCACAATCCATCTTTGGGGTTTGATCTTATTTAGGAAGATCCAGCTCTGGATCTCTGCCCTGTCCACCACGAAAATGGGGCAAACCTTTTCTGAGTGTGGCAGGATTTAGGTTAACTTCAGCCCCCGCCCTGCTGCCACTGCCTGCTGCTGCTTTCCCTTCCAAATTCCATCTTCGTTTATATATTCTGGAGCTCTTTTATTTGTTAAGATTCCCTTCACCCCCTGACAGAGCTTGGTTAGCCCTGACAGAGCCGTGCTCTTCCCCTCTCCAAGGCTTCTGTCTCCAAGCCTTCCCTGCCACCCTCCCCTACAATTTTTTCTCCCCTTTCTTGTGTGCAGATTCCCGGTTGCTTTTCTGTACTCAAATAAAAAATATCTATTTAAATACATTCCATACTTTACTTTAGAATATTCCACACTTGTTCCAGTTCTCAAGCTCCTTGTCCCCGCTGGCTTCCCCGAGAGTTTGGTTCTCTGTGCTGGGAATCCCGGCTGTGGGCACTGAGGAGAGGCCACTTCACCTCCTCCATCCCCACAGAGGGGCTGTGGGGACACCCTTGGTGACCCTGGGGACATCTCTGGGATTCCTTTTCCTGGACGAGGTGAGGCAAGGGCGGGAAGCACGAAAGTCTCGCGCTCGCTGTGGGAAACGCACCACGAACAGCTCAAGGAAAGAAACCCACCGGGGAACTTCAGGTGACCTTGAGCCACCCGGGGCTGTGCCGCCCTCCCCACGCAAGGTCAGCGCAGCTGAAACCGTTTTGTTTCCAAAAGCACCCTCGAGGCTTGCTCTTTATTGCCACTGTAAACTCTCCCCGCGCTCAGCTCCATCCCGGGCAAGGATGGGCTGCAGGGGTGGTTTCAGCTCGGACACTGCGAGTGGAGACAGGACCCTGCCTGCACTGACACGGCCCCCTCTGGTTTCCAGAGCATGAAATCCAAACTTTTTATTCCTGGCATGGAGTGTGAGCAGTTTAACATCCACCTACCCCACAGGCACTGCAGCCAGGTGGGGACAGGGCAGTGGGAACAAGCTCCAGCTACGAGGAAAGGCAGGAGTGGCATTTGCAGTTTTCCAGCTTACAGCTAACAAAAACCATGGAATTTTCTGGGTCTGACGTTGTTACCCAGGCATTTTGCAGCAGGCAAATGCAGCAAATGGAAGTCTGGGCTGCTGTGTCGATGCATCACTTCTGTTTCACAGGACAAGTTGTTCAGTTTTCCTCGGAACAGATTTAACTGCTCTGCACGAGGGGTTTTGATTTGCTTTAAGGTTTGCAAATACACTTGTGATTGTTCAGCTTCTGGAAGCCTCTCAGGTCATGGGCCAGCCTGGCTTAGGACATGGCTGCAGCCACTGCTCCCCATGACTTGGATCACACTTTTAAATAAAAAACAAAAAAAGGAAGTGAGCCAGGTGAAGGCACCAGGTCAAGGGAGATGCTTTTCCTTGCCTTTGGATGGGGGATTTGACAATATTTTTGGATGGCTGCTGGCTCAGCTCCACTTGAAATATACTTACTGCAAAAAACATCATCTTTTTTAAGGGAAAAACAAGGAGAAGTTGACGAGCCCAGAACTGGTGCCACTGCTGAGATGGCAAAACACACCAGAAGCACCCGAGGACAAAAAAGCTGAACAGAACCTCTCCAGTGGCTTCTTGGAAAGGGATTATTTACATTTCTGCAGGAGATAACACGTCCCAGGGAACAGAGCAGTTTTTGCAGCCCCCTGTTCTCTGGCAGGGCCATTGAACGTGCAGGGGCCGCAGCAGGGCACACAT
Source organism: Dryoscopus gambensis (assembly GCA_013389985.1). Taxonomy (NCBI): domain Eukaryota; kingdom Metazoa; phylum Chordata; class Aves; order Passeriformes; family Malaconotidae; genus Dryoscopus; species Dryoscopus gambensis. Next base: position 20,609 of record WEIT01026211.1, on the reverse strand, counting down.
AACACAAATACTGAGAGGCCAAAAGTGCCACTGCCCATGGGGGGCTGAGAGGGACCAAGGCACCTACAAATAAACAACCATAAAGAGCATTTTCACTCCTGGGAGATGGGGAAAAAAGAGCCAAGCACATCAGCTACAGAGGTTTGGGGGAGCACTCTATTTATACAACAAGGATGAAAAAATTCCTTACCAGCTTTTGCTGCGCTTTGCTGCTGTCCCTGCGTTTTTCCCTGCATTCCCAGCACTCATGACCCTTTTCCAAACGATCCAGCTGATCACTGAAAAGGCTGGAATGGCCCTGCAAACAGATTAAACTGGTTCCAGGTGAGTACAGTGGAGGAAAAACGTGGAGACATTGCTATTTCATACTGAATTGGCACCCAGCCCAGGCTATTTGGCATCACTGGGGGGGTGAGGACCAGCTCTCCCAGAGAAGCTGCCCCGTCCCTGGAAGTGTCCAAAGCCAGGCTGGACGGGGCTTGGAGCAGCCTGGGATAGGGGAAGGTGTTTGGCACGAGATGAGCTCAATAAATATGAACCTAATAAAGAATTTTCTCCTCATACCTGATCTAATCTCCGTCCATGTGGCAAGATTGGATCTTCCATCAGATTTCAAACAGCAGGAGAAGCTTTTTTCCCCCAGCTCAGACGTTGGGATGCTGTCACAGGGTGTGTGGTGGGAGCCAGCAGGTTTGGGAAAAGGGGTGATGAAACTTCACGAGGAAGTGCTGCAAAAGCTGTGACAAAGGTCCCGGTGCTCAGGGGTTTGTGTGGGAGGGCTCTGACCGGGCTGGAGCCCTGGGACACCTTTCCCAAGCAGCCCCCGCGGGGCTGTGACCCAGGAGATGGGGCTGGGGGTCCCACCACGTGCAGGAGCGTGGATGGCAAGGGTTAGCTAATCCCAGGTAAGGCAGAGCCTAAAGCAGCCCGGGTAAAAGGTGCTGCTGGCTGGACCCGGGTGTCTCAGCTGGGAACCAGGCTGGTTTCCTGGAGGCAGTGGCTGCTCTCTGCTTTTCAGGAGAAAGCTCCTGCGGGCATCCCCCATAATCGAGGGCTCCTTCCGCTCTCTTGGCACCAACACAGAAATTGCAGCCTGTGCACGGAGGTCCCCGGAGGTAAAAGGCAGCCTCAGGTGAAAGCTGAGCCAGGAAAGTCTTTTCCATAACTCAAGGACACGTTTGCAGACTAAAGTCACAGGAACTGCCCGGACCTGCCTGCAGGTTTTTCTGGCTCTTACTGGCCATGACCTGAGCAAGCCACAGAACCTGGGATAGAATCAAAGGGGAGGGACCCACAAGGACCATCAGGGTCCAGCTCCTGGCCCTGCACAGACACCCCAACAACCCCACCCTGGGCATCCCTGAGAGTGGTGTCAAAGCACTCCTGGAGCTCCGGCAGCCTCGAGGCCGTGCCCATTCCCTGGGGAGCCTGGGCAGTGCCCAGCACCCTCTGGGGGAAGAACCTTTCCTGAGATCCAACCTAAACCCCCCTGGCCCAGCTGAGTGTGTCTCAAGGAACACAAATGTGTGGCAGCAGTTTGGCAAGGCTGAGTGTGTAACTCCAGGTGCTGTAACTCCCTGTGGTAAAAGCACAAGGAGCACCAAACCCGGCCACTCCTGCACTTCAGGAACTCAGCCCTGGCCCACAGGAGGGTGAGAGAGAGAACAGGGCACACAGCTGGGTGTGAGAAGGAACAGGGCACACAGCTGGGTGTGAGAAGGAGAACAGGGCACACAGCTGGGTGTGAGGGAGAACAGGGCACACAGCTGGGTGTGAGAGGGAGAACAGGGCACACAGCTGGGTGTGAGAGAGAGAATAGGGCACACAGCTGGGTGTGAGAGGGAGAACAGGGCACACAGCCGGCTGTGAGGGGGAGAACAGGGCACAGGGACTGCCAAACAGGGACTGGGACTCACCACTCAAACACACCTGGATTTCCTGTCCAAAATTGACAGCTGCAGCATCTTCTAAGGCAGAGCAGTGGGCTTTGCCTACCTTGGCTGTCTCTCCTCCTCCCGAGCAAACCCAGGCAGTGTGGGAGGAGCGGGCAGAGGGATGGATGGGGAGCTGGCTGCTCCCAGGGGGTCCTGATCCGTGGCACGGGGTCAGGCTGGAGCTCTGCCCCTGGCGGTGTCCCCAGGGTTCAGGGCTGTGTTTAACTCACCCCCCGGTGCCTGGACGGGGGGCTGGTGCCTCCTCAGCAGCTCCCTGCTGACACAGAGCTGGGAGCAGCAGCCGTGCCCCCGAGGGCTGTGCTGCCCCCCCAAAGGGCCTGGACAGCGTGGGGAGATGGGCAAAGAACCGCCTGGAACTCACCCGGGGCAAATGCAGGGGAGAACAAGCCCAGGCACCAGCACAGGCTGGGGGGACCTGCTGGAGCAGCTCCCTGGAGAAGGATCTGGGGCTCCTGGGGGACACGGAGCTGTCCCTGAGCCAGCAGAGTGTCCTGGGGGCCTTGAGCACAGAGGCTGTGGGGTCTCCTCCCTGGGGATATTCCCGAGCAGTCAGGACACACTCCTGTGCCCTGGGACGGCCCTGCTGGAGCGGGGAGTGGCACCAGTGACCCTCTGTGGTCCCTCCCAACCTCCCCCATCCCCGGATTTCACGGTCAAGCATTTGTCCGACAACAAAAAAACCCCATAAATCTCATCTTTTAATTGTGCTGAAGAAACCCCAACGATTTTACCAGATCTGACAGAAAATTCTCATGCTAACAAATCTCCAGTGACAATGATGCACACAAACAGTTAAAAACAACAACGCATCCAGCCCAGACAGGACAGGGCAAGGGACAGCCACCACCACACAGAGGATGGACCCAGGACTGATGGCAGGACGTTACCCAACTCCTGACAAACCAAATTTTCCCTACAAACCTTTGGTTGGGGAGCCCAGCACCGAGGCAGGGGCTGGTGGCAGCTCCTCTGTGCCCACCCTGGGCACGGAGTGACACGGCTCCCCCAGCATCCTGTGCTCCACCACCCATCTAATAAAAATAAATATTTTGATTTATTTTTACCACACAGACGACTCACAAAGTGATTTTTTCTACCCTACACCACACAATTTCCCCACATTTTGCCCCAATAACACATAAATTATTTTGTAAACGGGTCAGATCCGCTGGTCAATGGGATCTGTTCCAGTCCTGAGGCCCTGTTTGGTTCAACTGATTCTCCAACAAACTCCAGGCACACTTTGCCCTTTTGTTTGTTCTGCAGAGGATTATTCACAACTATCTAAAATTATTCTGAATTTTACATTCTTCAAAAAATCATCCCCCAGAACGTACCAGGGCACTAGAGATGGTCAGGAACACGAGACTAAAGAATCAAAGCACCATGTGATTTTCAGAAAAAATGTGATTTTATCTCTCCTTAACCATGTTTCAGCTGCATTTCAGATAGACATAAAATTGACTTCTTTAAGTAAAAAATCAGACATAAAAAATTGGACCCAAGTTCAACAAAATGCTTCCTACCTCCCTGTGGAGTCTTTAAATCATTTGGGAGTTGGACTAAGTGCTGTCAGAGCTGGAATTCAAATATTTTAGCAGTGATTTTACCTCAATGGAGATTTGATTCTCCATCCAATGCTGAAATATTTCATGAATTTGCACATCAAAGAATACCATTATGCCTCAGCTTACAGAATCTCTAGAAAATAAAATAGACAGGTACTAATTATGCTACAAACGAAATATATATATATTAAATATTTGCCATTTTACCCAACCAGAGGCCTTGCTTTTAGCACTGCAATGATCTCAAAGGAAAAAGCAAGGCTCAGAATTATCTCCACTTCAAAGAGAATTTGACTGAAATAGTAAAGACCAGGCTGATTTTCACATGAGCAGCTGATCCCACAAAGGCTTATGAAGATGATGACCCAGTGTAATTAATTCTCGGGACTTAACGAGGTCATTCCCAGTGCAAAGCCTGCACTGAAGACAGGACTCCTCTCGTCTGTGCCAGCAGGGAGGTGCAAACCCTTCTAGTGTGGAGAAACACACCAGTGTTGGAGTTACAGCAATACTGGAGTCCCACGGCCTCACCCCACAGCCAGCAGAACAAACTCAGCCACGCAAAGACAAAGCCCCTGCGTGGCAAGAGCAGCACTGGAGTATTTGCATCACAGCTGCAGCAGCTTAGCCATGTTAATTTAAAAAAAAAAAAAATTAAAAAGCGTGAGTTACCTCAAGCATTTCATCACTTTTCCAAAGCAGGTGGAAAAAACCCGACCCACAGCAGAAGATAATGCCCTGAAACTGATTTTTGCCTGAAGAGTTTCACCCTCAGCTGGGCCTAGGACTGAGCACAGGCTGAGTTCACCAGCCCAGCACAAGGCTCTGGGTATGGACGCTTAAACCCAGGATGTTTTCCTGCCTGCAGTTCTCACCTCTGCTCCTCAGCAGTGGGTTTTAACCTCCTGGCAAAAGGCAGCAGCAGGAGAAATGAGCAGAGACAAAAAGGTGCCTGAGATCTCTCCCAGGAGGGAGCAGCTCCCACAGCTGCAGCTCTGCTGGCCTGGCTGGGACAGCCAGGTGTGGGCTGAGATTAAAATGAGACAGAAATAAAAACCCACAAGCCCAGAAATCCCCGACACACAGAGCTCAGCACGGCGGCTCGTGCCACGCTCGCCGGGAACACCGAGCCACAGCAACCCCGTAACAAAGAACCTCCAGGTTCATCTGCACCTCCTGGGCAGCACCAACACCTCCCCAAACCCTGTGCCAGCCCCAAACCTGGCTGAGGCTCCAGTGGGACCCCCTCACCCAGCAGAGCCCCCAGCCCCAGCAGACTGGGGGGGTTTGGGGTTGTTTTACACTCACTTCCCTGCTTGGGAGCTTCGGCCTTATCAAAAGATCCTGCAAACCCAGCAGCAGGTCACATGGAGCACCAGCACACCCAAAGCCTCCTGCTCACACTCCATACTCAGGGTCCTGCAGCACAACACAGAGAGCAGCCTCGGGGAGGGCGAGGTTGGGAGCAGGTGGAGCTGCAGGGCCTCAAAGGAAATCAGCATCGCTCAATCACACGGGCTGGCAGCGTCGGTACCGACCCAAAATAAGCACCCTGTGCCCACTGCAGCGCCTGCCCCTGTTCCGGGAAGCGGCCTGGAACTGGTTTCTGTGCCAAAGCACTCAGAGAGGTGAAACATTTGTTAGTGGAGCTGACCCCGCTCAGCCACAGCAGCAACACAGGCGGAAAAGCAGGGCCTGGCATCCCGCAGGAGAGTGCTGAAGACATTTTCAGCCCGGCTGAGACTGAGAGCGTTCATTTCCATAACACTCTGCTGCTGTCATTAATGAACGTGCTAATGATCTCTTAATTCTTCACTTAGACTGCTAATTGCTGATTGGGACGTTTGGGAATGGAGATGAACTGATTTACACCATCCTCCATTCTGGCCTGGGGTGCTGAAGGTTGCACCCGGGAGGAACATCCCTGCTCCAGGCAGATGAATAACCCAAACCCACCTGCTCCTCCCTCTTCCCATAGTTTACAAATTCGGGGGATGAGGGAAGGCACAGAGAGCAGTGAGGACGGCAGATTTCCCCTTAAAAAACCTGGCACATGCCTTCCACTGCTCATTTAAGACAGCAGAAGGCAGGAGAGGACAGGACAGGAACGTCACAAAAGCATAAACGGATTTATCCGGCCACTGCATCCATCACACAGCAGCAGAATATATAAATATATGGAATTCCTTTAGAAAACAAATTCTTGAGAGCAAAAACTTCCAAGCAGTGATCCCCAGTTCCTAAAGATAAAACTGGATTGCTTTAAAAGGTCCATAAACAAATTCAAGCAAAATGTGCTTCTTGCCAGCAGGCTCAAGTCAGATTCGTGTCACTGCTAAAAAATGATTCCAGGCCTAAAAGGAAAAGGACTGAAACCCACTGCTCTGAGAAATTCCAGCCATAACAAGTTCTAATCTCCAGTTAATTCCCAAGAACCCCCTATTGCAGCGAAGTCTCTGGCAAATGGCATTTATTTCAGTTCCCTTTTAACCAGGGCAGGGCATTAATACAGACTTATTAATGCTATGACCCCTGGATGTTACTTTAAATAAGAACATTAAAAGTATTTCTTTTTGTTGCCTGGCTGCTTTTGCTGTTGCATTTTAATATTTTCTTGTGTTTTGCTTGAAATGGTATTTGGAGGCTGCACAAACAGCACTGAGGCCAAATGCAACATGCTCCAGGTAAACATAAATCACTGCAGTACATCTTTTAGCCATAATCTAATTTAATTACCTGAAAAATCATTTTATGGCTCTTTTATTGTGCTTTTATGTAAATAAATACCCGGGAGCCACAAATACACATCCCACTACCTGTGGGAAGAGTCCTTCTTGGAATGAAGATTGCTATTCCTCCCTTCCTGGCACAGCCAGGAATGGATTTGCAAAGCCATTTTTTAATAAATAAAGGGTTAGAATTTGGCTGCACAAACCTGTGCATGGTCACAGGTGAAAAAAAAGTCTCCACCTGGGCAGCATGGAAAGAACATGGGAGAGAGGGAAAGAGGAAAGGATCACCCAGAGCAGTTTTTATTTGACTTCTGTCCCACTCGTGGCTGAGCTGCCCTGAAGTCTCCGGGCCAGCTGCTCCTTCCTCCTCTCCCTGTGTCCTGCCCCTGCCTCAGGGGAAAGGGGTGAGAAAGAGTGGCTGCAGGGAGGCAGGAGCATTTGCAGTAACAAAAATAACATTTGCAACAACCCCTGCCCTGGTTTTCCATCAGCACCCTCAGTGCTCCGAGCGCTGCTCTGCCCTCCGGCAACACAGGGGTTAAAAACCAGCGCTTCAAAACTGCACCGAGGCCTCTGTTCAAAGTTCCAGAGATTCCTTCTGATCCTGTGAACAAAGTGTGCTGCACAGGGACTGCCCCCGGCCACGGCACTGCCGCCCCTGTGGGGACAAACCCTCCCACCCAGCGGCTCCGCACGAAACAGGTTTGGTTAAAAATTAAAATACAACCCGAGAATGCAACCCCGCTCACTGCTTTTCTACAGCTCAGCCCGATCCTCTCTGGCAGTGCCCTCTCAGTGGTTGCAACTCCCCACACTGCACAGAGGATCCTCAGCCCAGAATAAAAACCTTCCTGCAGGAGGTTACGGCAGCAAAGGAAAAATTCAGCAGGATTTGGGATTCATCCCCTTGCATAAACAAGCCTCGAGGCTGAGGCAGAACATCTGTGGGGTTGGAATACTGCAGGCTTTTCTCTGGGACACACAGAAGCTCCTCTCCTCACCAGTGCCACTTCTAGGACATGGAATGGGTGGATCTCAGTGAGGTTCTCCTTTCCAAGACATGCTACAGCCACCCCTCACCTCCCCCAGTATTTCTGTGCTGCTCTGGTGTCCTAAAAAATGGTGTAAGTTCAGTTAAAACATAAAGGACTCATCTTCCTGCTGCCTCATCCTTCTCTGAGGCTCCCAGAATGAAGTGATCCATGACATTCAGCTTTCACGGAAAGAACAAAATAGTTACTGGGCCTTGATCAGAAAAAAAAACCCCAACAAAACAGTTTAAACTCAAAATATCCTTCTACTTAGTAAACATTTCACAATTCCTATTTAAATTTATGCCTTTTTTGATTCCTGACTCATTATTTTTTAATTATTAGGGATGAAAATATTGTCTGTACACAGCACCTTTCCCTTTTAAAAGCTGTGAAGCACCTGGAATTCATATTGTAAACTCCTCTGGGAGGAAAGCACCCTCTTCCAGGGGTGTGTGCTACGTGTAGCTGGTACTCAGGAAAAACTGTTCATCTCTCAATTCTGCCCCCACAATTGTATTCTATCGCTGTGAGGAAAGAGAACCTCTTCCTATGCTTGTATTTGAGCATGAAGAACAGCCACTCTTCACTCCCACACAATTTAAAATCCAAGTAAAAAGTTCTATTTACACTGACCTGGTGAAATAAAGTTCAGGAAAGAATTTTCCTGGCTCCTTTTCCAGCGGTCTGTGCACTACAATTGCATAAAGTCCAGGACAGAGCAAAGGGTTTATAGCCAATAAGCCCTGCATTCATGCACAAAGTCTGTGTGACAAGGACACACTTGGGCAGATGTTGGATAATCTATTTGTCCCTTTTTACTTTGGTGCTGTGACTCTGTCTGCCTGGCACAAAAAAATTACCTAGAAGGGACTTTTTTTGGTTAAAATTAAAGAACTAGGTATTTTCCATATCTAATGTTCACAACTCTAAAGAGCTCCTAAATATTAGGAAAACAAATGACTGACCATAAGCGTGAATCAGACTTCTAAAGAGTCATCTCTGGAAAGGAAAATCATTAAAATCAAGCTGGAGAGGCAACATCTGCATGGGCACAGGCAGGTAAAGGCCTGTGGAGAAATGAGATAACCATGCCCTTGTGGCCTGGCTGAATTAGGAGGCAGTGCCAAAACCTCTGGAGGTGAGAGGTGCTTGGTTAGAAGATATTCATTAGGATATCTTCCTGCATGTTTAGATTTGATTTCTCTACCTGTCTGAGGTTCAGGGAGGTTGCAAAATCAAACACAGCCCAGTAAAGACCAGAGCAAACAGCTCCTGGCAGCCATTCCTGGGCAAACACCAGGGCGTGGTGATGGAAAGCAGTGCCAGAGGGAGGGATGAGAAATGAGTTGCCTCATTCTTCAGCTGGACAGGACATCCAGGCTACTCCAAAATCCCGCCCCCTCCAGCAGGACAGGGTTACAAAAACAACTTGATCACAACTTAAGAGTGGAACTGAGACACAGAAAGCTCCAGAGAGGAGACATGAGATGAACAACCCTATGCAAACTCAAGATTCACAGATTGGCCACAATCAAGTTAAGAACTGCCCTCATTCAGTACCTCCTGTGGAGTCACTACACCTGGCAGGTAAATCCAGGGAGACAGAGCAGCACCAGAGCACTGACTCCACCCTGCCTGGTGTCTGAGCACACAGACACCGACTGCACGGACACACAGACACGTTTGCCCAGCCGTTGTTCCAGCCTCCATCTTTCCACGCTAGTTCTTAGGGGCACTGCGCCCCTGCGTGCCCAGGGCAAAGTCCACGGCCTGGTGCACGCTGTGGAAGAGCAGGTGGTCCTCCCCCTCTGTGAAGAGCTCCCCTCGGAGCAGGGAGCTCCTGACGGAAGGGTTGCACTGGGCCAGCAGCACGTGGACACCGATGTCCCCGTAGTCCTTGCGGACCTCCTTGAGCGCGCGGATCCCGGCCGTGTCCAGGAACTGCATGGCACAGCAGTCGATCACTATGGTGTGAAACCCCACGGGTTCCGGCCCAAAATCCACGGGGGTGCTGCTCTGGTTGTCCCCAGACCCCACCTCCTTTTCCCTGAGCATTTTTTTCGCCGCTTTCTTCTTGGCTGCCTTCACCCACACGGGGTTGACCCCGGTTTGCTTGTAGAGGGTGGATTTGAAGCACTCCTTGTTAATGTAGTAGAGGGGGGCTTCAAAACGAAACACCACGACCCCGGGCTTGGTTTGCAGGTTCTTGTAGGCAGAGAGGGACTCGTAGGTCTCTGACTCAGCCACCCAGCCCAGCAGCGGCGCCTCCGGCCGCTGCGTGCGGAAGATCACACAGAGCATGGAGAAGCAAACCCCCACCAGGAGCCCGATCTCGGTGCTGATGAGCGCCGTGGCTGCCATGGTGACCCCCCAGATCACCGTGTCCACCCTGCTCAGGTGCCACATCTTGGGCAGGTCCCTGAACTTCCGCAGGGCTCCGCGGAGGTTGACGATGGTTATGACGGCGAGGACGCATTTCTGCAGGGAGTAAAACAGAGGTGCGATCACAAGGAGGACTAAGAGGATCACCAAACTGGTCACCACACCAGACATTTGGGTCCTACAGCCCGTGGACTCCTTGACCAGGGTCTTGGCAAGAGCTGCGCTGGTTGTGAAGCAGTGGAAGAAGGAGGGGATGATGTTGCAGAAGCCAATGGCGTACATCTCCTGGTTGGCCCTCACGGAGTATCCGTGCTTCTTGGCAAACATCTCCGAGAGGGACACGGTGATGGCAAAGCCAATAATGGCAATGGGGATGGCATCCAACGCCACGCTGGGAATCAGGGTCCAGTCTGGAGCGCGCGGCGGCAGAAACCCGGTGGGGATGTGCCCGGAAACGCTGGAGCCGTAAGTCTCCCTCAGCTTCCCGAAGTGAGATGCCAGAGTGGCTGCCACAACCACGAAGAGTTCCACCGGAATTGGAGCCTTGAGCTTGGATTTGAAGCGTTCGTTAAGCTCTTTGGCTGGGATGAGCACCAGGAAGCACAAGAAGCTGGTGACGAGGTCACAGATGTTGGTCCTGTGGATGTTCCTGAAGATGTTTATCCAGGTGGTGATGAAGGAGCCGATGCCCCCGCTCCGAGGAATGTCCAGGCCCAGCAGGTACTTGACTTGTGAGGTCAGGACAGTGTAGGAGGCCCCTGTGACAAACCCACTCAGCAGCGAATCCGAGAGGTACACGGAGACAAAGCCCACCTGGAAGAAACCCATGGCCACCTGGAAGGAATCAACCACACACAGCACGTCAGGACACAAATCCCGTGGATTTTGTCAGCTGGGATTAAAAAAAACCAACGTTGTGCACGGCCCTGGAGGACAAGGCATGGTCTGAGCACGGAGAAAAGTCCCCAGTATTCAAACCAGGCTTTTTGGGGGTCTTCATCCCCTGAACAAATGTTTCTTGTTTGCTCTGATAATTGCCCCAGTGAGGAAAAAAGAAAAGAAAACTTGGGGGGAAAAAAACCCCAAACTCACATTTGAAATACTGTCTGCTTTTGCCATTTCTCTTTCAGTTTCCATAAACTCTGTGAACTTTGCAAGGATCTATAAAGTTTCTGGTGCCCTTTGCCTTACATTGGAGTTCTGAACCTGCAATAAAACCACAGCTGATGGGGTAACTGCTGTCCTTTGCACTGCAGAAAGTTTGATGCCTCTGACTCAGTCTGTGAGCTGCAAACTCCTGCAGATCATATAAACAGAGATAACAGGGAACTCCACGAGAATCTCAAAGCGTTGCTGAAGAGCAGGCAGGTTTGGGACCTGGACTGGCTGAAATCAGCTCGGAGCTCTCAAAACGGCTTCCTCACAGCCCTGGTAATTAATTCAAGGTTGTTCTAAGTGTAAAACATGAATAATAATTAGCTTACCTAGTTAGGCTGTATTAACTGGTGTGAGTAGATTTGCTTTTTATGATTTGATTGTAAAGTTTCCCATACAAAGAATATGTGGTTTTGGTTGAAAAAAAATAAATTTGAGGGTGTTGGCCTGTAGAGAATATGCCTAATATTTAGAGGGACTGAAGATAAGCTGATCTGATTTCTTCATATCATGAAAGTTAATTGTATTTGTACTTGCAAGGAATATTAAGTGCAATTCACAACTCCAAAACTGCATCCATCCCACAGGAACGAGGCACCCAAAATGCAGGGTACCTTGGGAGGCCCAGGATATTTCTGAAATAACTCAACATGAACTTGCAGCACAAAAAGTTCCAGCTTGTGTCCAAAACCTGTGTTTTAAAGTATTGCAAGCATGTTTTTTTCCCTTCTGATCCATTTTGATTGGTTCTCACCCTGCACAGATGAGAACAAATGAATGTGAACTCACAAACTCAAATACCACAGCTCTGCAGTTCTGCTAAAAATAATCCCGTTCTGGGTAATGCATAACACTCTAAAAACAAGGATACCTGCTTTAATTTAGGCAAGCAGTGAATTCTAGAGAGTAAGTAGAGATATACAAACATAAAATATATTTTATCCTCTCAGTAGTATCCTTTCCATTAGATGGCATTGTTTTGGCTTGAAATGGGCCAGCAGCAAATTTTAAAAGCACAATTACAAATAAAAAGAAAGTGGGGACGCTTTTCCTGTCTAAATTTTTCTTTGTTAAAGGCAAATGATTAAAGATGGGAATTAGGAGCTGAGGCATCACATTTTTGGCCCAAGGGAATGGGGTCTAATGCAAAACAAATAAACAGAGCTTCAGGCCACAGGGAGGAAGGTGGTGAGCAGACCTCGAGAGCTGGAGGTGGATGTGCAGGTCCTTATAGTCCCCAAATGAGAAGAAATGCAGGCAGGAGAAGCTCTTAAAAAATGGGGAGCACTCCCCAAAAGAGACGCAAAGAGAAGCAACGCAGGCAGGAGAAGCTGTCAAAAAACAGAGAGAGCACCCAGAGGAGTTTCCTGCACCGCTCCTGAGGCGCAGATTGAGGACACGTGCAAGCCCAGCAGGATGGGGACAGTCCCGCACGGAAGAATTACAACTATTTGCCCAGCACACCCGTCTGTCCACCTCCTCACCTGGTAGACTCCCGAGATGAAGGTCATGGTGGCAGCCACGGCCATGGCGTAGCAGCTTTTGTCGCAGAGCGGCGGCGGTGCCGTCCCGTTGCCGGTGCTGTTCCCGTCCCGTCCCGGGCCCGGCAGGGCGCTGAGCACAGCTGGCTCCAGGTCGTAGCCAGCTCTCTCCACTTCCCGATCCACCACCTGTCCCACCATCAGGCAAACCACGCCGAAGATGCTGACGGAGATGTGGCGGGAGGTGCCAAAGATGCAGTAAATGATGCAGGCGAAAAAGGATGTGTAAAGGCCATAAATGGGCTCCAGCCCAGCCAAGAGTGAGTAGGCAATGGACTGCGGGACCAGCAGGACCCCCACGATCACACCAGACATTATATCCCCCAGGAGATACTCCCCAAGTTTGTATTTAGGAAGCCACTCTAAGATGGGGAAAAACCCCAAAACACAATCTTTAATTTTGGCTGGGGTGCAGCTGCAAGTTTTCTTTGCTTGCTTAAGCAGCAGAGCCTTCATGCTCCTCTTCTCCTCTTGGGGTTCCAGGAACATTCTGCGATGGAAACTGCACTTGGCATCTTCTCCTTCCGGCCCTTCCGTCACCGCGTGGATGTTGTTGGCCTCCGTCATTGCTGCCACCACGAGGACTCACTAAGAACACAAAGAAAGACCATTAAACCAAAAACGAATGTACAGCGTGAGACTTGAACACAGCATTTACAAAATGCAAGGGCTGAAAGTCTCAGGTCAGCAGAGAGAAAGCAATTCCCAAGCAAACTGGGAACGAGCCTCCCCTGCCAAGGAGAGGAATGACCTTTCCCAGCAGGGAAGCTGATGTCCTGTGGAATACACCTGCTGCTGGCAGCGCTGGGAAACGGGAGGGAAGGCAGCAGCACTGCCCTTCGGGGAGGCTTCCTTGAGAAAATCTCTGCCTGCTGCACCTTGCAAAGCCAGACAGAGGGCTTATTGTAGTGCAGCAGCTGTTCCAGCTCAGCCGCTGGAAGTTAACTGCAGGCGGGACAGTTGCAGCCAAGCACAGCTCGGTTTACATCTCTGGTGGGTTATTTTTTCTTTAATGCCATGATTGCACCTGCCAAATACCGTAAAGGTTTGTTACCTAAGAAGTGGCTTTTTTACAGCCAATGACACACTGCAAAAAAATGCACTTCACGCTTTGAAAGGCTGGTTTTACAAGGAAATTGCCCCTGACCAAAACAACATGCACAAGTGGAAAACACACTGATGGGCACGATGAAAGGTAGGTGGGACACTTCTGCTGGAACTTGTGCTCTAGTCCAAGCTGCCCACAGACAGTAAAACAGGGTAATTATACCAATAATTTAACACTGGGAACGTATTGCCTGACTGGGAAGGAGCAAAGTCTTGATGAGACAAACCCTAATGAAACTTGAGCATAGCAAGTGACTGCCAGCACTTACACTGCGCTGCCACTTCCAGAAAACATCCAGAATCCTCCAGAAAACTCCTTCAGCCCCAATACCTGCTGCTTCCAATAGAGTGAGGCTGTTTCAGCCAGGAACTCACTGGTCTGGGGTGAAACCCAGCAAGAGAACCCTGAGAAGTGTCACTGCCAGGCTTCCCTTTCTGGCACTGCAGTCCCAGAGTGCCAGTGACAACAGGGATTTTATGTGCTGCTCACGTCTTCTCCGTGCAGTGCAAACATCAGCCAGACTACTGTCCATGGAATGCGCACCACCGAATTAATTGCCCAATTAATTGTCCAATTGTCCTGAATTAATTGTAGCAATTAATAAATTGCTACTGGAACTGGCAGCGCTGAGGATGCCACCTGAGTCTGCCTCAGAACGTGTTCACTTAATCAGCATTTCACAAGCAGCTACAGCATCACAGAACTGGGGGGTCATTCGGGTTGGAAAATCCCTCTGAGATCATCAAGTCCAACCATTCCCACCAGTGCCAAGGCCACCACTAACCCATGTCCCCAAGTGCCCCATCTGCAAGTCTTAAATCCCCCCAGGGATGGGAACTCCTGCACCTCCCTGTGCAGCTGTGCCAGGGCCGGACAGCCCTATTGGTACAGAAATATTTCCTAATTAAAACACTCACTGCTACCATCTCTCCCAAAAATATGGGAGGGAGAAGTGAGAGAAGTGACTTTGTGTGGTACCTGCTGTCTTAGGACAACCTGAGCAGAAGGAATTCACAGGAGCAGAAGCAACTACAGAACTTAATATTCAGAATGGCGTCTTCAGAGACTTCTAGAACCAATTAGAAAGTAATTCCACCCAGCTAATCCAACTGTCCCACCTCACACCGTGGTGTGCTTGTCCCTGGAGCTGCAGACCTATCAAGGCACAGCAGATGCTGACAGAAAATACCAGGGGAGGAGTTTCTATTTTATCTCCTGCTCCATGCTGGGACTCCCAAAGGTGTTTCCATTCACCCCAGACCCAGACAGGGAGCGTCTCTTTGGCGGGTGAGCTCCTGCACCCTCCCAAATAACCAAACCCAGCCACCCTGTGACAGCCTGAACAGAACTGGTACTGAAAGGAGGGTTCCAAACACAGACCTCAAACCATGGACAGCCTGACAGACCAGCAGGGATGGATCTTCTGTGTGATAGGGGCTGTATCCCTCCCTGCTGTAACATCCCAGGACCACTGAGGCTGGAAAAGCCCTCCAGGACTATCGAGTCCCAGCTGTGCCCCATCCCCACCTTGTCCCCAGCCCAGAGCACTCAGTGCCACCTCCAGCCCCTCCTTAGGCACCTCCAGGGATGGGCACTCCAAACCTCCCTGGGCAGTTCCAAGGCCTGAGCACCCTTTCCATGAGGAAATTCCTGCTGAATCATGACCCACCACAACCACAGAGCTCGTGCTCTGTTACAGGCCAGGGCAGACAACTTGTAGCGATGAACTTGCCTTGGCTACTCCTTCCCAATTCAGTTTCTCTAATGTGCTTTAGAATAACCATGGGATCAGAAGAGCCACATGAAGTCATATCAGGATCTTTAAATGAAGAAACGGCACTGCAAGGGACAAGCTCAAGATGATACAGTGATCCCACTTGGAGGAAACCCCCATTTCTCCCTTCCAGGTTTCCAATCTCACCCACCTGTACAGGACTACAAAGTGTGCTCAGGGATGATTTACAGCTCTCGCACCCCCCTCAAACACACAGTGAGAATCAAGTGAATAGTACAAAAGCCTGTGCCAGCTCTAGTCTGCAAAAGCACTTTTTGGAGCTGTATTTGCTCAAGAAGTTTTATTTGTTTTACCAGCACAGAGTTACAAATCAAAAGGCTTCTCACTCACCCAAAGCTCAGCAAATCGATGCTGTGAAAGCTGAGGGGAAAAAAATCAACACAGACTACTTTTTTACGTGTAGCAAAGAGTTTGTTTTCTGAGATTTTAGCGAAGATTTCTGTCGTGAAAATCCTTCTGTCCCTTCTCCAGGACTTGCAGGCAGCTCCCTCAAACCTGGGAATTTTCTCAGTGTGCCAAGACAAACCCCAGACAGCTCAGTTGAGTGCTGCTGTAAAGCATCTGCATGGGAGGGGGTGCCTGGGTTTCAGTTGTGTCCACACAGTAGGGAAATGTTCCAGGTAAAAAATTTTTTTGGCTCCAGAACTCCGAGCACATACTGGGTCTTTGTGCTGACTTGCATGACAGCTTTCTCTCCGTGGCATGAAAAGGACCTTTCAGCACACAGTCCCTGCCCCTTGCCATGTCAGGATAGTAGGAAATGACACAATTTCCAATGCTCATTTCACCCTTTTCTGCCTCAAAGTGCTGCCCTGTATTAATTTTGTAACCGTTAGCCCAGGTTTGTCTAATAAAACTGGATTTTGTTCTTAAACATAAAAAAAAAACCAACTCAGCCCTGAGAAAACCCCTTTGGTTCCTGGCTTGGACACTGAAGGACAGTCTGTATATTTAGCTTGGAAAAGGAGCTGCTGTGGCTTTTACTCTGAAAGCTGCTATTTACACACAAGCAAGAATTCACTTTTATCACTCCTGTTGGCCTTTCAGGGGTGTCTCGTTGCCACAAACTTTGCTTAAGATAAAAAAACTACAAGATAGAACTGAGGAAATTTTCAGTATCTGTTATCAACTGACTGCCATAAAATAAAGATATGGGGAGGCCCTGCAGCCTGTAAAAGTCATCAGACCTCCAGACTATTTCTGGAGCCCATCTGGGCCTTTCTCTCTGATCCCATGATGTGGCAGCATCTGCCCGGCTTCTGTTTTTGGGGGAGCACTCCCTGCAGCCCAGGGCTGGCTCAGACTTCATTCCTCTGTGGCAGATCAGAGTCACCTTGAGAGTAAAGAGAAAAATGGATTGTGAAGCTCGCTCACCTGCTGAAACAACCACTACAAGTTGAAACTTCAGACGTGAGCATTTCAGAGTAGAAACTAAATCAAAAGTATTCTTTCTGTAAGACCCATCTCAGTTTTCCTTGTTTTTCTACATTTAAATTGCCACTGTGTGCGATCACCCCCCACCCTCATGTACCCCTTGCTAGACAGGAGGACTTACATGCACTAAAAACTGAATCCACACTCTAAAAAGACATGAACAATTTCGGGAGAATTGTAAAGGAGAAGCAGGTGAATCAGAAATCCAAGTTCCACACAAACTGAGCCAGAGCTGGGCCTTTAGAAAGTGCCCCTACTAAGAATATAAAAGGAAAGCATATCACAGCGTTTTGACAACTAAATCTTTGACCTTTCCTTTGTTGGACAACAGCCTTTTTCAAATAATGTCTTTACTGTTGTGGAACAACAAGGAAATTCAATATTACCGTGATAACACCCAGATAAGCACTGGAACAACACTGCCTGCACCTTGGAATTCAACAAAATCCTTCATATCCTCAACAAAACAGTCAAGCCACAAATATTTACTTCCATAAAGGACTGAAAATAATGTGAATAATGAAAACCACGTTTAAGGAGCACATCTGGGGACAGAGCTGCCTCACTCTTGGCACAGTAACCAGCAGCCATCCGCTCATGCGGGAAAACCTGCAAAGCCAGACAACAAAACCTCGCTTGTGTGAAATGTGTGATCTCCTCCTACTCCAAATGTCACTTCTCCCGCGCAGCAGCATTTCTGGGGACGATCCCATGGAACCGGCTCCCTGCTGGCAGCCAGATATTCCAGGGAAGTTGTCTCACCTCCCAAGGGCAGCTGAGAGTGTTGGCTGCTCTGCTCCGGCTGAAGCAGCTCCCTCCGGCAGGTCCCATCCCACCCGGATTTCTTACGGAGAGTTTCCAAGAGGCCCTTTCAGCAAGTTATTGCCCTTCTCCCACCCTTTCTGTGAGCAGGGAAAGGTGGAACACCGAGAAGCTGTGCTGGGCCGTGAGGATGGGCCGAGGAAGAGCCGCCCAAAGGAATTTCCTCGGGCAGCAGCCGCCAGCTCAGCCCAGGGCATCCCACACCGCCCACCGCGGCCCGGGCTGCATCCGCAGGGCTGCGAGAGACCCTCCGACCCCAATGGAAACCCACCGGGACTGCGCTGGATAACGCAACTGCGCTGGCTGCTGTGTTTTAATTAATAAGAATTAATAAAAACCTGCCAGAACAACAAACGGCAAGGTACGCACGCTGGGCACCCCCGGCAACTGCGGGGTTCTGCTGAGCGCTCTGGAAGCCAAACCAACCCTGAGACGGTCCCGGGAGAGCGAAAGGGAAGTCAGAGCCACCAATTCGGCTTTGAACGCGACATTCACCTTCACCCCCGGGGCCCTCTCGCCTTCCTACCCACCTTCCTGATGGCTTCCATGTGCATTCTCCTCGCCTGCCGCTGGTTCCCGCGGGCCGCTCCCGGGGGTGCGAGCGGCAGCCGAGGAGGGTCCGCGCCGGCCCCCGNNNGCGCCCCTTCCAGCCCCCGCCCCGGGTCACTTCCGAATGATTTGGGTTGGGGGGGCCCAGGAAAGGCTGCTCATGGTTCTTCACTGTGCACTCAACCCTTTCAAATTGACAGTATAGGGTTGATAATCTGAGGTGAAGTGAGGTTAAACTTGGCGCAGGCGGGCAACCGTAACACTTTCCGGCCTCTTTTTGCTCTAGGGTGCCATTGGGATTCATTAAAATTTTTTGAAAGTCCCCCAGTGTTGTTTGCTCCGGTGTCCGGGTCTGTCTGGGCGGTACTTGCAGCTGGGAAGGACGAAGGATCTTTGACAGTGAGGATTAAAAACCCCAGGTTTATGTTCAGTGCTCTGCTCTTATCTCTGGGCTGGAGGTTCAAGGCCGGAGGGGCCATGCCCAGCCTCGCCTGCCTTCCCTTCCCCGTTTACACAGAAAAGCAGACATTCCATCTCTAGTCAAACATTGCCCAATATTTGCATTCCAGGTGGAACCTTGAGCTGTCAAAAAAAACCCCATCAATACACAGCTGGAGCAAACGAAGCCAACTTCAAGCCTGCTGAACTCATGCTCTTGTCTTTCAGTGTTAAGAAAATGCTGTAAATCTCACTGTAGAAATACTGATTATTTCCATAGAAAACATTTCCCTTCTCCATGAGGGTTTATTAGATGTCGTGGTAACCTGGACAGGCAATTGCAAAGGAAATAGAAGAGCTCCCTCCCTCTCTCCTGACTGCCCACTGTTAAAAGCATCAGTGACTGTGAGTTCCCAATCCCCTTAAGGGACTTCCACAGGAGTTTTAATTGAGTTTGAAGTACATGGTGACTCCAAGACAACCAGAGCAAAGCCTGGGGAGGAGTGACATCTATGATAACAGCATTCAAAGCCTTTTGGGTGGGGACTCTCAAGAATCCTAATAAGAAATCACAAACCCAAGCAATGGATGTTCCAGCATTTTCATTCTTATTCTAGAAGCACAGGCTGTGGAAAAACTTGGATCATCCAACACATCATGTCTTCATGGAAGAAACAGGAAATAATATCTTCTTGGAACATGATATTAAAAGAAAAAAATCCCAAGCATTAATATTTTTCTGGACCTAAAAAAAATTTAGACTTTTTTTCTTCTTACTTTTAGACTAATTTTCTAAAAAAGGGGTGGAAAAAATCCAAGCAGTTATTTAAGATAATTAAATCATTTCACTTCCAACTGCTTCCCTCTTCTCGTGGTATATTAAGCTTTATGGTTAATATATTTTTGTGCTGAGGGAACCTTTGGCCTTGGAGAAATGTGCCTCTGGGCTCCTCATGCTCCAGAATCTCCTGCCTAGGAGCTGAGGTTTGCTGACACATAAATGCCAGCGTGTGCCATCTGCCCATCCCACTCAGCCTGCCTGGCAAACCCGCTGCTTCTCCAGATCACCACAGCACCTTTGGAATATCAAATCTCCACCGATCAGTCTGTCAGACTGTGAAATAATCCTGGAAAATGCTTTGTTCCACCGAGCAGCCCCCCGGGCAGCCCTGGGGGCCCTCCCTCCTTGCCTTTTGCCCAGCAGCTCTGTCCAGCCCCACCGTGCCCTGGTGCCACCTGGCACATTGCTCTGCGGGCTGCCTGTGGTGGTGTTATCAGCCCTCTGTCCGTAAACCCCGCAGGAAATGGCTCTCCCTGGCTCTTCCCGGTCTTTCCCAGGCTCCCAGCTCTGCGTTATCACCCAGCAGATAAGGGCAGCCTGTGATTTCCCCCAGCTCTCAGCTGCTTGGTGCCACCTGGCTCCCAGCCTTGTGGCCTCCTGCCTTCAGTCCTGTCCTCCCCGGGCACCTCCCTGCCCCGTGCCCTGGTCCTGCTGGTACAGCTCCATGGGAGGATGGCTGGGTTATGCTGAAAGGGGTTAAAAATGAGTTATTTTCTCTCCTTGCCCTTCCCTCCCTCTACAAGTGGCAGTGCACTGAGCTTCAGGCCTGAATTTGCACAATGTTGCACGAGGTTTGGAGATGGAGAGAATGGAGCTGCCTGGTTCCCATCTGTGAGTTCCATCAGAGCGGGGCCAAACCTTCCTCCCCACCCTGACCTGCTGGGCTTGGAAGGCCCTCATTAATGTCACACACACAGAGCTCTACGTGCAGCAGGTCGGACTTAGAAAACCCAGGTTTGACTTAGAAAACCCATCAGACTACGTCAGGCAAAGAGGCCCATCCTAACACTTGAAATGCATAAAACTGAACTCAGTCACATCATCCAGTGCTTGGCAAAACCAAAAAAAGAGTTAAAATGAGCTGCTTTACTCTAAAGGCTTCCATCAAGGATGAGACAAATGCCAAGTAAAAATTGAGTGGTTGGAGGGGACAGGCCAAGCAGTTGCAGATTTTATTATTTTATTGTTTATCATGTTAATCCTTAGCACTTTAAAAAAAAAAATTTCATATATTACAGAGTTGATTTGAATGCAA
>WEIT01026207.1:12422-23024 GCA_013389985.1 Dryoscopus gambensis | reverse complement strand
TTCTCTTAGCATTTAGCTTTATCAGAGTTATTTTATTTTTTGCTTTTTACTTTTGAACAAGCCAAAATAAAAAGACAATAGTGGTCTCACAGATATTTTTTGTCCATCATAAAATAGGTTTAACAGGTTGGGTTTTTTATCCTCTTTTAACAATTGAGTTACACAATCCCAGGAATGCTAAGTGCACCTAATTATATTGACGTAGTCCTATAGGGAAAACCTATAGGGAAAATAATAGGTAAGTAAAGTTTAACTATGGTAATTGCAGTGTCTCCCACTTTCAGCAGACTTTGCTCTATGGGCCTACTGAAAGTCATGTCTTTCACATAGGGATTGCTCAGTGGGTCTTAACTAATATACAGTGACTCTTAAACCAATTTGTGTACTTTCTAAACTAAAGAAACCTTCAATTTCAGTTTTCCTTAATTCACAAGAATGCAATTTGCAACAGTTTAGGAGCTGTCACACTAACCTCTGAGCTGTGCTAGCAGTCAATACAGTGAGATAATCAGAAGGGTTCTGAAAGCTGGAAAACTGCTGCAATGAATGATGTTTCCCAGCTAAGTCATTCCCAGAACAAATCAGCCTTTACACAGTAATTCAGTGCATACTGAGGAGACAAGCCTCACTTAAATCATTAGCAACGATCTAAACACAATTATTAATTTATTACTCATTAATATTTAATAATATCTTAATTATCATTGAGGTAAATTATTTTTCATTGAATCTCATACAGGCTTGTAAAGTTCATGCATTTTTTTTTTCTTTGAGCTCGTATAATAGTATCCTTTGGGCAATGTATACTCCTTTGCTTAAAACTGCTTAAACCTAAGGTTGTTCTGAAGACATATCCTCATCCAGCTCAAAAGTAACTATTATAAAATGCATTATTGATTCATGAAAATGTATTTTTTTTCTTTAATCACCACACTGCAAACTGGCGTTCATTGATTTGCTTGTGAATTTGTGTGTATTATTAAGATGCGGTGATACGCTGGGCTGGGCAGCTCAGAGTGGCAGAAACTTTCCCTGGGGAAACTGAGTCAACGTTAAAGGAGGAAAACCATAATCATACATTTCCTTAGGCAGCATTCCCACTTACCCAAAATAAGATATTACTGTTATTAAAATCACAGTGTAGTAGCTCACCTAAACATTTCACCTAAAAAATCACTTTCCATAATTAAACCCACCATTTGGTAATGGTCTCATTTTTGTAAATGCATTTGCATCTGTTTGCAGTTCCTAACCTGTGGGCCCTCAGTGATCGTACTCCAAAGTAGCACCTTGCCATTCCTAGCAGTCATGAAGGTCAAGCCATGCTTTTCCTTTGCCCTTCTAAAGCAGAATTTGGAAAGCTGTTAGTTATAAATTTTATTAATTATTTCAAAACAAGTCTGATACACCCATTTCCATATGGTTTAATTAACCTTCTTAAATCCCAATAAGCATAATCAGTATGTTATGATCTTTGCACTGTACAACTGCATTTTAGTATCTGTGTGATCAAGAGGACAATGTAAGAAAAATATGTTCTTTTGGTATATAAATGAATGAATTTCATTATTTAGCTCCCTTTATAAGACTGAAATATTCAAACACTAGAATTCCTACTGAACAGAATTTTAACTTGAAGTCGTGGTTTTTTTTCCGGTAGTAATTGTCTTTTCAGCAGTCACTCTTGAAATAATGTAGTAGTGCAAACTCTTTTTGCTGCACTACTAAAAATAAACAACTACAGACCAAGAAAAACAAAATATGTGATACTTATCCTTCCTACACTTTGAATAATTTTTTTTGGTAATTGAATAATTTTTTTTTGCAATAACACAAAATAATAAAATAAATCCCTATTCCCTCAAAACTTTGAAAACATATCACTTCTTTTGTTTAGTGCTTTCTCTTCAGAGCACTTTCATGCTGATTATGTAAGTAAATGAATTTTAAGACATGAAACTTTTAGGACATAAAATAAAATAATGTATTATCAAAAATAGGTGCATTAAAATCATAAAAACATAAAATACCACAAGCACATGAAAATTTCTTTTGGATTCATGTGTGAAAATTTTCCATAGGCAGAGACATAAAAAGGAGAAGGAGTGATGCTATAACTCTGGCTTCTTTTGTCTTTTTAAGTTGGGTATTTTTCCTTCTGGTAGATCAGGGGTCTCTTGTGGAAACAAAAACGTTTTATTAAATGTTCAAGTTGTTAATGGCCTAAAACTCACCTAAACACTAATAATTCAAGTAAAATGATCCTCTTCCAAATTAAACTTTAGGTAATCAACATACTTTGCTAATAGAGAAAACTTTAAAATGTGCTCCTGTTACATCTCAGTAGTTGATGAGCACACCAGATATTTTAAGAAAACACTTTTTGTACTAAAACTGGCTTTGAGGTATACAGTGTATGTCTAGAAACCTGAACCAAAATGATACATGCTGGAGAGACTATAGTCCTAGAACTGCTCAGGCCAGTTTATTCTGACTTTTAATTTCTCTGAGAGACAAAAATGCAGACTAATTAAAACAACTTTAATTTAATTTTCACTCATGACATTAACCTTTTTTCCTACACAGATACAAAAACTCTCATAGGAATATAGAGGATCATTAACCTTCTGAAAAAATGTTTTCCAACAACTGAAGAATGATTAAAAATGTCAAAAGTATGTCCAGTTTTCTGACTGAAACTAGAAAACAGCTTCGAGTTCAGGATAATTTGATCTCTTTCAAAGCCTAGAAGGCAAGAAAGAACTCTGACAAGAGAAGCTCTTAATAACAAACTCAGTGGAGGATAGATCCTTCAAAATGGGAGCAATTCAATTACAAAGTAATCCATTCCTAGGATAAAAAATTACTGTGTTATTACTTGAGATTTATATAAAAATAGTCACTACCTTTTTTTCCCTGACTAACAAGTACTGAACCACCAGGCATTAGTGCCTTTTTTTCCCCCCCCCAAGAGACATAAATTCAGTCTCAAGCTGTTCCAGCTTGGAACTCCTGACAATATGGAAAACACATTGCTACCCAGGGACACAAGTCAGTGGGCTGGGAATTACACTCTAGGATCAGTCCCAGCTAAACCATCTTAGAAAGCAAAATTATATGCAATCTTGGAGTTTCTATAAGCAAACAATGAAAGTACATAAAAGTGTTTTCAGTTTTGATGATTTTCTCAAAAAAACGATGAATAAAAAAATGCAGATTATGCCTCAGTTCATATCAGAATATTGCTTCTTTAGGTAACTCTTAACCTTAGTATAATAAAATAAGCATCATGTTTTCTGCAGGAGTTAACCGAATGCTCAACTGTGTTAGTAGATTTATTATGTAGAGTCTCATGGACAATTGCCATCCACATGAAATTAAAACTTCATATATTGTGTTGTGCCTGGTTGCGTTCCTAGGAGCATTGAAAATAGTGCATTTCAGCATCCTAAACACTGCAAACTAGTAAGAAGTAATTAGACACTTTAATATCACTTTGGCTAGAGCATCAAAAAACCCAATAATAAGTTCCTATTAGTTTTTGTTTTGCATGGTATATACCAACACAAACAAACACCCACACAAAGCTAAACCTTTTTTAGTGCAGGGCTTTTATTCAATTTTGTAGAACAAAGAAGCAATCATTAGGAAACAGCTCATGACAGGTTTCACCACTACCAAACCTTAGTTTAGTTAGCATTTCAAGAAATTTTTCTGTTGTGAAGTTCCTTAGAAATATTTTCATGCTTAGATATCACTTGATAATACATGTGAGCTCTGGTGAATTACATTGCAGTGAGCTTAGTGCTGTAATTTTTGTAATAGGGATAGTGCTTTCAACAGGAGGATCTCCTCTGGACAAGTGTGCACCCTGCATTTGCCTCATCTTGTGATTTAAACCACTGGCGTTTTAGCTGCTGGCACAGAAATTATTATCATCATCAAATGACTAGTAAGTGTCTAGAGAATTGTGTCCCAATCACTAACCGACAAAGGAGACACCTAAAACATTAATGTAGAAAGGCTGTGGGCTGTAGACATATAAAAAAGCATACTAAAAAGAAAAAAAAAAATATCTAACAGTATGCTTGACTGGTCATCTCTGAAAAAAGGCCCTGCTAGAAAAATAAGTTATAATTTCTTTTCTTATCTGAGTCTCATCTCTGTTACTCAGATTAAAATCCATTGCTGAGCTAAAAACATTAGGGCCTTTTTTTAATGCAGTGTTTATCAAACTCAAACTCTTTAACATTTCTTTATAAGCAAATGTTACAGTAAAATGTAAAAGCAAGGATGAATGTAGATTTGCCCTTAGGCAGTCCTGACTGTAGGCAGATGCAAAAGTGTGAGACATATCTAGTTTTCCCTCTGTCAGAATATGCTTATGATATTCATGTTATTAAATATTAAGGTACTTTAAAAGACTAGATGTTTTCACTTATTAAAATATAAATATTCAGATTAAAAGATTAATTAAAAATTATCCAAGTATACTTAACATACCAGCCAGAAATACGCATAGTCTACTATATACGTATCAATCTCCATGATTGATACCATCAGTCATAAAATGATATATAATTTTCTAATGTGTTAATTCTATCTAATAAAGTTTTCATTGAAAATTATTTTAAGGGACATATATAAAATTTCTCCAAAGAAGCTTCCCAGTAATTTTGGATGAGGCACTCTGAGACTTCATGTGGTACAGTTAATAATATACCCATCGAAATAAGAATGAAAAATGAGAACTTTTGTTGCGGTGCATGTTGCCACAACCACAGCATCTACTAAGTCAAAAGGCTGGTGGTCAGGCACCCAGGGCACCAAAGTATAACACTGTGGCCACAGTGAGTTCCCAGAGTCCTTTGCAAACAGTATTTGCATACTGTTCCATTACTGGTTTAAAATTTCCCCACCCAGTTTTTATGTACACCCTTATGTTTATGTATTATCCTCATTGCATATTCACATATTCTGGAAAGTTCTGTCCTATTCGATACCCCATTGGTTGTTGTATCTAAAGCATCCCCCTGAATTGTCCCTATTGGTTGATTTCTCCTTATCTCCTCCCAGTTGTCAGTATCCCATTGGTTGTTCACTTTACTCCACCTCTCTCCACCCCCCCTCCCCAATAAAAACCAGTGCAAATTTCACTCCCTTGTCTTCTATCTCTGACCTTCCACTTGGAAAAAAGGATTGGAAACCATACAGCAGACCCCTCTCATCTTTTACCTCGGCCAGCGCTCCTTTGACACTCAGACTGCAGCTTGCTCCTAGCAGGGGAGCCTGCACTGACTGTCAAGTCTTGTCGGCTGTACCGCAGCTAAGTCCTCTCCTCAAGGACACCTGCTGCAGTAAGATGCTGTGCAGCCAAGGGCAGCTTGCGGTCAGCATCAAACTTTAGTAAGATTATCAGAACCAAAATTTCTGACAGTGATCATCTTTTCTTTCATCAGTTTACAGTAGTGCTTCTGAACAAACTGGTTTCCACTTACTTCCCCTTTATAGGGTTTTATCCCACTTCCTTCTCAGTCCTAATTTCACTTACCTATCACACATACAAGTGTAGCACTATGACGAAGACATTTCTGGGTTCAACATGTATGCAAATTATTATGGAAATTATTATATACAGAACATGATATTGCAGTACTACTAAATGGCCAAATCATATCTTCAGCAGTTGTTTAATACCAGAAAGTTTCGGGAGGGCCGCATTACTTGAAGAGGTGGGTAGGGATACAGTTGAGATATAGTATAAAAAATTATTTAAAGGATGATTGAAAACTTGTATTTTATTACTGTCTATTCCTATAAACTCCTCAACATTCCAGTGTTCTGGTTGCCAGAAATTCAGTCCATTAGTTCTAAAAACAGCTGACATATAGCATCAAATGAAAGTAATGCAGCAGCTGAGTAGTTGAGCACAGCTATTGTCTAATTGCTCTTCCTTCCTTCCTATCATTCCTGCAAATCAACTAAAGTAATGCTTTACATAGTGCTTAGGAAGTGAATGGGGCCAAACTTAACCCACCTCTGCTACATTTTAAAATTATTGGAAGAGAAGAATCCTTCCAGTGCCCTGAAAGGCGATTGTGACTCATTGGGGTAGAAAGCAATAGTGGCAGCTGAAACAAGATTCGAAGTTTATCTAGTGGGAACAAGAAAAGCAAAAAACTCAATATGCTAACCTCTGCTACAAAGATTAAATAATGTCACAGTCCTTTGGCCCATGTTTGTATCTCAGATCTGTGCAGCTCATCTTCTTGTCCCAGGCAAAGGTCTGCTGATCCCCGCCCTTGACTTCCTCCCGGAGTTCACCATAAAGAGTAGCACAGCTTCAAAGGGAGATGTGGAGGGCTGCCCTCACAATGGTGCATTCTTCATGACCAACATGTTCTCCAGAGAAGTGAGAAGGGATTACTTCAGGACAGAGATGAATAACTAGCTGGGATTCCAATGTCCCAAGTAGTGGGATCCTAACAGTTAATTGTATAGAAAGAGTGCTACCTTTTTTTCTGGTTTTTGAGCTGAGACATTCTCATTCAGATGGAGGTCAAGGGGCTCTAAACTCTACATATTCTCTTCTGGAGCCCCATCTTGAGCAGCTTGTGTCATATAACAGCTTTCCAGACTGAACTAGTTGGGCCAGGGCAGCCAAGCACGTTGCCTAACAAAACAGAGGCCTGATGCAGGGAGCAGGATTAGCTGCCACTGCTTATGATGCCAGACTTCTTCCATGGGCTATTCTCATTTGCTTGATGAATCAGGTATTATTAATTGAGCAAAGGGAAGTATATAAGTTATTATAGTATCACAGTCAGTCTGTGCAGTTGATGAGAATTGGGGTAGCTTAATTCCAAACATGATAAAGACTTTAAAAGTTAATGTGCAGCTTGTACTGAATAATAACAGGAAAATATCATAATGAATAGTTAATCATCACTTAATTAAATTTTCAGGATACAAGGGCTACTAAGCAATTAAGCAAATATTCTGTACTTAAGGGCATAATTAAAGGGCCTTCCTGCTTCCTGCATATAACATAATTTCAAAAACTACACATTTCTCATGATCATTTCTACCAGGAAATACCTGTGAGGCAGAAAACAGATTATGCAGCAACATTTCATTGTTTCCTCAAGCTGTCAGAATTGAAAATAATGTTATAAGCAATCTACATAATAATCATTCATAAAAGCAATTGTTTGTTAAGTCTAGCATATTAGGGGTCAATTGATTGCTCAAATAATAGAATGTGATTTTTACAACAGTTTGATACCTGTGAATGATTCATCATACCTTTCCATCTGTAGCTAATAAAGTCTAACTGGCACTCTGGTTTTGAACCTGATAGCTGTAGAATTTATATGATGGAGTGTTATGAGATAGTTGTTGTCTAAGGACAACAAATATGTATGCAAAACTGTAATACTTTAGGAAAAAAGTAAAGTTTTATAGATCAAGGTTTATTAAATCAAGCATTATTTATCAGAATAAGTTCTGGTTTGGAAATCCACATAAGCACTCTTAGGATTCAAAACACTAAAGTCAGTTCTCAGTTTCTGATTTTCAGTAGCATGAGTAAAATTAACATAAAAAGACATTTCAGATTACTTCAGTATAAATGTATCAGTTGATTTAGACTCACACTTTCCTTCTTTCTCAATTTATCCTGCTATTTGAAACATTCCTGCCATCATGGCATCATAAACTGCTAGAAGCAACTGGAGACTTTTGCAAGAATTCAAAAAAAGCAACCACCTCCAGTTCTGTAGTATCTGCTATGTAGCACTGTTGGTAGAGGCCTTATTAAACTGGTTCAGTAGGATGCTGTGACTGAGGTATTGACTACCCTGGTTTACATTATACACTCATTATTCCATTGGTCTCTACAACAAGAACATTTATTCCATTTCTCCCAGTTATCTTGCCACCCAATCAACCTTCTGTACCTTCTCTGAGTATGTACATAAAATCTTCTAAGTTCTACAGGGATGGCAGTAATGACAACTCTAATGTGGTTATGCTGGTTTTTAATGTGCTGTCATGAAAAGATTTGTTTAACTGTATCATGTCAGGAAACAATGGCCAGCTGAGAAAATGCAGAAATAAAGGCACCAGATTTCACAGTTACTTTGTTCTATTTCTGACTGACATTTTGATGGATATTTCTTTGGGTTTCCTCCTGGAAGGCAGGTAGAGCATGATTATTCTAATTTTTATGTGTGACGTGCAAAATGAAAAGCCACTCAAAGAAGGAGGTTCTTTATTATTCCTTCTCAGAAAAACTTATGAACAGAGTGAGTCATCAGATTACTTTGCTATTTATCCTACCAGAACAGTTTATTTGGATGTCAGGAAAATCATATCTAAATGCCAGTCTACACTTTCTTACACAGAAATGGTTGCACAGTTCTTCCCACCTACTCATAGTCTACTGCAAGACCCAAAATAATCCCGAAAAAACCACAACCAAAAAAAATCACTCCAAAACCAACCACCTCCACACTCCAAAAAACTTCGATAATAGCAACATTGTAAATCTGCCAGTGCTTTCCTCGGTCTCTCACTTTCTCTCTCGTTAAACACTCATGTCATCACTAGCATACACCATCTCATCGCTTCATGAAGACAGCTGCCAAGATCTAAGCTGCTGAGACAGCAATGTCTGTAAAATAAACCAGGCAAAAGCAAATGGAAAGAGGTTATACTTTTCTGGGGCTGATCTCCAAGTTCAAGTCAGTGCAAAGCTCACACGCACTGGTGTTCAGCCCCAAGAAGACAATTCAGCAGCAGACAGAAGCTCTATGTTATTGACATGTTGAATCTTTCTTAGGATCTTCTACAGTACACATTAGTATTTAACAGTCTACCACTGTTTTTATGACCAGAATGCTAATTTGACACCACACCTACCTTCACTCCTTCATCATTTTCTACATAAGAGTCCTTACAATGCAGAATAAATTTTATAGCAACACAGCATTGGAAAATTTCTTGAAGGAGTTCTACTTTTAAACTTATTACACAAATTTGTTGCTTACTCAAAACCAGCACAAGCATGCTGATTTCATGGAGATGCTTTTCATTAGTCAGCTGGATATCTTTTTTTGTTAGGACACAAAAACCCTTTCAACAGCAATTTTTCTGGGAAATTTTTGTTTCTTCAGAAAATGTTCTGTTGGTGTTATCCAAGTAATCTATGCTAAGCAACTTATGGTATTCTAAAAAAACTTGGCTAAAGATTTTAGATATACATATTGAAGACACTACAATCAGGTATCTCTTTCCTTAAAATAGTTCTTGAACCTCACTTTGTTAGCATCTCTTTCAGGTCATTAATTTCCCAGGAGCCCACTCAGACTTCTAGATATATTACTCTTGAGGCAGTAAATTCTGAAACTGTATAGCTTCCAAGGAACTGTGTGCTTTTAGAATCCTGTTTTTTATAACAGCTAGTTCAGTTAAGAATTAAAAAAATAAATATACTGCAATCCTTTTTGCATCCCTCTAAAGTCTACAGTGGAAGGGAACATATGGTCAAGGCTTGCAGAAAGCCATATACATGATCTATTGGACTCCAGTATCAATTAGGAACTTCTGAATGTTTTTTTCTGCCTATGAGAACTCTAGTCCATAATTAATGAATTAAAAGCAAGAAGCAGGAACAATATTTGTATCACTTATATGTGGGAACCTATTGTAGTATGCAAAAATTGCTCAGTCCCTTTTGAAATTCATTGGAGTTAAAAAAATGAAGGTGATAGAAGTGGGTTATTACAAATTGGCCTTTGGATATTTCTCTATATCTGTCATTCATTTCTCCTGACAACAAAGACTCTACAAAATAGTAATGAAAATAGGTGATGCAAATGCTCCAAAAAAAATCATTTTAACAGATTTATGTTTTGGCAATTGAAGAATTCGACTTCTGCATTTCAATGAAAATAAACCTTAAGTCTTGATATACTTTGTAAACTCTTCAGTTTTTTAGTCAGTCTTAGTTATACACTTAAACATCAAAATGTTCAGGATTTTGTGCAATATTCAACATCACTGATACTGAGTATTAAAGGATTTTCAAATCTATTGCATGTATGAATCTTAAAATCAATGCAGAGAAGGTAAAACTATATAAGAACAAGATTGCACAGGGTGTTTTAAATTCTCCACCACCTGAAGTCTGTATACTAAAGAACGAGTAATTTATAAAGCCCTTTCCTACCACAGTTACTACCAGAATTCATCATATTTGAAGTAAGCACATGAACAGGATTGGAATGGAGTGCGAGTTGTAAACAACTGAGTAAGGATGCCAAAACATTCCTTCCTTCCTTTTGTCTTCAGAGAGAGATCTGGAAGGCTTACAGAAGTCACTGTCATTGTTCCAACCAACAGAAGTGTCTGAGTGTTAAGTACCTGAATAATAATAATTAGAAGGAAGAAAGAACGCACTATGGGGTTTTTTTCTCCTTTTTCCCCTTGCTTTTGTGTATCATCTTGATGCTGCATAAACATCTGTCCTGGGTTATCTATATTCTGATTACCATCTTCATGAACTATTGAAACCAGGTGTAGCAATGTTCCCTGCCTCCT
>WEIT01026207.1:2206-12240 GCA_013389985.1 Dryoscopus gambensis | reverse complement strand
TATATATATATATAGACTAGTAAAAGAACTGTTATCACTATTCCCCATATCTTTGCCTGAAAGCCTTTAATTTCAAAATAATAATAAATCGGAGGGAAGGAGGTTGCATCTTACATTCCAAAGGAGGCTCCTGCCTTCCTTACAAGACATCTGTCTCTCTCAAACCAAAAAAAAATCTTTTTTATTCAATGATCTTCTCATGAGGAAATTCTGAGCCTTTGAGTTGTAAAAGTGCCAGGGGATTTCTCTTCACAGAATTTCATTTGTCTTTGTATCTGCAGTTCTTGGTCTCAGAAATACAATACTAAAAGTCTGAAATATAAGCATGAGTAACAGCAGCAATAACATACTCAACACATAACACGTTTGAGCATCTTTGTGAAAAAATGTCAATTACACAAGATATTATCACTAGTTGCCTTATGACATAGAGTTCCCTTCTGATTATATGCTGTGCTATAAGCAAAACCATCATATGTTCAGAGTATGTTTGGATTTTTTTCTCCCAATTGTTTCTTCCACAGTTCTATGATTCCGTTATTGAATTTCTCTCTTTATCTATTGTTCATTCCTGAGTTTCCATCCAAGATGTTTGCTAAATACTGCTAACACTCTTTCAGATGAAATTGAGAGTTCCCTTTATAAGAAGTCTTGTCCAGCCTTGTCTTGTAACTTCCTGGAGTAAATGTTGAAGGAATTTCATTTTACTTAATGCTAGTTTTAATGCTGGCATACACCATTTTGGAAATGCAACCTAAGGATATTTATCAAACGAAATTTTCAAAGGAAGACGTAACCCTTTCTAATCCAGGTTGATTATTTTGTTAGTTCATGATTCTGAAAAAAGTTAATATAATTTATGCCAGACAACATAGGTTGCTCAGCTTCATTGATATTACTTTTTGTTTTTAATGATATAAAAAAAGATGATTAGGTCAATATAATATTCATAAGTCTTCTCACATTAGGGATATAGCTACTCAGTAAAACAGAATATAAACGTATATGCCTTTTTTTCTAGTTCATATTTGTATAAGTTTGCCCTTTACTTTAATGATATGTAATGTATAGTCATAAGTGTGATTAATGGATTATAGATTCTAGTGTGGTACCATTACCAAAGAGACCGTCACCGTCCTTGGATACCTGAATAAAGGTAGTATTAATTAGGCATGGATAGGTTATTTTTCCATTTAATTTTAGTGGCACTAAGAACATTTTTCAAATGGTTTAAAAAGAGAAATGAAAAAAAATTGGAGGCAGTTCAGAAACAAGGATCCAGAATGATGAATGGACTGTAAAACATGACATTAATACCCATTCAACAAAATTCACCCCAAAATCTGTGTAGTTTTTCACATTGTAATTAAGCAGTTAAGCAATCACACCTGATTTATAATTTAATATAACCAGACCCAATGCTTGATAGCGAAAGTTGGGTAGATCCTTAAAAAGGATTGAAAGTACCTTTTTTGAGTCATGGTAAATTTCTAGTAAAATTTCTAGTGGTTATTTAAAACGTTTCTGTTAAAAATG
The DNA here is from genome assembly GCA_013389985.1 of Dryoscopus gambensis. Taxonomy (NCBI): domain Eukaryota; kingdom Metazoa; phylum Chordata; class Aves; order Passeriformes; family Malaconotidae; genus Dryoscopus; species Dryoscopus gambensis. Next base: position 10,704 of record WEIT01026207.1, on the reverse strand, counting down.
GTTATTGAGATTTTTTGAATTCTTGGGAACTTGTTTAATTCAGTTTGGTTTCCAAACGCAGGTTCATTAGGTCTGATACTAGCAGATTGAGGTCCTATGAGCTCTGATTGCATATGTGATCATCCTATTCCTCCAGACTCTAGTTTGTGACTCTGCAGAAAGACTTTGAAATTAGTTCCCTGAGAGATGTAACTTTACAACTCTGCTAATGACGAATGACCACAGAAAACTAATGGTTTAGTTCTGTGCTCCCCTTCATATGCAAGCATGCTCCGCTTGAAAATAAGCCTAGCTTGGATTGCTGATCATGGTTTCGTTTGTGCCTACCACTATTTTCCCTTATCAAGAAGAGCTAATCTGGCCTCATCACTAAATCTGCTTGTTACACTACTTGTACTGTTAATCTAAACATCCTCAGGCAGAATCTTGGTATCCTCTTGCACCCTTTTGCTTTTAACAAATAAAAAGATGTATAAAAATAATTTTAAGATTTATTCAATTCCATTTCATTGAATGATACCTGGTTTTTTATGTTTACTGACTTAGAAGAATTTTCTATAATATTATAATAAAGGCAATTACAGTCTCTTTCTATAAGAATCTGGAGGTTAACATCCACAACTGGCAGTTACTGAAAGGAGAGAAGAACGTAAAATATGCTTGCAGAGAGAGTTAAGTGTTTGTCTTACATGCAGAGCAAAGAGCAAAAGCCATGTATTAAGTAGTTTCAATAATGCAAGAACATCAACTCCCAGATTTAGAGGCCCAGTTCTGAAATACTAAAGTGTAAAGACACTTTTTTTAGTAAAATGCAGCATTCCAAAATAACAAAGGTGATTTTCATCAAGCATAGAGTTGCAGGCACAAGAAGACTGGGAACCTTGCATCTGATTTAGTACTGAATGAAAGCATTTCCCAGGCAGTGTTTTTTTCCAGGATAAGAAGAACTGTCAAATGCAATCAGAAATTCGTCTTTTAAACAGAGAACTGTAAAATGCTATAATTATCTGAAAGAACTGGTAAGCTTGGGCTTGATGACGTTACTGATCAAAAGTAACCTCCGAGGTTTCGAAACTTTGTTCTTATTCTGAAATCTTAGAGATTTATTATCTGAAACCATTATTTTTCTGTATTTGTCTCAGTTCTTGTTAGACTACTGTGTTAAATGATTTGTAGGTTACTTGCAAATTCTTTTATTGCCTCAAAAGGTAAAATCAGGCTTTATATGTAAAACCTCAAACCCATGTGCCCTCAAATTTATGTCTAAAAATTATCCTTTTTATTTACTTCAATTTTTCTCTATTTCTTTAATATTTCTCTATTTCAGTCAGTGGCAGGAGGCAGTGGCTTGGGCTCAGTCCAAGGCACCCTAGAAGTCCATCACCTAGAGCACCCCTGCTCTTAAACTTCAGAGTACTGGAGCTCTGGAAAGCAGATCAGACCTCGATTTCCCATTGCACAACTTCCAGTGGGCTCCTTCAAACTTTTTTTCTGTTTCCAGAAACTGCAGAATTCTGTCCTCAGCCTCTTCACATCCTATATTGTGAGTAAAGTCAGTCAAGTTCACAAGCAGAGAAAATCTTTCTTTTTCATGATAAGGAGAAGAGTACATTATATAAATAAGAACACAGGCTCCACTAGCACTCCCTGAGCTTGGAATATTTCAATATTCAAAAGATAATCTCTTGACCTAATCAAAGACTAGTTCTTTTGGAGGTAAGTCTTCATTAAAAAATGTTTGGGTACTTTTTTTTTAACCTATCACAAATCTCTTTAAAAAGTCATAGAAGCGTTAGGACCTCATAGATCAGCTAGTTTCAGCCTCCCTGTCATGGGCAGGGACACCTTCCACTAGACCAAGTTGCTCAAAGCCACATCCAACCTGGCCTTGAACACTTCCAGGGATGGGGCATCCCCAGCGTCTCTGGACAACCTGTTCCAGTGCCTCACCACACTCATAGTGAAGAATTTCTTCACAATTTCTAATATAAACCCACCGTCTTTCAACTTAAAGCCATTTCCCCTTGCCTATTACTACACAACCTTGTCAAAAGTCCCTTCCCAGCTCTCTTGTAGGCCCTTTTAGGTGCTGGAAGGCTGCAATGAGGTCGCCCCAGAGCCTTCTCTTCTCCAGTATGAACAACCCCAGCTTTCTTAGCCTGTCTTGATATGAGAGGTGTTGCGGTGACCCAGCCCACCAAGGGGCTGTGACAAGAAATCCTCCCCCAGGCCTGAGTGGCAGGCTTCTCCTAGGATACGTTAAGTTAATATACCCCAGTTCTGTTCGCCTGGTTGATTTGTTATCCTCCCTGCCCCTTTATCCCTTCTGTGTCTATATCCTAGATTATTCTCCTTTCCCTGCTTCCCTATTGGCCCTCATACCTTAGTCCCTCCCTCACAGTATCCCTATTGGTCCCCTTGCCCTAGCCCCACCTCTGTACTGCCCCTGTACCCACAAACCATTGGTCCTGATGCTCTGCCCGCCCCCCCGGTTCCCATATATAAACCCTAAACCCTGTCCTCCATTTTTTCCTTCGCCCCTGGAACCTTTCATGATGAGGCAGCAAATGACCCTCCCCTGGAACACCATGCAAGGACCCTTCCCAGCCTGCTAGCGTACTAACGTGTGTCTGCCTGGCTGCCCCGGCGGCTGAGGGGGGTTTGCGTGCCTGATGGGTGCACCTGCCCTGCCAGAGTGGCTTTTTGTGGAGACGCTTTTGGGGAAGGTTGCGGCACCTTTACCACCGACACACGCCGCAACAGAGAGGTACTCCAGCTCTCTGATAGTCTTTGTGGCCTCCTCTGGACTCGGTTCAAGAGGTCCATGTTCTTCTTATGTTTGGGGCCCCAGAACTGATCAAACTAATCTCTGTGGAGTCCATCCATGAAATTCATGTCTCTACAGTTGAAAGACAAGGATGTCACTCCAGACAGTGTCAAATGCTTTGCACAAATCCAGGGAGATGATGTCAGTTGCTCTTTCTTTATCTACCAATGCCGTAACCTCATCATACTAGGTGACCTAACTTTTAAGAAACTATTTGTCCTTAGTGAAGCCATATTGGCTGTCACCAATCACCTCGTACCATGTGTTCCTGTAGCAGACCCTCACTATAATGTTGCCTGTCACTGCTCTCCTTTTAATCCTGACCCATAAACTCTTGGCCAATTCCTTATCCGTCCCTAGGTAGAGCTCTTTGCACTTCAGCTGGTCGTTGACATGGAGGGTAACACCACCTCCTCGCCGCTGTTCCCTGTCCTTCCTTGTATCCTTCCACTAACACTAGATTAGAGATCTAACTAGGTTAGAGATTCTAACACTCTAATCACAGGAACAGTTCCATCATGTCTCCACAACGTTAATAAGATCATAGCCCTGCAAGCATGCACATCTCTAATTTCTGTTTTTTCCCCATGCTACGTGCTTCGCATAGAGGCATTTAAGTTGCACCCCCAGTGAAGATGACTTAGTGGCTGTAATTCCTTTGTGCTGATCTTCAGGTGCTTTTCTTCTGACCTGTGACCTTTCTCTCCAACCTCTGTGCATCTGTTGCTGGCCCTGGCATCCAGCTATTAGGAGTGGGATGGATTGAGGTTCTCCTTCCCTGGCAACTTTAGTGTAAAGCCTTCTCCACCATCTTGGCAAGCCTATGACCAAAGATGTTCCTCTTCTTCCCTGACAGATGGACCCCACCAGTCCCCAGTAGGCCACATTTCTCAAAGTGAGTGGCATGGTCTAAGTAGAAAAATCCTTGGCTCTGGCACCAGCTCTGTAACTATTTGTGGACTCTACAGATTTCACTGGCCTTTTCAAACCGTTTCTCTTTGGGATGACTGATGAAAAAATAACCTGTGCCTCAAATTCCCTCACTGCCACTCCCAGAGCTCTGTAATATACTTTATACTCCTTCTTTATATTCCCCAGTCTGCTCGTGGCTGTACTGCTGGTTCACACATGAACAGCAGATAATAGTCAGTGGACAGAGAGAAAGAATTTTATTGCCATCCAACAGCTTCAAATTTCACTGTCTGATTTTCCCTTTCCTCAAATGGAAAGTGTAATGGACACTCAACCAAGAGTAAATATCTCTGAACGCTGAGACACAGAAGACGGCACGTAGAGTTACAGGCTTGCACTTAACAGATTTATTTCTGGCTTTGTTTAGTTAACATCAGTTAATTAAATAAATAAAGAAATATTTCAAATATGTGATAAATAACACATGGCAAATAATTCATAAGTTTTGTCCAGTGCAAAAATGAGATGTTTCAGTACTAACTGGGAAGTTAAAACAAGCTTGTAGCCTCTGCTCGGGAACATTAGAGGGACCGAGAAGAAGCATACCCTTGGCTGAGACATAGGCATCTGGCAGGCTGCCAGGTGGGAGGTGTAAAGCAATACCACCCACATGGCCCAATGACAGAAACAATTCCTCCCACTTTCTAGATTGTGCCTTAGGCTCTGACAGCACAAGATGAACCTCAGTTAAAAGGCAAAATTTCAGCAAAATTAATGTAACTTCATGCAGACAAACCCGAGGTGACACATCTATGCTTCATCTTATGTATGCAATTTAACAGTCTGTTTAGCATCACGCCACAGTGCAGCTCATTTCCTGCATTGAGAACCAGAGTCATGAGAGCAGTTACTGATTTCAGTTCCCTGATTTTATTTTGTACCCTGTGTGTTTCTAAGACTATGGTTTATCACTTACACTACTCAAACAACACCCTGTAAAATGTGTTAGACACGTGCATAATGCTATTTTGGTGAAAATAAAGACATTTGAAAGGAGTAAAATTATCAAAAATTAACATGTCTTTTAACAGCAGTATTCTTTGCAAGGTTTTATTTTTTCAGGCCTTTGGCTCAACTTACTCTTTTCTCCTAATCCGAGTTCTAAAAGTATGTTTATTCTTTTTTTTTGTAGTCATTAAGAAATATGATATCTATTCCTACAAGGCAGGTGAGTTGAATTCAAGTAGTGTGTGCTTCTCTGTGTTGATGAAGAAGGCATTTTATAGAATTAGCTCAGATGAAGACATATATCATAGGCATGTAATCCTACCTAAGAATTCTTGCGGTATTCCTCTGAAAGTGTCAAGGTCCAAGTGTGAAGCGCAGAAACAAAACTATTTCTTAACTATCAAAAATACCTCCTCTGTGTCATGTCCCTGGGTGTTGGGTGTAGAAGAAATTGAAGACAGAAATTTAGTTCTAAGTTAATGTTGCCTTTTTGTTTCACTTCTAATTGTTTGGCACAGTCAAGAGATGGGTGTTACTCCAGAGAACAAAGAGTATAGTTTGCATTATTTTACTACTGAAGTAGGCTGAAACTTCTGACACAAAAGCTATCATATCTGGATTTTTGGAACACAGCTTTAAAGTAACTAATGGTTTACAGGTACAAATTATAGATAGCTTGCTGGATTAGGTGGAGAAGTAATGGGCAGAAGAGGAGAGAATGATTCTGCATGAAGCTCAGCAGTTCTGCTTGATTTATCTTCCTAGTCAGGTTGAGCTTACAAATTTAGCTTTAAACAGCATTTTTCTTCATTCTTCACTTTCCCCCTGCCCATACTCCCCAATTTCATTTTACATCAATGATGTTCATATCTGGAAAGGACAATCACTGTATGCAATTTCGTCCCAATATGTAATATCCACTTCTTTAACAGTAGAGAAAGTGTTCTTTTGTCCCTTAGAAAAATCTTACCCCAACTCATATGTGTTTTGTATCTAAAAAGCCCCAAAAACAATTGCCAAAAACTCCCCAAAAAATCCAGCCCAACCCAAGCCAAACTAAAATGTTTGGATTTTTTACTGGCTTTTTTAAAAAAAATCCAAATATTTCCTAGTGTTTTTATTATTTATCTTTATAGCAGAATAAAACCCAGCCTTACAAGGATTCTGTATTCATTCTCATAGAAGAAATACTGTAAGTATCTTGATGTAGTCTACTCAGGGGATTATTTCTGTCTTTTTTATATTTTTACTTCAGACAAGCTCCAGTGAATCTCAAACTTTTAATTTGACAGTTACATAGCTTTTTTTTGTGTGATAAACTGTAATTTTAATTGGAAGTTTATTTAAGGAATCCACATGATGTAGCAAAGAAACAACTGCAGAACTTTTTTCTTAAGTCAACCAAATATTTATTTACCCTCAGAGTTGTGTCTTTCTCTTACAATAATAGCAAGAAGCATCATTCTTATTGTTTGCTTTTTAATCCTCTCAGTAACAATATAGAATTTATAAAGAAATGAGACAAGAATTTTCCTTATATCACCCATTAGTGGAATTGTTAATTGATTTGGTCCTTGTCTATATTTCTCCACTGAAATTTCTCAGTATTACACAGCTCATTCTAGCAATATCAGTCAGGAAAGTCCTGCAAATTAAGAATGATGGCTTTTTTTGAACTTAGTTTACAACATCATGATTAAATGTCAGCCTCATTAGTACAGGAGTATTTTCACTGTTTCAGTTATTGCCGCAGCAGTGAAGAAGGATAGGGGAAGCAGATTACTCTAGACAACAACTTAATTTCATCTGTACGACCTGCATAAAAATCAAGTGTTCTGGTATAAATGAATGGACCTAGAATAATAATTATTGGTGGATTCATTTAGAAAAATACAAGAACCAAGATAACTTTTTGATTCATGGTCTGAATTTCTATGTATGCCAGCTGAACAAAAAATATGCATGTGTTGTTTGTCTTGCAATTCCATTTTCATGTGAAAGTTGATGAAATGTGAAGAATCACTGAGACATCATGGAGATGAAATCACTAATTCACAGGAATAGCAGAGTCATTCTTATGCTGCCATGATGGAGAAACACTTGTCAAATATTTGCTAGTGGATGAGTAATTGCTATGCAATGATTGAAGCTTATACAACAAATCACAATTACCTGTCATTAGTTTTTCGGTGCAGCCACAGACTGCAAGTACTTTTGGACAGAAGCTCTCTTTTCTATACAAAACCCAAACTCTCACAGTCGAACTGAGGCAAAACTGTAACACGAGTAAATCTGTAGCCAAATAATTTAATTAACGCACTTGCAACAAGACTTAAGGTATTATTTCAAAAGTGGCTTAACTGAATGTGAACTGAATTTGAAAGGAATGTACTTGTTTCTGTTCCTTTGTCATTTAAAAAGAAACATCACTGTTTTGACCTAGCTAAGCACTTCAGAAAAATGAAGAGGTGGTTTCTCTTACAGTATTAAAAGTTATTGTGTATAGAGCTTTGGTCTTTTGGTTTTTTCTTATTTTTAGGTGCATCTAAATAAATGCATAATGATTCTGTATCCATTTGTTTTTTAGATTCAATATTTTCATGGAATGCTCATCAAATGAATCTTAAATTTGCTTCTGAGCTCCGGCATACTTTCATTTCCCTAATTTGAAGCTGGAGTTCATTGGTCTAGCAGTTCCCTCAACATATTGTTGGAGATTCTCAAATTTAGTAAGTATATCAAATATGTATGTCAAGAAATCTGGAATGAAGATCATATTGAAAATCAGACATTTTCTCTCAGTAATTTAAGAGCTAAATGTATTTCATATTTCATATTTATGTCATATTTCATAGTTATTAAAGGTCCTATTTTGATCCTTTTTTCCTTTGTCTCATTGGTATAGTGGCATTTCATTATTCCCCCTAATTCACCAGCTGAATCATATTCAGAATCTAATTGGAAGTGCTTGAATCATGCATCTGAAACCTGAAAAAAAAAAATCATCTTTTTATAGGATGTTTTCAAGCTGATTAATCTACTTTGAACAGAATAGGTGCACTCAGAATTTGGGCATACAGCAAGCCTGCAAGATAAAATGACCCTAAAGAGCTTTCGGGTCATTTTTGGTAGAACAGCTGCAAGTAACTCTAATTTAGGATCTTGGTAGCAAATGAAACATTTATTCCAATACTGAATAGGTCTTAAGACTACAATGAAGGTAGACTGTGCCTTCATATTTGCTTATTTTCCCTTCCAATGAAGTAAGAGTTTTTCTTTATTTCCCGTAGTAAATGAGCAAAAAGATACCATGTGAAGGAGAAAAAATTAGGACAGAGAAGGAGAACTTTTATTTCTTAAGAGATTTGTTTTAGTTTCTAGAAGAATAATACAACTCAGTGTTCTTTGTGGCATAGAGCATAAAAAGTCATGCACAATATCTCATGTTGTTTCATAAAACTAAAGAAATGTTAATTGTCTGCTTGTGAATGAAAGACTATTTTATTTTTTGGTATTGTGTACCTATATTTTAATAGGCATGTATTTTGGTAAGATTTTTTGCTTTTATTGTCATACAGAATACTGTAAATGGAATTTTTAAATACTATATACTGTGCTTTTTATCTAAGTTAACTGCTTTCTTCTTCCATATGGGAAACAAAACATTTTCAAAGGAAAAAAGAATGTCCTTTTTCAGGGTTTTATCCTGGGTGCTGGGTTATGTACTGCTCCCATAACTGTGGGTAAAAAT
>WEIT01026206.1:22885-39351 GCA_013389985.1 Dryoscopus gambensis | reverse complement strand
TTTTAAGAGGAAGTGTTTTGCGAGAATGAATAATGAAGTACCTGTAATTTTTGTTGTGCATGTAGTAGGTGTAATATTATGCATTCTTCCTCATAACTACACAAAGTGGAAAGATTTGCTGTTCTTCCCCTGCTACTATCCCATTCTAAGTGGGTATCATTTGTCCCGAAAAATGTTTACTTTACCACAGTGTTGAGATGATTGTTGTGAAGATACAGGATTGTTTTGGGTGGGTTTTTAAAAATTTTTCTTGATATACCTTTCTCTTTTATATGCCCACCAGTTAGTAAAATTTTGTAATAAGTTATTTTCAGTTATTGTCATTATTGTCATAATTATTTTGTGGGTAAGTGCATGAGTGTGTATATATATATCACTTGAATCCTATTGATCTCCTTGTTTCAGTGATACTTTGTAGTAGATTCCTAAATGCTTAGTGAAGAACACTGTTATCATTAGCCTTATGTATGGGGGTTTTTTTAATCTAGTGAGGTTTTCCTTACCCTTGCATCATAAGAAAGTTTCCAGTCCTTATGTTTCAAATTGTTGCTTTATCATATCTATAATATGTCTCCAATTTTATGCCTCTTGCTTGTGTCCCATCTATCTACTTTTATCCTTCTTCTGTTTCTGCTATATTTTTCAGTAATGTTATAATTTCTTCTGAGTTTATGTTTCTTCACTCTAAAGAGATCCCGTCATCTTGGCGTGAACTTTTCTTAAAAGCTGAAAATCCTTTAGACTAATGTGCTAGCCTTGCCAGAACACATTCTCAAGTGTGCAGGGCAAGCAGGATCCGTGTGCATTGCAAGCAGTGGAATGTGGAGAGAGGAGCCATCTTTGACATCAGTGTCTGAGTAGCAAATGGCAAAGTCTGCCTGGTAACGTGTACTTGTGTTTTAATCTGTACATGAAGCAGAGACACAGAAGTGGATATATTTTCGTTCCTACAGAAATGCCATTATTTTCAGTTAAGTGTATTTGAAGGAGATGTTTCTTAACTATACGGAAATGTAAATACACAAACATACAACTCAGGACAACTGCAGAAAAATCTGGCGCTCTCTAAAATATTTTTAAACCCTTTTTGTTTCTGTCTTTTTGCCCTCATGCAGAGATCCTTCAAAAATATATTACTGCTGATTTAGTTGATGGTATATACCTAAGAAGCATCAAAGAGTACAAAAACATTCAATGTATCAAATAGAAACAGACGTGTTATAGAATGTAATGAAATTTATTCACCTGTTTATGTGAGTGCTGCACATGTTTGATGGGTACAACTATTTATTAAACAGCTTGCCCATGTGTTGCCAAATAGTGGATTAAATTCTAGTAAGTCTGTTTAAGTATCTCTATGCTCATGAATATGACATTTAGTCTATTTACACCTTTCCAACTGAGTTAAAATGTCAAAAAGATGTATTTTTGTAATATAAGTACCTCAATTCTTTTTGACATTATTTTCTGTAGCTCGTTTCATATGCATATCTTTCTTTTATATTATCATGATGATGGTATTAATTTGGATGTGCAAATTAGCTCTTCATGATGTTGTCATGTCAGCATCTGGATTCAAGATGTGCTGTTTCATAAGCATCGCATCCTATTGCGTTTCGTCAGAGTCCCCCTTTTCTAACCTAATTATTCATAAGGAACCTTGGGGATTGTGCTAATGGGCATCTGAAGCTATAAAGAGTAATGAAAGTGGTTGTGTTACTGCTATGCAATTAAGTGTATACAGAATACCATTCATATAATTAAATTCAGATTTTTTTTACCACTCTTTTTCTCCTTTATAGTACATCAATTATTTCTCTGAAGTTAAAATAATACCAGAGGAGTTTAAGAGCTTTTTACAAGAATTGTAGCATTTATAGTGACAAAAGTTGATTTTTGGCTTTTATAATTAAAAGCTTCAGCAAATAAGGAGAAAATTTTATGAATTTTTTATGGTTTTTTCATGTTTCATGTGAAAAGGTGGAGGATGTTTGTGACTGAGGCAGAATTTGAACTGCAAGGTGGATGTGTGGGGGTGTGTGTGTGCTGAGTGTTTCCCATTTAATATTCTGTCCATTGGTTTGACTGGGTACAATACATATTACGCTGCTGCTGGTAATGTGTATCAGCAGTCATTGCAATTTGTAAGTTCAGCCTGACCTTTGGTCCGGGTTCAGTTTTCTGTCTCTGTTCATTTGGATTAAGTGTTTTGATGAATGAAGATAAAGTATTTAGATCAACTAGTCAATATGTTTTCTGCTGATAATTCCATATTAATAAGTGCTGATGGTTAGTATCTTTAAGGTCTACTGACAATCTGATTGAAATCAATGGCAGTTTTGCCTCATTTAGTTCAATGGGAGGAAGAATGAGTCTTTAACCAGCAGAAAATTATAAACACCAGTCTCTGTTCGTGTGTCATTCACTATGAATGAGAGTTTTTATGGTGCTGTCAGGCTGAAAAAAATTCTTTTCTCTTTCGATAACAAAGCTGCATTTAGCTGAAGTAATCCCTAGGTAGCCTGTTAGAGGTGTTCCAGCTTTGTTATTCCCAAACAATAGGGAATGTGGCCTCTCGCTGATTCTACTTAAGTAAGTAGTTGCTGCTGCTCAAAATAGCTTGAGACTGCTGTGCAGCTGAAATTCTGCTGCAGACATCCTGCATTAACCTAGTTATCTTGAATTTTCTTGTGAAATTTAGACTTTATTTTAATTCCACGGAGCACATGATATTAAATTGGTTGTGCAGTTCCTTTTTCCAGAACACCAGTGACAGCCATGATGTTCCATGTCAGTGAAGAGGCCCAGGAATTGTGAAAGCATCCTCCATCCTCTTATCTTTGATTATACACAGCTGATTGGCATCTCATCCTGTTCTGAACTGCCTTAACCATAAAAATCCCACTAGCATTTTAAAATTGCTCATCTGCCAAATAACCTACTACAAAACGGAGAGGTAGCTTCATAAAACAACTCTTCCAGGATATCTTCCCAGTTTCTGCTCAGGTACCCACCAGGAGAAATGAGCTGTGAAGTTTGAATGAGAGTTTAATAGGTCCAGGTCCTGTCTGACCAAATGACACAGTGGCTGAGGGGGACTGACAGTTTCTCTCTAATCAGTGCTGTAAAAGCAGAAGGAAAAAGGAAAGAGGGGTAAAGAGCACAGAAAGCCTGATCTCTTGGCTAGATTTTCAGATTGCTTAGGGCTTTAAAGGTCAAATGCAACACCTTAGGTTAGTACCTCCTTAATTACCAGGAGACAACCGTTAGAGCACAGGAATGGCATGCTTTTGGCATTGCTCAGCAAGTGTCTGCACTCTCCATTAGTTCATGCTTTAAAATATTCTTGAAGTACGGTTGTATGTTTGTAGGTCATTAATCTCCCCCTACGAAGACGAATAAGCTTGGCCTGCAAGAGAATAGTTACATTCATCTTGCTTTCTGTACAAAATATTCATGGTGCTTGGTCATCAGTGATCTGCAAAGTTAAGTTAATGCTGCCAGATTTTCTACCATGGTTAAAGAGTCTGATGAAATGGCTGGTAAATTTTCTGGCCATTTTCTGTAGTTGGCCGTTGCTCTTGAATAAAACTCAGCATTACTTTCACATACCTTCTAAGCATATTCTCTGAGATAAATGACATGACTGAAAATCAGTAAATGAGAAAAGAAAACCTTCAATCCATTCAAACAACATTTTTTATTTGTTTGTGGGGTTTTTTTCCTTTTTATTTTACTGTGGCAAATTTTAGATTTTTTTATTTTTGTCTGGTAATTTATATTTTTCCACATTATTTTGGCTTCCTTTGATTATAGGCTAAAATCCTTCATTCTCAACTCTATTGTATTACATAGGGGCCAGTTGAAATAGCATTTTCACTGGGTATTGTTTGCTTCCTACTCTCCCTATTACTTTTGCATGTTTGTGTTTTTCTATGTAAATATGAAAATAATTGTTTAGAACAGTAAAAAATCTGATTTTGTGTTCCTGTTTAGTGTGTATATATCTTTAATCATCCAAGTAATCTTGGTTGATGGACTGTATTTCTGGATGTTTACCTAAAAACTTTAATAATGAAAGCCTCTCTTTGAATCTGACATGTGGTTAGCCATTGCTTTGTTGGGCTGAACTTCAAATAATATTTTGTTCTAGCACTTTATATACAAATTATTATCTTAATGATCCTTAAGTTTAATTTTGTGCAAATCAGATTGGGGGGGAGGGTGCTGCTGCCTGTTTTTCATTGTCAAATCAAATTCTGTTTCTCTATTTTAAAGCAAATTTCCACATACAAGTTCAAATCCCTTAGATAAAGAATATGCTCATTTACAAAGATTATAATTGATTTTTTGGCCCTGTTTTTAATACTTTGCTCTGTAAATGACATCCCAGTGGAGAATAATCATCATACAGATGTTTGAAAGCTCCTTCCTGCCGGGTATGGTAATTGAAGTCTATAAAGTGTCATCAAGCTGCACATTGTTTCTAATTAGTACAAGGCAGTTTCTCTTAGCTTTGTATAGTTTTGCTAGCCTCTTTCCTTCATTATTTTACCAGCTGGCTAGTAAATCTTGTCAGTTACTAAGAAAAAAATCCAGAATTGGAAATTTTTCTGTGTGCTTCACAGTGTCCTGCTTTCCTTTACCAGAAAGATATAGATTTTTGTATGGTTTGATTCTGACTTTCTGACGCTATCAGTATGTTTTTAGCTCCAACAGGCCAGGTACTACTCTAACATCTTTTGAAAGACTCTTTATCTCACATCATCAGGAAAAACATTAGTACAACAATAAATTCCTTTTCTCATCGTAGGGCCTTTATGATAATGATTCTCATTTGCCTAGTTTCTGAAAAAGGAATATTTTAGTGACTGCTTGGTGGTCAGATGTTTATTGCAGACAGTTTCCCAGGGTATACAATCACCAGTGTGATGGAAGTGGGCCGATAAAAGGGTCTCTGCTATTAAAAGGAGCTCAAAATTATGTGCAAAATTACTGGAAAAAGAAGCTTTGCTGCCTGTTTCAGCTTCCCTGTGTGAGTGTACTTGGATACAGGTCAGGTTCTGCAGTCCTTTTAGGGAGTGTTGGATTGAGCCTTTAAAACTCTGGTAGATGCTTCCCTCTGGTAGGTTAATTCAGCCTAAAGTAGTGTCCCTGTATTTCATCATGTCTTTCTCCAAGGATTTTTTGCCTTAAGTAGTCAGGGAGTTTGTAGGACTTAGGAAGAGAGACAGATGTATAGAATTTTCAGGCCTTGGCTGCTTTCTTCAGTCCTCCATTCTAACCATGGAAGAATGAAATAAGAGCTAGTTCTCTTCATAAGACTCTGAGGCAAGACCCATGTTTGTTTGGTTTTGGTTTTTTGGTTTTTGGTGGTTTTTTGTTTGTTTGTTTTTGTTTTGTTTTGTTTTGTGTTTTTTTTTTTTAAGGTAAAATTTACATTTTGACTTTGTGTACAGTGAACACATTTTCTGAATATTCAGGAAGCACATTCAAAATTTGGCATGATGCATTATTTGAACAATTTCCTGTTGATTCCAGTTGAAGTTCACTCTAATAATGTAAGTCCTCATTTTGATTGAAGATTGAGGAGGTTCAAGAACACTCTCATGAACAGTTAGCAGACAATAATTTGTTATATATTCTAAGGCATCAGACTAAAATTTAGGAGGTTGACTTGATCCTCTCTGAATGACAACATCCTGAGGAAATATTTTTCTTTTTTCCATCTTTGCTTTTTATCTGTGAAGCAAAAGGATAATATGATAGATCTCTTTCTTCATGTGTGGGTTCTTTTTAGTGTTTGGGGAAAGAAAGTACATGACAGCTGTGATCTGGAGAATACCACAGTGAAATAATTAAAATAGGATACACTACTTAAGTTGTAAGGGATCTGCAATAACCATGTAGTCCAACTTCTTGACTGATTTAGGGCTCACCAGAATTTAGAGAATGTAGTTAAGGGCATTGCCTCTTAAACACTGATAGGCTTGGGGCATCTACCACCTCTCTGGGAAGCCTGTTCTGTTATTTGACTGCCCTCTCAGTAAAGAAATGTTCCCTGTTGTCCAGTCTGACCTTGCCCTGATGCAGCTTTGATGCATTTCCACATGTCCTGTCACAGGATACCAGGGAGAAGGGCTCAGCACTTCTCTCTCCATTTCTCTCCTCAGGAAGCTGCAGAGAGCAACAAGGTTGCCCCTCAGCCTCCTTTTCTCCAAACTGGACAAGTGCAGAGTCCTCAGCCACTCCTCACAGGACATTCCTCCCAGCCCTTTCACCAGCTCTGTTACCCTCCTCTGGATGCATTCAGAGACCCAAACACCCTTCTTGAATTGTGGGGCCAGCACAGCACGCAGCACTCCAGGTGAGGCCACCCCAGCCCTGCGTACAGCAGGACAGGCACCTGTTTTGACTGGCTGGTTGTGCTGTGTTTGGTGCGCCCCAGGATGGGGTTTGCCCTTGCTGCTGCCACGGCCACTGCTGGCTCTTAATGAGCTGCTGTTGGCCAGCACCCCCAGACCCTTCCTGCAGGGCTTCTCTCCAGCTGCTCCTCTCCTCATTTGTACTTGTGCCTGGCATCACTCAGTCTTTCTTGCAGAATCTGACATTGTGACTTTAGAAATTCTGTCCCATTCATCATAGCACAGTGCCCCAATCTATCTAGATCCCTCTGCGAGGCCGATTACAGAAATCCTCCTTATTGTTTGTGGTGGAAAACATACTTAGTACCTACAATCTACTCAATATGGTACTGCTTTACGGTGGACCCTCCAGTTAGTGCAGAGCATGTGTAGAAGCAAACTTCCTTCTGCAAAGAATTAGTTGCTAATTATGCAAGTGCATAGGAAGCTATTAAACTAAAAAGATCACGTATTTGATCTGAAGTGGTATACCTAGAAAAGTACAGTGATGTGTTGCTTTCTGAAGTAAAAAGAAGGGGTTTCGTTACTTTGCTGATAAATATTGCATTACTAAGGGATAGCAACATAAAATAAAAACGTTGTTGTAGAGAGCCAACTTCTTCCAGGGTTAGGAAATGGTGCCAGGGTCTGCATCTGTCACCTTCACTACAGCGTGAGGCCTGGTGGCAGCTGCATGCTGGTGCAGACATGGGGAAGACATCGTCTCTCTCCACTCAACCAGTCTTTGGCAAATTTTCCAGCATCTACTCTGTGGTTCTGACTTGGGTAATAATAACTTCCCTTATCACGGTCCTTTGAACAACTAACCAGTGTGCTTCTCCTCTGTTTTGCCTTGGAGAAACCTGCCAACACCTTTCCTCTTCATTCTGCATTTAATGGATCTGTCAACATTGCTTAATGGAGGATGGTGAAAAGGTATGTTTTGTTGTTAGCTCTGAATAGGGCAGTGAGTCCTGACAGCAGCAATGTCTCAGGCACAGCGTTGTGCTGTTTTACATTGGCTCTGATGCCACTTCAGTCACTTCAAGCTCAGATATTCCTCTGCAGTGTTCCTCTGCAGTTCATAAATACACCCTCATGCAAACAAAAATTCAGAAGCATCTCAACTACATATCCATAATTTATAATTATAGTGGGATTAAAATAGACTTGAGGCTTCAGTTGGCCTCATGTCTCAGAACTGCTGTATTGCAGCAAAGGCTGCTCTGCTTTGGGAGCAGAGCAATAATTATTGTGGACTGCATTTTAACAACCAACGATGATTGCGAGGCACAGCTTCAAGGATATTAGGGGAGGTTGGAAGCCTTGTGCTTCTATCAAGGGCTTAGATGTCTAAATGTTATCTATGTGGGCTGCAAATTAGCAGCTCTCAAGCAATACGGCTTCAGGAGGCATGGCCTTGGGGAAGGTGCCTGCAGATTTGTGAGCCACCACCATTTGCTTTGAAGCCCCCCTGATTTGGGGAGCCTCCTAAGGAAATTCCTCTAGGTCTTTGATTTTTGTACAGGAGACAGAAATTTGATTAGTGATGTTTATTTTTCCAGATGATTTTGGTTTTGACTTTTCAGTTTTACCGATAGGGTGAAAAAAAATACATTTTGCATTTAACGTTCTGATGAAGGAGGACTAATTTTGCTTAGTGTTAAAACATAGGTTTGAAGCTTTGAAGTCTGTATTTCGTAGCTGTAAACACAGTGGGAATGGTCTGATTTCCCACTTGCAATATTGCATTATTAGACTGGAAGGAGCTTTTAGGGCTGTTTTACATAGTGACTGCGTTGCCTGCATGCTGCTGCATTCGAAAGGAAAAAAAACCAGAAACCAGACACTGCCTGACCAGTAAGCAGTTCCTGTTTTAGACATTGTCCATAGCATTTGTAATATATGCTGCTCTAGTCCTGTTATGTAATTGATGTCCATTGGGAATATCCCAAAACAGGGATGTTTATTTCCTGAGGCTGTTAACAGTGTTTGAAGTTTCTTTATCAGACACAGACTGAGGAAAGGTGCATTGATTTTTAATGTCGTCTGCTCTTTAAGTAATTTTTTTAAATGAGTAATTATAGAAATACGATGCAGTTAAATTTGGGGGAAATTTAACGTGGGGTTTTTGACACTCCAACTATCTAGAATTCAATGTTTGGGGGCCAAGAGTTCGTCTGTTTCCTGGCATAACAGAGTGATTTAGCATGCTCTTAATTTTAAGCACATGAGTAATCTCATCTTCCCTCACATTTATTCAGATGGATACATACATGTATGTGTGTGTATTTTTATTTATATATACATATATATATGTAAAAACTGAAGACTGGCCCTTTATGAACTGAATCTTAGAAAATGAGCTTTAGACCAATATAAAGTTGTGTAAGCCTTTTTTTTTAGTATCATTTTCACACACATATCAACCTTAAAGCAGTAGGGTGATAGTAAAGCTGATACAGTTATCCTGTTCATTTTATACGAGCTTGGGAGCAGCCTGTGGTGTTCCATCAGTAACACTGACCCATATTAACACCAAAAAGTTGGATTTTTATCCTGCGATCATTATGCAAACTTGCTGAAGAGATCTTGAGGCAAGCAAGAGCTGCTTGCACAATCTTTGAACTTGGCTTTAGTTTACTTACTTAAACCAGCCACACTACCTGAATAATTCTGAGAGGTCACAAACACTGATTTCAAGGGATGCTTAGAATGGAGCTAATATGTTATGATGTGCATGATCTTCATCAAAGAAATATTAGGCATTCCCAGAAGTCCCAGAGTTATATGATCTTGTGACAGACCCAGAGGCAAATTCGGAGTTGTCAGCTGAATTGCCTTTGGAGCCTGCCAAGCAAACAGATGCTAATGTTAGATGAGTATCTACATGGCTTGGCATGGAGCTCCCATGACAGGCAGCAAGCCCTGTATATGACCTTAGCTTGCTGGTCCACTGCTGGGAATCACAGAGGAGACATCTAGTGATGTATAAGTTAGAGCTGTATGTTGCTCATGGTATTTGAGTATAGTTTATTTGGATCCTGTAGTCAGAGTCTCTGATGAGAAGATTTAAACACTGCCATCCACCCTCTTGGGTTAGGACTGAGAAAAGCAAACACAGTTTGTTTTTCTTGTGCTAGTTCTACAGGCTCCAGAGCCTCTTGTATGCTGGGAAAACCCCAGCCTCTGCCAGTTGCAGTAGGAAACCCTAATACAATCTGGCATAGCAGAGTGTGAATGTTAGTGTGTGTGTGCCACACTGATTCCTATGAGCTGCACTCACTAAGTACATCTGCCTGGGCAAACTGGATGTTTGGTAGCACTGGGACCAGCTGGCACAGAGAGGCTCATGCCCATGAGGGTGACATTCTGCGGCTTCCAAACCATGGCAGCCATCTGTGTGCTGCCTGCTGAGAAGTGGCCCTGCCTTGTAGCCTCTGAGCCATGCCAGAGTGGTGTTAGGGGGAGAGCAATTTATTACAGCCAAAAGCCTCTCAAGGTTCTCTCTTTATCAGTTTAACAGTGTGAATCATAGCACTGCAAAACCCAGGAACATCCTGAAGCTCTTCATTTGCTAGTGCAGATAGGGCCGGTGTGTCTCTACCTGCCTTGTCATCACTCTGTGCTTAAAGACTCTGGCTCTAGTCCAGCTTCTAGCTCCAGCCCTTCACGATTTTTAAGAATATATCCCCCTAGCTTCACCCAAAAGCCTGCTCACAGCTTTTTCTCCCTGGGTGCCTGCTTTTGTAAGGCTTTGTTTGTTGGGACTCCATCAGTATATTCATTTAGCAACATGCATACTCATTTGAGCTGAATATAGGAACGTTTAGGTCTCTAGACAAGTGATTAAGAGCTTTATTTAATAGAAATGTTTGTCTAAGCCACAGCATGGATTATCTGTCCCTTAGTATGTGTATAATCAAAACTGCTTCTCTGATCTTGGATAAAAACTCTGGAGGATCTGTTTCATTTTTTTCCTTTGTGTAAAATGGGAATGCTGACATTTCTTTGCCGACTTCCTTGGGTTGCTGTGGAGTTTAATGCCTGGAAAGTTCTTTGAACATGAGAACTGCTGTGACAGAATTACTGAGAGCTTTGCTTCTGGAATTTAATTGCTCAGTTAAGGCTGGGGTGGGGGGGGGTGAGTTCAGAACCAGCTGACAGTGAAATTCTATTGAAGTTTGTATGTAATATATGGAAATAACATTCATATTGAATCTGGTTATTGAGGATCGTATTTTAAATTTTGGATGATTTTTCATTAGTCTTTGATATATTTTAAATTAATGATTTTCCTTTAAAATTCTAAAGATGGGTGGGATTTTTTTGTCCTTGTTTTATAATTGGCTTTTAACAAAACTTGATGCTTTCTTATTGTAGATCATTGCAATTATTATGCACAAGCATAATCACTTCTGACAACAAAAGTAAAATTAGTATATATTCATAATTTGTACGCTTTCCATATTTGGCTTATATTTGCTTCAAAATGAAGGGCGAGGTTCAAGGTCTTTCTGTGCTCTCAATAAAACCCGGTTGCCTAGCATTTTTAACACTTGGCAGCACCATTTCTAATCTGTCTGTAGCTGGCAGCCAGGCTGTGCAGCTCCTCGGTGGGAAGTAACATGGAGCTGAGCAGAAGCTCCCAGCTCAGGCAGGCTTCCTTCTGTGGCTACCAGTTTAAACCCCTCTCTGGAAATTGTAAATGCATGTTGTGCTGCCCATGGCAATTTTTTCTCTTTTGTCCTTCAGTGTGGGTTGGTAAGAGGAGTGGACTGGCACATTTTCTAAATGTGCTCATGTTTATCAAATGGAGTGTTTCAAGCCTGTTACTGAGTCCTTAGCTTAGATGAGGGTCTCATCTGTCAGCAAAGAAAGAAAGAAAGAAAGATCTGGCTGCATTTTTTGTTTTTCCATTTTTTTTTACTCACCCAACCCCCCTGCCCCGAAATCTCAGAAGAGTAAATGACTAGCATGTGTTACACAGTGCAAGCTGTGAAGAAGATTTGAGGGAATGTGAAATTTAGAAGCTTTCTGTGCATATCATTATGCTAAAATAGATATTGATCTGCAGTGTTTTCTTAGTTTTAAGCATTGCTTGTAAGAATAGATACAAGCAGTGTTACGAAATGGCTTAGGTTTACTGAAAGTGAAAGACTTTCTAGCCTTTTTTTTTCATCTTGTTCAGGCTGAACAGGGTGGAGGGATCACTGTTTTCCAGGCTTCCTGTCTTCCCCTGTGGCTGAGGTACCTGCTGGAAGCAGGGCTGGAGCAGCCCCTGCTTGGCCTGTTAGTGCTCAGGGAGAGCTGCAGGCTCACAGCTCAGGGAAGCTGCTCGGGAACTACGGGGGTGCAGTGCCACTATTGAGGAGCCCCAAATTCGTATTGAAAGGATTTGTGGGAAGCTTTTTATCAGTCCACTGCGTGTTTCAGATTAAGAAGGCACAAAGCGATGCACTTGGTGACTTCAGCCAGGGTAATATTAGTAGTGTTAATTAGCCATTCTGCCTTTGCAACCTTGCTGGTCTAAGCAGGTCACCTTGAACTTGAAGACAATGAAGTGCATGTAAACCGTAGCCAAATTTTTGAGAAATGTGTCCTAATTTTTAGCTACGCTACATCTGAAAAAGGTTCCTTGACCTTGTTTACTACTTACGTGGTGGGAAACTTTGCATTTACCTCAGTGGGCAGAAGGTCAAGTCCCTAGGGCCTCTTTTCCTGGAGGCCTTGTACTCTGCAGGTGGGAGATGGGTGCCAGGACCGCTGAAATAAGGGCTTTGAGCTTTTAAATGAAGAAAACATATATGGGAGGGTCAGTTTACGAAACATTGAATCTCAGTGACTTGCATTCAGTATAAAGTGTTGTTTTTAGCACAGAACAGTGAACCCAGATAATCTATTTTACATATTTGTCCTGTAAGCAGTTCTTTTCCACACTGACTGTGCTCTAATAGTTGATTTTTCTAATTTAAGAAATACAGCTAGAAATTAGCATGTGATTAAAAAGCTGTTGAAAAAATTTTCTAAGCTCTTAAAATAAACACATACAAAAATAGTGGAGGAAAAACCCAACTCTATTAAATAATCTCCAGGCTAGGAAGAATAAATCACAATGGTCATAAGAACTCATGGAGGGGCTAAAGACTTTGGGTTGGGTTTTTCTAGATTCTGTTTCAGGTAAGTTTCCTCTTTGAGTGAGCATTGAACATATATTCAGGTGTTGTGCATGGGTAGGTGTTTTCCTTGGTTCCTGAGGATAGGGATGCATGGACTTGTGAAACTCAGCAGTCTCGTGGTGGTCTCATGGTCACCTAGGCCTGATGCAGGCCACTGAGGTGTGTTTGTGTAGCATTTCTAAAATCCAAAAGTTGGAGATTAAAGATGAAGAAAAGGGAAAGATTAGCTCAGTGCTTGCCAGGATTTGAAGTAAGAAAAATTAGTTGCTTCCATTCTTTGGAGTTTTTAAACTTTTATTTGCTACCATCCCTAGCTGAAGGGGTCATGTTTCAAGGAGCCTTTCAAGACCTGTTCAGCACTCAATTAGGTGGTTTCAGATTTCATGTCAGCAAGAGGTTGTACTCAGGAAGAAAGGTGATATTTAGGTTGATAAACCTTGTTCTTGCATGACAAGATTAAATGGGGCTGTTTGGTTTTTGCCCTTGATATATTTGCCTGTGTTAGCAGAGAAGCTAGGCAAGGTGCCAGTTAACAAAATAACTACGTGAAATGTAATGGGACACCCATCTCTGGATTTCATTTGAATTGATCACCTTCTTTCAGTGATCCCTGAAGCTTTTCCACTGTTAGCAGCATCTGTGTTCGAAGCTTGCCTTAGCCAAAATCAGCTTCCTGTTGTGTTTTTCATTGTCTCTACATCTAACATGGAGCAAACATTTGCCATTTTTCAGCACAAACTCATCAGACTTTAAAGCCACAATAAATGAGAAAAAAAGCAAAATTAAGGATTTGCCAGGATGACAAATAATCCTAGGGCCAAGGGGCAGATAGATCCTTCTTTTCAAACTACTTTTCTGTTGTAGCATTTTCCTTGTACTCTCTCGTGATTTTTTAAGCTCTCATTGTGTACATGTAGCTTCTCAGGTGAGCTCTTTTGCACCCTTCCTTGTGCTCTTTTTAACATTTGCATGCGCTCTCCGTCTCTTGCCACTTCCTGCATTCTTGTGCTTTCCCTTTTCTCATTTGTCCTCATCTGGCCACCCAGCTGGTGCTCATAACCTGTGTTGTTTTGGTGCCTTGGAGAGGAGATCAGGCAGTTTGTGTGTAGGTCAAGGAACCTCTGTCTGGGTGATGTGGTTTAGTGGTTTAGGGTTTACAGTGTTAGTGCTGGGTTGATGGTTAGACTTGATGATCATAAAGCTCTCTTCCAACCTTGTGATTGTGATTCTATGATGCTGTGTCTTGTCTGCCAAGGGTGGAGTTGGCTTTCTGGTGTGTTGGTTGTCAGTGTTAAGTATCTGACCCAGCCAAGGTGGATGGTGTGATGTGGGAGAGTTTGCATTGTGCTTGCTTGAATTCTGAGGATGCTTTCTTATGTCCTGCAATCCCTGGATCCAAGATGGTGAATAACGCTGCTGTGGCCCAAAGTAAATGCACTTTACAGGGACTGCTACTTCAAGCAGGAAATTTTTCAGTTGTCAAGGATCTCTCTGCCAGCAGTTTCGGAAAAAGACTCATCTGACCTTCATACTTTTGAGGTTTTGCATTCTTTATTTTCTATCTGTTTGAGGAAACCTTTGAAACTTCAGCTTTAAAAAAGTTAGCAGGCTTTTTCTTTCAATTTATTTTTTCTTTGCCTACTTTTTTTTCTTTCTTAGTCTAGACTATATTCTGACAGCACAGCTCTTTGTATTGGCCTTCCCTTCATTCGAGATACTGTAATACTGCTCCTCTTTTATTTGCCATTTGTCCTTTTGTTTTATGGTTCTCTTTGTTGCAAGCTTCTTTGTTATTTCTTCCAGATTATGCTCCTCAGGGACTTCTGTATCAGTATGACTGAACATTGCTTGCAGCCATGCCAGATTGTGCTGTGATCTTATTGGATTTCACAAACCAAGGTTAGGCCAGGTCAGAACTTGGTTGAAATAACGTAGACTACAACATTGCCTGCTAGCCACAGGGAACACACACAACAAAAACCTGACCCAGATGCTGATTCAGTCAGTTCAGGCCTGCGGTGTTGCTGTGCTGACTATGGTGGCTGTGGTATTAATGGGAAGTTCTGACCTGTTCTGGCTGGTAGGATTTCACAGCTTTTTTTAGAGGAGAGGACTGTTGTTAATTTCAGTGTTCTAGCCCATTCCAAATCCTTTAATTCTCTATCAAGATTACCCTGGAATTCAGTTGAAGATTATATTCTCTGAGCTTCTTTTCCCTGTACTGTTGCATGATGTTTGCCCTCAAAACTTGCCGTGCTGTTCAAAAAGCTGCATTTCTGTGCTGGATGAAATAATTACAAAATTTTCTTTGCTTTCCTAATCTTCTGAAGCAAAACAAAATATATCAGTGTCTTCAGATGAAAGGCTCCAGAAAAGTAGAAATTTTTAGTAAAAATAACACATGAGAATTACATTTGAGCTTTTCTTAGAGTTGCTTGAAGTTTCTGACCAAAAGACTATATGAAGAATTTTAAGTATGTTCAGACTTAGCTTCACTGAGTGCATATTGGGTAGAAAATCGCATGCCATTACGCTTCAGTGCCCCAAAATGATGGGAAGGTTGATTATATAGATAAGGTTTTCTAATTTACTGTAGAGGTATTTGAACCTGTTTGTGTTCTATATGGTTTTTAATAGGTTATTCCTTTAAATAAAGCTGTAAAAGGCTAGAAGATGAACATAGAAAAGTATGTAATGATGTGAAATAAAGGCCAATATTAACTTGGGCTACATGTACCAACCTTTGTTTCATCCCTACACTCAGCCTGAGGGAGGGCTGCTGGAGGCTTCATTTGCCTGCATCCGTGCTGGAGCAATACCCATGACGTTGTGGAAAGAACAGTACAGTCAGCTTGATTTATCTTGATGTGCCCAGATGTACAGTGATGGACTTAGATCTATCACAAAAACTGAATATATCTATCTGGGCAGAAGCTATTAACAGAATAGCTATTAAGAACATTTAATGAGTGTATATTGTGAAGCTGCAGAGGAATTAGTGAGGCGTGAAAGGACAGAGGTGACTAGGAGTCAGTGAATGAAATACTTCAGGCTAGATCAGGAAAAACTTCTTGTCAGTTTAAGCAGTAAAGTACTGTGATACCTATCTGTGAATATGTAAAGTAAGTCTGGGGATTCGAGTCTGTAATGCATTGCACATACTGGAACAATTTTCTGTGGCTGGATGTGGACCAGATAATCAGGTGTTTATGCCCCTGGAATATTTTCATCTTTTGAAAGTTTTGGGGTTGCTTTTCTCAGTCAGAATCTGCATATTGAGGGAAAATATTGAATATCTTGGCTTTTAAATCCAAATTTATATACATTTCTGCATAGACAAAATGGAAGATTTAAAATTGGAGTAGGAAGATTAATGTTGGATAAAAGATGGGATTTACGGTTTGATTGTAAGTGTTTGGCATTGAGGTTACCCATAATTATGCTTAATAGGTAAATTATCTCTGTCTCTGATAATCCTAATCGTCAGTGCAAAGCTTGGCACTGCCAGCAGAGATATGGAAGGTGTAGTGTAGGAGAAGGCTGGAAGGAATCTTTCATCTCCACCATCCCTTGCCAAGGGCTTACTGTACATGCAAATTCATAAGCTTTTCCATTGTGGTGCATTTATATATCCTGGAGAGGGTGAAATCTGGGAATTAATTGCTCTGTGTGCTCAGGGGGCCATTCTGCAGAGGGAGAATCTGTAGGATTGGGACAGTAGTGGCTGATATTGCTACAACTTTAATAAATACGTAGGGGAATGTCCTGCAAAAGAGTATGAAGAGCTTTGTTGATTGATTGTGTCCTTACCTCCTCTGTTTTAGGAAGAGCCAACCTGGCTAACCCTTTGTGAGAAAACAGCATGACTGGTGTTCACCTGCTG
>WEIT01026206.1:0-20837 GCA_013389985.1 Dryoscopus gambensis | reverse complement strand
GAATAAATAATACATGCAGGAGGACTGGTGTTACATTGGTCCTTGCTAGAGCATGTAGCAGGAAGCCAGTTTTGTTCTTTGCCAGTACTGAAAAAAAGCTTTATAGCCATCCAAGATGGCTCATCTTGAAGCATAACCTCTCCAGAGAGCGTCTCCTCCCCCAAACTGCAGATGTGCTGGAAGCACAAATTTGCCTCGTTAATGTTTGCACTTGTTTCATTGTGTGGCAACCTTAGATTGTAATGGCATGCAGCCTGCTTGCATTAGTGATTTCATCTGTATTCCTTCAAATCCCTCATTTGTTGCATTTTTTGTGGAGTGCCTGATATTTCTCGTGACTTTGTGTCGTAGCAGCAGTCTAAATTCTGCCTGTTTTCTTTCTTCCTCCAGCTGATATTATTTCTACAGTTGAGTTCAACCACACTGGAGAACTGCTGGCTACTGGTGACAAGGGGGGTCGAGTTGTTATATTCCAAAGGGAACCTGAGGTATGTCAGTCACCAATGTAGTCCTTAAAAGCCTGATAAAACCTGGCTTAATTTTTAATACTTTAATTGAATTGAATTAACAACTTGTTTATAATCTCAAGATTCAGTAAAACAGAGTTTAGAGAGTTTAAACACCTGTTTAGAGAGGAAGTAAAAAAGGGTAAGGATTTTTAACACATAAGTTTGCTGTCCCAAGCAAAAATGCTTCAAAGCTCCAAAATTATGATATAAGAAAAAAAAAGAGGTTATTTTTGTTTTACTTGTGATTTGTTTTAATAGCTTTTGCATGATGATGGAACCATTCAATTTGAAACATGGAATGTTTCACTTGTAAATTCCATCCATCTGCAGTGTCTTGTACGGAAATCTTTCCTGAATAGTTGACATTTCTTCAAAAATTCTATTATTAAATGTTTCAATACTCACAGGAAATTTCATTCTTGTTGAAACAGATCTATCAATATAACATTTTAAGTGAGAAATTAAATTACATTTTCAATATTTTTATATTTATGGGGCTGCTTATACACCTTTCGTAAGAGATGAAGATATATTGCTGCCATAAACAATGTTTTTGTTGTTCTTATTCTCCATAGAGTAAAAATGAGCCTTACAATCAGGGGGAGTACAATGTTTACAGCACTTTCCAGAGCCATGAACCTGAATTTGATTATTTAAAGAGCTTGGAGATAGAAGAAAAAATAAACAAGATCAAGTGGTTACCACAGCAAAATGCAGCTCACTCACTTCTATCAACAAATGGTGAGATTGATGAGAGTATGCAGGACATATCAGTATTTGCAGTATTTGCTCTATGTGTTTTAGGGCTGATGGTATATATTTGTTCATTTTAATCTACTGTTTTAGTGATTTCCTCTTTCGGAGTTTACCAAGACTGTCATACTGCTTCTGATATCTGTTGTTAGTATATTTTCTTCAAAGAATCATGAAGTTTTTTGGATTGATTATTCATAGACACTTAGAGAGCTATTCATTTTTCTATTTATATGCTGTGCTATCCTGAAAGAGATCTTGTGACAAAGGCATCACCTTACTCAGCAGCTTGTGTTTCATGGGAAATTTAGAATTTTTTCTGCTGTATTTGTCATAACTTTTATTGTTTGTAGATGTGTAAATGAATGTAGGTGAGAGAGATTAATTTCTTTTTCTTTTCATTGATTATCGTAATAGTTTGTTTAATTTTTAAAGAGGTACACAAATCTTGGAAAGACAGTAGGAATAATAATAGGATATTCATACTGACTCATTTCTAATATGTCTAAGGCCTATTGAATAAAGGAGGCAGTATTATTACTAAGAAGGTATATTCAGATATGAAATATGGGTCAAAACTGAGTGTAAGCTAACATGCTCGAGTGTCATTTAGGAAGCATTTAGACACCCACTATTACTGCAGGTGATGCATGAGATAAAATACCTGGTTTTAAATTTTAGATCTAAAGGTAATCAGAAAATAGTTTTTTTTGTTGTAAAAGCTTGAGTGTAATTGGGAATTGCTGATAAAAAATAGTGTAATCTCATCTTTGTGAATTGACACTTTAGGGCAAAGTGATTGCTTCACATAAAATATATAGCATTAAATAATGTTTACATTAATTTGAAGTAGATAGTAATTTTTTTTGTAGTTTGTTTCACTTAAAGTTGTCTGACTTCTTGGGGACACTGTTATTTATTCAGAATGAAACATCTGTTACAGACAGGTGATTTATGCTAATTTAATGATTAGTCACCTTATGAAGTTTGGGAGTTTATTTCTACTCCTCTCCCTAGGTCAAAATATCCCTACTTCTTCAGATAACTAAGAACGGCTTCTTCCAAGCATGTGATACAAAAGCACAAAAGTGTTTTTTTTTAAGAGTAAACCTCTCCCTTTTCATTTTAAAGTTTGTTTTTAGAAACACAGAGGAATACAGCCTAGATTTTTCAGATTTTCAGCTTTTACAGTTATAGATAATAGACCATTACATGAGTTTTCTGGTTCATACCTGGGTTCATGTGAGGGGAGAAGGTGAAGAAATAATCCTAGTGCTGCTGTGGTCAATCCAGTTTCAACCAACAGTGAGCAAGCCTAGGACCTGGAAAAACACTTTGACCTCTGTTTTTCCCCCTTAGTTCTGGAGCATCCCAGCAGACCTCTTTATGGTGAGGAGAACAGAAATGCTTCCCCTGGCACAGGCTTTGGATTTTGGCTTTGAATTACAAAACATTTGCATGAGCCAAGGAGGATTCCTAGCTTCCTGGCGCAGCAGGGTTGAAGTCTGAAGATTCACCTCGTGGCATATTCTTAAAGATGGTTTTAACTTCAGGGTACAGACGGCCCATCTTGAATTATTCACTGCCTTACAGATTACCTGGGAGAAGCCTTTGACAATGTGTATCAATTCCATGTGTATAAAAAAGGATAATGATTTGTTTCCTAACTTGAAGGCATTACCTGTCATACACCCTCATATTGGACAGGTTGTAGAAATATCTTGGGTACTGGTTTTTGTTTACTAAATTCCGAGCCTCCTATTTTAATGCATTTTTGGATATTTTGCTTCCTGGTAATTTAGGATCTAATGCATGTTTTTTTGCAGAAAAGTGAGAACTATGAAACAGCATCCTTTCTTTCCACATGCTCGAGTGGACAGTGCCCACTGAATATGCTGGAAGGAGCATCCTGCTGTTCAGGAGCATGAGGGGAGAGACAGGCTAAATCTAACCCTCAATAGATGAGACTTGGCAGGTCTGCAACTGCCCAAATCTGTTTCTGTCATTCTAAGGAGGACTTTTGTCGGAAGTTGTTTCTGCACAGGTCACCTCTCTCAGAGGCGATCTTGGTTCCTTTCCAGTCCAGGTTATCAGCAGGTTCTCAGCTAACCTTTGATTGTGGCATCTTAATTAATGGAGATGGAAGGAAATCACTGAGGCTTTCAAATCCCACTGTGGTTTTACTGTGCTTGCAGTTAGAAAATTTGTAGTTTGCACTGTAAACTGAACTGATTTTGTAGTATAATAATAACTTATTCAATGGTATCTTCTGTCCCAGAATATACTGGGGCCACTTTCAATGTGAGCTACATAGGGTAGATCAGAATTTGGCCCATACAGATCCTTTCATCTGAGGATTTCAGACTGCTTACCAGACCTTATATAGTTTTAACTTCACAACACCCTTGAGACTGAATGCTTAACCTCACAGCAATGTTTCTATTTTTTCTATATTTTGCAAAATACAGGCATGCTTAAAACTTCTAAGGAGTATTTAAAGTCCAGAGGTGGATGAAGAAGAAAACCAACACATGATATCCTTAACTGCTAATAAAATAGTTTTTAATCTGAAAAGGGATAGATTTATTAATACCAGTCAAGTCTAACAGTGGAAAATTGTTTGTGTTTTTTCTTATAATTCATTTTACAATTGCTATATTTATAATTTTTTGACTAGATCGGCAGGAATACACTATTTACATGTAATAAAAAAATCCAAGTGCATGACATGACCTATGTGTATTTTTTGTAATTAATTAACATGATATATATAAAGTGAAATTTATTGAATATTTAAATGGAGCTTTTTAGTTGCAGATTGAACTAACCTCTTGTTCCGTAGATTGATTGTAATTGTATCCTGATTTTTTTTTGCTTGTGTATTAACATATCAATATCATTAAGAAATGCATAATAGTAAAAAAACAAGGGATTGATTTTTGAAACAAAAAAAAGTTCAAAGTTAAATTTTCTATAGAAATGCAAATCAATTCATGTTTTTGTATACCCTGTCTTTAAAGTGATTTGTACAGGCATGTGAAAGGAGTATTTGGATCAGCCACACTGGGGAAATGATTATGCTCTGCTATGTACTTGGGGAAAGAAGGGTAAAGGAAGAAAGTGGAATAAAATCAGAAGTTATGCAGGAACTGGGGTTAATAGATCAGTGGTGGCAGCTGAAGGACAGAAGCTTTGGAAGGACTTTGGCTGGTCCACCAGCAGATGAGCAAAACAACCATTAGAATCTCAGGGACAGATTTTTTGCAGGAGAAGAGTTGGCATTGATTTTTCAGTCTAGGAAGTGGTAAGAGTTGGCAGGTTAGGAGCACGATCACAGTGAGAGTGGACAATCAGCACCAGGAAATCTGCAGCTCCAGCTTCTACAAGAAAAAAACAAACCCAAAGACAAATGCAGTATGAAATGCTTAAAACATGTTTGTTGGTTTCAGAGGCTCTTTGCTAACTGAGAGACATCATTACTCTCTCATGATGTGCTTCACCTGTTGTGAAAAAGGAAGAGTCTAGATTTTATTCCATTCCATGGAAGATTAATATATTTTTCTCCTTACTTCTCTCTCTTGCCACTGCAACACATTTCTCTTAGTTTGTTTGGGGTTTTTAAATTTTCCTCAGTTACTTCTCAGCTGCTTCTCATTAGGAGGGAGAAATGCCTCATTTTGTACACAGCCTTTCATTTGCAGGAGCTCCTGATGTTACACCAATGCACCACTGCCCATTCCCACAGTGGACCTGAAAGGGGTCATTGGTCTGGCTGTGTACTCCATGCTGTTCTTGTGCTGTTTGTAAGGAACCTAGCAAATTTGCATTAATGCTAAACTGGTTTTAATATTGGGATTATTTCCTTGCCAAGTCAAATTGTTAAACTGAGCTTCAGCAGTGAGCATGGAGTAGTTTAGGTTTGTTCCACCTGGAAATGGCCAGGTTGGATACACAAGCAGCATGTGCTCTACATGCTCTGCACAGTCTGTCACTGCCAGGAACCTCTGACTCGATATGAAGATGTGGGATGTGCTTTTATGAGTATTTTGTCTGTTGGCAGCGTTTTCTGGATATGCAGAATGAAGTGACCCAGACTATTTCAGCACAGAACTTGTCTAAACCAAGGTGTAAAAACTTCTTTAAGGAATATATTGTGAAAGCTGAGTAACTGCATTCAGAATTCCTATGCTGACAGTTGCTTGTCTTTTCTTTTAAAGATAAAACAATCAAATTGTGGAAAATTACTGAAAGAGATAAGAGACCAGAAGGATACAACTTAAAAGATGAAGAAGGAAAGCTTAAAGATCTTTCTACAGTAACATCACTGCAGGTAAGCTTCTGTCCATGTCTAAAATTCAGTTGTTTCTGTATGAAAAAGGTAGTGCTAACTCAGTAAAAGATTTAAATATGTACCTAATGCTAAGCGTTTGTATGATTATTCTTACTGAAACTTTAGCTGACTGATAACTGTCTTGAATCTGCCCAATATTTTCAAGTCACAAATGCTTTATGATATACTGACCAAAATAAATATTTTTGGGAGTTCCTTTTGGTTTTATTGTTCCTGATAAAATTCTCTTAGTGTGACTTAGTGTGCTTTTATAAAAGGTTCTTTAACCTGGTGTGCTGGAAGCATTTTAAACTGAGTTCTTGCCACATTCAGAGCAACTGAGCTAAAGACAGTACACCAAATTTCAGTTTAATCTTTTTTTCAGTTTTATAAAAAAAGTATTTTAAGAGTGGGATTTGCAGTAGTCTGTGCTCTGGTGAACCTGAGATTCTGCATTGCTGAAAAGATGCAGTCATGGAACTCATATAAGCATGGGTGATCATAGAACTGTTTAGTTTGGAAAAGACTTTTAAAATTATCAAGTCCAACCCTTGACCCACCACTGCCATATTCAATAAACTGTGTTCCTAGGTGCCACTTCTACACATCTTTTAAATACCAACTGGTATGGTGACTCAACCACCTC
Organism: Dryoscopus gambensis; assembly: GCA_013389985.1. Classification (NCBI taxonomy): domain Eukaryota; kingdom Metazoa; phylum Chordata; class Aves; order Passeriformes; family Malaconotidae; genus Dryoscopus; species Dryoscopus gambensis. The sequence goes on along the minus strand of WEIT01026206.1, from coordinate 14,599 downwards.
CTGGGGCAGCCCCTTCCAGTGCTTGACAAAAATTGCAGTGAACAAATCTTTCATAATATCTAATAGAAACCTTTCCAGTGCAACTTGAAGCCATTTTCTTTTCTCCTGTCACTTGTTTCTTGGGAGAGGAGACCCATCATCCAAATGTAGGTTTTTGCTCTCAGACTTTTTTGGCTGAATTCACTCCCGATGTTTTGGCAGAGGAGGTAGCTAAAGGTTAGAACTGGAAGGCTGTGTTGTATAAACACTAGTATGTCTTTATTATTGAAAACAAACAAATAACCTCCATCTCCAAAACAAGCCAATACTGTCTATTGGGGAAAAAAAAAGCTTCCAAAGTGTAAAGATGACTACATTAATGGAATGTTTATCTATTCTGTATGATTAGGCAAACAAAACTATTCCAGATTGCTTGTAGTCTGAGAATTCTCTGAGAATTCAATATACTCTTGAGGGGAAGAGGAGGGGCAGGCATTGAGCTCTCCTCTGGGGTTTCAGGGCCAGGACCCAAGGGAATGACCTGAAGTTGTGTCAGGGGGGCTTTAGGTTGGATATTAGGAAAGAGGTTCGTCACTCAGAGGTTGTTTGGGCACTGGAACAGGCTCCCCAGGGCAGTGGTCACAGCGCCAAGCCTGACAGAGTTCAAGAAGCTTTCGGACAACGCTCTCAGACACGTAGTGTGATTCTTGGGGATGGTGCTGTTCAGGGTGGGAGTTGAACTCCATGATCCTTGTGGGTCCCTTCCAACTTGACATATTCTGTGATTCTGTAATTCAAAGGTTGAGTTTTGTTTTGTTCTTTTAATAGAAAGCGAAAGTCAGATCTTTAACTGTGTTCCTCTTTAAACTACCTTGTGGATTGATGCACGATAGATTGTTTCTGATGCATGGTCAACAACATCGAATAGTCCCAGTCATGGACAACAGCCTTACAGTGTTTAATGCTTTATTGATAGAGAATAAATTGAGTGTCTGCTTATTGAAGCATGACTTTAAAGTGACACAGGGAGATAACGAGGGACATTGACAAGTGATAATCTCTGATATTGGCGTTTCAGGGGTACATGTGTATGTACAGTGTGTCATGTTGGCTTTGTTTTGCAAGACTTTGTTTATTATGTTTCGCTGAGATTATAGCCTTTTCACCACTTGAGTTTTTTCAAAGGGAGACATCAAGTAGCAAAACAAATACAGTTAAATGATCTACAACTAGTGGCAAACCCTTTAGCAGAAGCAAAATACTAGTGCTTCACTGCTTGCCAGAGCCTCCTATGTGTGAGCCGTAGCTCCTGCGGTGGGACTGACCTGTTCTGTGGCAGTTGCCAGTCCCTCCTTCCCACAGTCCAGGCTTTCCATTGCTCTGCTTGGCTTGCTTGTCTCTCCCTTCCTCCTTGGTAAGGAAGGCCTTGTCCAGCAATTAATCTAGGGGGAAATTCAGCTTGTGTACACTGTCAAAAAGTTTTATAATATTGCAGTTTTTAAATGCTTTCTCTCTATTGGAATTCTCATCATCCTAGCAAAAGAGTATTTCAAGCCTTACTCCCTTTCTGGTTTGTGTTTTGTATTTTTTTTGGCAGGTGCCTGTATTGAAACCCATGGATTTGATGGTAGAAGTCACTCCCCGGAGAATCTTTGCTAATGGTCACACCTATCATGTCAACTCAATATCCGTCAACAGTGACTGTGAGACATACATGTCAGCGGATGATCTCAGGATTAACCTCTGGCATTTAGCTATCACAGATAGGAGCTTCAGTATCCTTTATTGTGATTCCTTGCTCAGTGTTCATGTTATTAGTAGGGCTTAAGAGAGCTATTTTAAAATATTTCTTTGCCGGTTTTAAAATATACCTTTATTTACCAGAAACCCTGCAGTGTTTGTAACAGAAAATGCTCAGATATTGTAAGAGACAGCTAAGAGACTGCAAAAATCACAGAATTGTGTATGAAAAATTGCAGTCTTGATGTTGGTTAAAGACATTTAAAAAGTAAACAGATGCCAGCTGAATGGTAACTATCCACCTGAATAGAATACTCTATACTGTTATTTCCTGAAGACATTTCATGCTGAGCTACTGCACCTTGTTTTGCTGCAAGGTCAGTTCTTACCCTGACCTTGCCCCCCATTCTCCATCATCCTGCTTCCCAGAACCCTAATGCCTGGGATGTGCCCAGCTGGGGTGAAGCTCAGCTGCTTTGTGGGAGTTGTGTCTGTGATTAATGTGGGTATTGCTGTTTCAAGTGCTGGTGTTATCCTGAAAGCTCTGTTGTGGAGTCATTCCAGCCATCTGTGAGGCTGCCCCTTGCACTACAACAGGGTGTCTTGGAGGGGCAGCAAAAGAGAATGTGGCCAAGAAAAGTGATTCTCTGTGTTTTGCAGAACATAAATAGACGGGTAAGAAGAGAAATAGGTTAAGGGGCCAGGTCAGAATGTTGTATTTCTTTTTGAGTGTATCAAAAGGAGTTAGAAGAATATGTCTCTGTGGGTTTACATGAGGGGCTATTAGATGTCAAAGTGATGTTGTCCTGTTGGGGTAGATTTCCTAAGAGAAGGCACCAATGTGATGGGGTGTTCTCCCTGTCTCTGGTGATTCTATTTCTTCCTTTGTGGGCCAGGTCATCCTTGAAACTTAACCCATACTTTGCTAATGTCACAGGAAACATGTTCTTTAAATCAAACAACACTTAGTGTCCTTAAAAAATTATCTTTGCAGGATCAAGTGACAGGTGCCCTTACTCTGGGGCTTGTAATGAACATCTCTGTTTCCAAACTCATACTGTTTTTCTGTCTTTCACCCGTGTAGATTAAGCAAGCTAAATAGGTGCCTTCTTTAATATGACTATTTATTTAGAAACAATTTATATGAGGTACTTCAAAGTCCAGCTATGTCTGCCTTGATATCCAAGCAACTGTACTTCCATTCCTTTGTAAGACAGATGAACATTATTTGCCAGCACACCTATTTGGACTAGCAGTGTGGCTCTGACAGTGTCCTCCTCAGAGCAGCTTTACCTTTCAGACTTCTCTGTGTCCTGGAAACATTTACACTACTGTGTTCTCTACTTTGTAGCCTCCTCTTTCTTCTAAGGCAGACCAGTGGGTCAGACCAAGCACGGCAATCTCTGTACGCCCATGTATGATCACCAGATTGGATTCCAGAATGCTTATGCAAGATAAAACCTTGCCTCTGGCAATTCCTTTTATTGCATTAAAAGCTATTTTATAAACTATGGATTACCAAAACAAATGTTTCTGAAATTTTCAAAAACCAAGTAAATAATTATTATAGTTCATGAGGACAGTTCATGAGATTTTAATGTCATTTGCCACACTAAGAGCTTACAGACAGAAATATCAGCTGGAAATGAATAGCTGTGTGGACTGTGTTTCAAGCATTATCCCACTCCTGTGGCTGAGTATTTACTGATAAAACACGTTTTAAGGTTTCTGATTGATCCATTGATTTAACTTAAAACATGAGAAAATTTATAATGACACACTCATTTTCTGAATATGTTCTAAGAATGATGAGGAGAGAGAAATTAAGAGTGTTTCTGAGTTTTAGGATAGGAAACTTTTCCTGTATCTGAGACAGTGGCTTTGAGATACTTGGATTTCTGTCTTGGATTGGGAGAAAGATATTGCTGCTTCTTTTACACTTGAATGAAAATCTGTGAAGACTCTGATGAGAAAGTTTAGACAGTGGTAGGAGATAGTGGGATAATCAGTTCCAGGGACAAAATGTTCTTGCTAAGGTGCCCATGGTGGCAGCAGGTTGGCTTTTGTGCCTGGATACCTGTAGGTATTCAAAAGAGCAGACTAAGTTAAAGAGGCCGTATCCACTACTGTTTCAAACAATATAAGCTGTACCTGTCTGTACAAAGTTGTCAAAACCAGGTCATCAGGCAGATTATTTTTACCTAATTCTTTGATAAACAGAAATTTTGACATAGGTGTTCCAAGAGAAGGTGAGATAGTTACAGAATATTGCTCGTATTGGGAGATTAACTGGGAGACCGTGATAACTGAAAGAAGGGGGTGAGTAAGGTAAACTTGCACCAGTCTTCTGACAGGCATCTTTCTGTCCATATAGAGCCCTGTGCATCTTGTAAAATTGCAGGGGCGTGTTTTTCCCTGGATAACAACATCTGTCCGTGAAACTGCATTTCTGTCCATACAGAAAACCAACTGACATAAAAATCTCCTGGAATTTCCGATTGATGAATTTCTGGTAAAATCACTGGGTGTGCCAGTTGCAATTAAGACTAGACATACTAAGGTGAAAAAATTCTGCCAAGCAAACAGTTTAAATTATAAATTAATGTAGCTGAGCTTGGTGCCTTCTGTAACTCATTTAGGGGGATAGGCAGGAGGAGGCTGAGGCTGTTTTAAAAATGTTTGTTTCACATCTTTTTACTGAATGCAAAAGGGAAATGAAGCATCTTCCTGTTTTACATTCAAGGCTTGATTCCTTGAAAGGCATGTTTAAAACAATAAATAGAAGTCATTTTGGTTTGAAGTGGCTTCTGTTAATAAGGGATCTAGTAGGGATGAGTATTTGTCTATTTTCCCTCACAGGCAACACTGCTACATATAATGACCTACAATCTGTTTACCCAAGAGGCTGGTTGTGACAATGACACAAACAACAAGTACAGTGGTAGAGTTTCTGGACATTCAGTTCATGTCTGAACATATTTACAAATTGCGTGGGAAATGCTGGAGAAAGACTGAATCAGCAGCAGTGTGCTAAGGTGTTTTACAAGTAAAGTACTTTGCCTTGTAGAATTTAATTTGGGAACAGTTTGGTTATAACCATCATTTTAGCAGTTTTACAAATCACTGATAATTTTTCATTTCTTTGAAAATACAGAGCAATGGAGATCTTAAATTAATTCTCTTTCTGTAGTCTTTGAAAAATATTTTAAATCAGCTTTGGAGAATTTGACCAGAATATTTACCTTAGGTAAAGTCTTAGGCAGATAAAATACAACTAGTTCTTTTCTGGTTTGCTTTTGTATTAGTGTAAGCACTAACTGGGGTGAAAAGCAGACAAGTGAGTTTATGCTATGACTATGTAAATTTTTATGGGGAGTATGCAAGACTTCTATACATTGCTTTCCACTTGCAAGCAGATCTGCTCAGTATCATTTGGGCAGGAGGAGGCAAGGGAGAGGAGGAGGTGAGAGAAAAGGAAGGGGGAGGGTTAGCCTGGTAAATAATTGCATATACTAGGATTTTCTTCAGTAAAAGGTTTAATGCTGTGTTATGGAGAGTGAGAGTCAGTGATCTTAATTACGGATGATATTCTGCTCTGGAAAAAAGTCAGGTAAGGGTTGCTGCATTTGTTAATATTTGGTCTGAAACGGTTTAGCAGTGATGCCCATGGCTTAAGCCTTTAGATAGTCATTTTGGGTGAAGTGAATGAAAAAAAAAGACTGCCAGGAGCATACTGATAAGGCTTACTTGCCATTATCAGCAATCTTTGGACTATCTAGCTGCCCTAAATATTCTTTATGAGAATGTATTTGAATTGCTCACAGAACTATGTAGCTCATAGCACTTGAACTCCCTTCATTTCCTGGTAGAACACTATTTCACTCTAGAGGCTGTCATGGCATTGCTATGGAAACAACATCGCTGTTTGCAGCATGTGCTCATCTTGAGACTCATCTTGACTAAAATACTCATTTCTCAGTCAGATCAATATAGTCCAGGGTTATCCTGTTTTAATAAAAAATTCCTTCTTCTGTGTCCCAAAAGGGTTAAGCTAATTAGCAAATCACCATAGGGCCTTCTTACAGTCTAATGTATTCTGGTATTTGAGGCATATCTTGGATAGTCAGTTTGTTAGGCACCATATCTTGGGAAAATGAATTTACTTAAGAAGCAAACAACAGGGAAAAAATAGAAAAACCCGAAATAACATGGTACTTTGATGGAGACCAAGTTTGTGGCAGCCCACTGAGCATCTGAATGTAGTGCATGTATTTGGCATATACAGAGCTCTGGGAGCAGCCTAGGCTCAGGAAGATAGCCAGCATTACAAAATCCCTGTACCTGCCTCAGTGCTAAGTATGTGAATGCTAAACTGAAAGCAGATCTGCAGTATTGTCTTGGTATTTGTTGAGCAAGTTTATACCCTTGAGTGAGAAAAGGCTGTTTCTATAAAAATGCCTGACCCAGGATGACTCTGCACAAGCTGTGTGCACAAGGATGCATTTTTTGTGCTCTGAAAAGCAAGTCTGTACTGTGTGAGAAACTGCCACCCCCACTCACAGCAGTGTTTTCCTCCAGAACACACCTTCTATTTGGGAGATGGCAGACCTTGTTTCTCTTTTGAGAGCTCTGTGTAATACATGTTAGCACTTCCTATTCTGTCAAGAAAAGTGTGTCAATCTCAGGTATTTAAAAGGTGAATGTTAAGCCATGAAGTCATACTCCAGCTGAGTTGCTACTAGCAACATTTGAGTAGCTTTTCCTCAAATTAGTGTTTTTCTTTTGTTCTTTACTTCCTTGAGTCTCTCCCTCTCCCACATGCATTCTCTCTCTCTCTCTTTCTCTCTCTCTCTCTCTCTCTCCATTAAAGGAGAATGAAGACATATGCAAAGCTAAAATCAGGGCTGTAAGTTAGAAGATTGCAGAGGTGCCATATACACTGATCCCATGGTTTGGAGATCTCTCTTAGATTCTAACTCTTGAGAAATGTTTGCTTTGCCTTTCTCATTAAAACACTCCTCTGTGAACAACTGAGGGGGGAAAAAGCTGTTTCAGCAAGCTGATTAGATTCTAGGTTGTTGTAAATCCCTCATTAGACTCCTCTTTTTCAGATAAGAATACTGGCTGTTTAGTAAAAGAGTCTTCTACTAGGAGTTGACAGTGCCAAACCCAAAGATTTTCATATCTAACTTACACCTGAGTACTGTCAACTGTATTCTGTGCATTTTGAAAAATGTTGAATTGTACTTTGAGGTAAACTGCTGGAAATGCTGACTGAGGGCTCCAGTGCCCTTGAAAGTCATCAGGAAGAAAACTGTGTAGAGGAAATAGGATAAAAACTAAAACAGAAGAAATTTTATTGCATGAAACTTGTGAATACATGAAGTTCATACCAATTATCAATACTTAAATTAGATTCTTTGCTGCCTTGCCATTTCTCATCTGCTGATCATTGCACTGTAAACTGATAGTGATAAAGTTCCTCTGTATTACTGAAGTACTTGACATACTTGATACAATTAAATATTTCGTAATAAGAATATTTTCAAATAATTGTAATAAAATTTTGAGGTTAGTCAGTCTTAGCACCACTTTATACTCAAACAAAGACTGTGAGAGCCAAATAGGTTTGCTGGAATTTCAACTCCCAATCTGAATGTTGCCCAGAGACATCCTGCTTTCCATTATTTCCATCCATACTCTAATTTTGTATTAGGTGAACTGGCAGACTTTTCAGGACAGAGAAATCCTGTAAAAATGGTAACAGAGATGTAGAAATGCTATGAAAATGATTTTGTTTTGGAGACATACAAATCAGTGTATCTTTGCTCCAGCTTAAGAGATTTCTTAACTGCCAGAATGCAATGAGAGGGAATTTCACTGAGTACCAATAAAAGTTTCCTAGGGGCTGCTTGCTTTAAAGGACAGAGAAAAATAATTTAGTGTCTTAAAAAATACATGACAATTCTGACCTTGCAGAAGCCAGTAAGAAGCAAAAACTTTCTTGACACAGAGATGAATGTTTACCTTGCCAATGTTAGCATTTAGCCACTTGATGATGAATTTAGGAAAACAGTTGTAGTCCCTAAGCCATGTAGACCCTTGTCTTTCCCAAGGATTTTCTGTTTATGTTACTCTTATCTGAAGTAATGGAAAAGTTTTTCATGAGAAAAATTACTATATAGGGGGAAATTCATCATTACCCATTTAGCAACAATTCACAATCTATTCCAGGTTTTAAAGTTATCTGATTCTCAAAGGTCTGCAAAATGGCAGGTTCCCTTAACTTTGCCTTTTAACTTTTGGGTTTGAGATCTTTCATCTTAGAGTATTTGTGCATTAAAAATAAATTATTTTGAAATTGCCTATGAAACTACAGATACCAAATCACCTGGTAGCTTGAGGATCATTTACCCTGGTGTAGTTCAGTAATAAGTTTTGCTAAAATGTAATTAATAGATTAGCAGCAGGTACTGTAGTTCTTATATAGGTTTTATTCCTAATGCTTATTATTTCTGTGTCAGCAAAGACACGTGTGAGTGGCAACAGATCACAGGTCATATACTGAGGCTTAGGATAGGAACAAACTCCAACGTAAAGCTCCACAAAGTGCTGCTGATGGGACCACAACAAAGTGCTTTCCTGTATAGATATGATGGTACTTAAGTGTACTTAAGGCAGTTATTAAAATTGTGAAAAGTAGTCCCTTATTTCTGGCAAGATTGTTTGAACTGAATAAGTACAAAGTATAAGCAATTCAGATCATCTCCAGAACTGGACACAGCACTCCAGGTGGAATCTCACCAGAGTGGAGTAAAGGGGCAGAATCCCCTCCCTTGACCTGCTGCCCACACTACTTTGGATGCAGGCCAGGACATGGTTGGTTTCTGGGCTGTGAATGCATCCAGCCTCTCATCCACCAGCATGCCCAAGTCCTTCTGGGCAGGGCTGCTCTCGATCTGTTCATCCCCCAGCCTGTGTTGATACTGGGGTTTGCCCTGACCCAAGTGCAGCACCTTGTACTTAGTAATATTAAACCTCATGAGATTCTGTTGGGCCCAATTCTTGAGCTTGTCCAGGTCCCTCTGGATAAGTCCTTGATGTGTGTTTTTTGCTGCCTGTTAGGAAAAATGCAGTAGGGATTCTTTTATTAAAATCACACAAGAAATGTTTTTAGTGTCAATCAAGAGATGAAATTAGTAAACAGGTAAGTATGTGTAACTGTAAGTTGCCATCTTTCTGAACTGCATACTATCCCAATAGTAAACAGAGCCTTTCATGAACTCTCAACAGACTCATTTGTAAGAAAAATTCTGTGCGTCCCCAGTGCAAAGTACCAAGTGAGAACTGCATTTCTGGGATCATTAAATTACTTTGTCTTCTAGGCGCTAACACAGATACAGCTTCTAAAACAGGCGCTGAATTGGTTCGTCTGCTTCTGTTAAGGTAAAACTACATCCAGTTCAAATACAATATTATTTCTAATGATGTGGTCATCATTATTTAGAATATCTTAATTGAGTACAGCTTTTAAGCTTTTCAGAGCAAGAACATTTATGTGTTTATATGTGAGCTTGTGCAAATTGCAGTCTTTATAACTAGACTAGCTGTGTAATCCAAATACTAGATAATAATTACAGGAGTAAGCCTGTGCGAGTGGGCACTATAAAGACCTTACATATAATTTGTTTTCAAGAAATACAGAGAACTCTTTCAGCATCTTTTAGGAGATCTCTTAACCATCTATAAGTTCAGATTTAGGGAGCTCTGAAAGCTGTGAATAAATGTGCAAAAGTGGTCTTTCAATACTTTGTTTGGTTTTGCTTCTTGCTGGAGGACACTTTGTGATCCCTGTCAGAAACAATTGCTTTTAACTACTCTGATCACCTTAAATTGACTCCTATCTTAGGAATTTGACTGTCAGCCAGTCAGAGAGAATTGGATGATAGAGCATGACTGATAGCCGAAGGAGCAATATCAGAGCTAGTTAAGCAGTATCTTAGCACTGAATCCCTGAATGAGATCCTCGTGGCCATACAGCTGAAATGTGTATTGCAGCAAAAGCTAACAGTGCATGGCTGGAGTGTATGATACCAGTGTCATCCGGGCATGGGGTAGCGTTATGGAAATATTCCCTATATAGCTGTCCTCCAAAATAAATAAATTGGAAGAGTTGAATCTGGCTGTGAAAACCTAGTTACTGCTGAGGCCTTTGCATCCTTGGCAATGACCAGTCTCTTCCCTTTTTTGCAGTTGCTTTTAAAGAAGTTAATTTAAGGTGATTTGAGCATGCTATAGCCTTGGATAATTACTGCACTGCAGATTTATTGTTTAATCAAAATATTAATTTATTTATCAGAATACATAATTTTCTTACTTATCACTCTTGTCCATACACAACTTGAATGAGTAAGTATGTGATCATGTTATTCTTTTAATGGATTTCTTTATCTAGCCCTTTGTCTTCTCTAATGCAGTTGTCCCCACATAGAGACCCATACCTATTATTTCGTTTCTGCAGAGGTAAGGAAAAACATAGCCAGAGGCATTAGAATACTCTTGCTTTTTAAAAATATATAGTGACTTGTAAAAAGGAAGAAGAAAATTGACTGGAATTGCAGAAAAATGATAAAGAATAGTATGAAATCCTGAGCCCATAAAAACAATTTCAAAATTCCTTAATAGTGCATTAAAGAACACAACTGAGATTTCACTGAATTCCTGTGTTTGTTGAGTGATCTAGTCAATGCAACTCTAGGAGCTACTTAGAATTTTACAATAGGTGCAAAGATGTCTTTTCACAGATCTCCATAGAGCCAATTACTTTCCAATTTAATAGGGACTGTAGCAAACAAGTTACTATTTTGTATTAGAATTGCCCTTTAAAATATCATTATCTCAACCTTTCTCAAGTTTATTGGTATTGAAGAGAGAAGGAGCACTTAATAGAGCTGAAATGAATGTTAGCATCAACCACCAGATTTCCTTTTTCACCCTAGTGCTTTATTCCATTAGAACTTTCAGGTGTTATCCAGAATCTGAGAACCTTAGCAGAGAGGGACTTGGGAACTATTGCAAAGAATATTAAATTACAGATAAAGGATCACAGCACGGAACTGATCCTCATCTAAGTAGCACTCACATTTTAGTGTGATGTGACTGCAGTCAATGAAGTTATTCCTGTGGAAATGAGTAACAGGATTCAGTCCAAGATTTATTGTCTTACTAATTTTATTTCTTCAGTTGATGAGTTTTAATCAGTGTTGTCATTGTGGAAGCTTTTAAATTGCATGCTTCTGTTTCCCTCCGGATTAATTTCTCACTGAAACATTTTGAAAATGAGCCATTCTCTGTTGTCACAGGTGCAGTCAGTGTATCCAACTTGAAAAACGTGTATTATGAATTTATTGAAAGTTAGACAAAAAAACCCCATTTACACAGTTCTAGGTACAATTATAGGAAAAGATAATGTATAAATAATTTAATCAGCTCTGCCAGAGGGGAGAATTCTCTTAAATGAGTCTAATTATTCTAATTCCCATGCGAGTTTGGACTTGAAATTAACCTTGCAAAGCACAGTCTTTCTCAGAGTATTAACATAAAAAAGAAGAAAATATAACTTGCTTTGCTCATTAGCTAAAAAATCTTTAGCTTGACGAGTATTCCATACAAAGACAGATGTCGTAAAAATGCTCACGTGGTCATCTCAGGTATTGTCAAGCTTGAAGTCTGTACCTCTGTGTTCTGTGTAAGCTGTCAGAACCTGAGACCTTGGAAGCTTTTCTCACTATTAAAAGAGCTGGGACACTCTCATTAATGCAGACATTGCTTTATTTTCTGTTGTCATAATACACATTGGTAAGGACTGCACTTGGTACTTCCACTGCGTGTGAAATTGCGGTAGTTTGGGCCTTTGAAACAGAAATGTTCTGTAAATAAAGGCCATATTAACTTTCACAAAGTTATAGCACTGGATTTAAGAATAAGTCTATTTTGACTGTTGTCATACTGCGTGCTGATGGCATTTTTGTAAATCCTTTCAAATAAATTAAGCAGCTAGATAATAAGTCCAGCCACATGATTTTAATCAGGTATCTTATGTAATGTAATATAGGTGATTTGAATAAAAGCTTTTATATAGTGTTTTTAAAGTAGCTATTTTTAACGTATCTGGCTATTTTTGAAGATAGTTTCGCTTCACTACTCCCATAATAAGCATGCAGGGAAGGAGAGACCTTTACACTGTAAAAGACATTTCTAGCTAGCTAAAGTTTGCAAAAATGTATCTTTTTTGACTTGAATTGAAAATTCAGTTGAAATATGGAATTACTCCAGTCTGCTGGAGTAGAAATACTACTGTATTGGGTTTTCTGAAATGTATATGAAAGAATAAGTTGCATATTGGGAAAGAAAAATCACCACCAAAATGTTCTAAAGAGTCTATACCCTTCCGCTGGAATTTCTGCGTCTGCTTTTATTTAAGAGACAGATCTTCCTCAGCTGCATGGGATTTTAGTAATTACCAAGAAGAAATTTCTTGATAGGATTACCTGTTAGCATATAGGTTATTCATTTAAAATTTAAAAAAAAAAAGGAAGAAGAAGAAAAAAAGAAGTTTTATCTTTTATTTCCAAGTTATGCAGGAAAAAGTTCCTGGCTATTTTGGAGTTTGGGGAATAATGTATGCCATATTTCTCTGCACTACCAGGGACTCTCTTCAGTAAACTAAGTAGATACCTCTCAGTTTTCTGTTAAGCATCTAATGTAGTTCAGGAAAGGTTTGTGAATGATGAGATTATATTGCTTTTGTTTATAAATTATCCTTGCCTTAATAATGTTGAATCACTCTTTTCTTGGAACCTTTGCCACTGTGTAGTACATGGTGCCACTTAACCATACTGCATAGAACAGCACTGCCTAAGAAAAGCCAAGCTGGGGGACTTAATAGGGCTCTTTTATTAATAATTTATATGTACCTGAGGCTCTTCTGATATTTGTGTTCCAAGTGTAACATTAGGCATGCCACAGTAATTTCATACAAATCATAACAAATTCATTTGCAAATAAATGAACCAAATATGACTTTGCAATCTTTCAGTGACTGAGTAACTGCAGGTGTGCATTTACAAAGGCAAGTCTTCCCCTGTTGATTCATCCACTTTTCCTTCAGCTGTGTATTTGCAGATAATGATCTTTGGTCTTGAAAATTTGATTCTGCATATGGTTGTTGCTAAAGCAGGCATGTGACTGCATCTGCAGATGAAAATGCGGGTGTTCTGTTCAAAAACAACAAGCAAAAATTCCATTCCTAAATAAATTAAAGTTTTCCAGTATCTACTTCTAAAATCATTATTCTCTGAGTAAGTCATTGGTTGCAATGTGTATGAACAGGCCTATAGATGATGAAGTGTGAATGTGACTTGTACCATTTAAAATAGTCTCTTTCCTAGCAGTGCTACTCTACAATTCTCTGCTTTCAACACTTAGTTGAATGTTGCAGCTATTCCACAGGCAGTTTCTCTTACATATTTGATTTGTTTTTCTGCAACTTGAATAACANNNTTTCTGCAATTTGAATAACGCAAAGTCTGATGTTTACTGAATTTATGGTTGTAAAAGCAATTTCCTAAAATTTCACTAAGTACATTTAAAATACATTGATTCTTTTTTCAAGTAATATTTGTGTAATGGAGATTCAGAGCTTTCTTGCTGCTGTCTCTTTTTATCTTACCAAGATAATAGGAATGCAAAGTAATTCTGATGTTGCAAAAATCAGAATGAGATCTCTCAAATTCAGAATGAGTCTTTAGACCAGTATGCATTCTGGGAGAAAGTCACAAAAGACAAATGTAATAATTAGAATAATAGTAAACTTTCAAAACCAATTAACCAAGAAGAGAACCGAGTGAATACTCCCATGACTGGACAGCTGCAGTTAGGAAGGAGAGAGACCACTAGATCAGAATCCAGAGCTATTGGTCTTGCTGGCTCTTAAATTGACCTTTGCCAAGCCTTTTCCACTTCATGCCTCAGTTTCATTCTCTGTAAAACATTAGCACTGATACTGACTCCATTTTTTCTTTAAACTTAATTAATGGAAAATGTTTCTAATACTACTTTTAATTTCTTGCCAAGTATCTCCAGTTCCAAGTGAAACTTGAGACAGAAAGTCCAGGAGTTTCAGCTTTGGTTCAGAAGTTTGATATGTAGGTTACATTCTTGAATAACTCTCGTCCCATCATCCTGAGGCACTCTTGAGGTTTCTATCAGCTGCCAAATAAAGCAGTAACATCTTGGTTCCTAAACCCATAGAAAGGGTCTGAGTGTTCACCTTTGTGCTCCTCATGTCTTCTAAGTTTTATGGTGTTAGAAGACAGAAATAGGGAGCAAAATCAGGCGTCGCTCTGGCTGGAGCATTACATACTAGACTGTGAGGAGACATGGGCCATCTTGTACTGACAGTGGTATGGTGAGGATAAATGTGAGGCCACTGCCCAAGGAGCATCATTCCAGCAGGCAGACCCCTTATTACCCACACCATAAAAGTGCACTGCCAATAACACAGGAGGATGTACTGAATATATATCCATGTCTCTGGATGAGCTAGATCTCAACCTCTTGTTTAGCTAACACAGCCAAATTCTCTTTTATGGCTAGTTCTGGCTGAACAGCTGGCAAGTTTATTGCTACTGCAGCCTTTTAGCTATGACCATGAATTTCCTTCTTCCACTAACTCTTTCTCATCTAGTTTAGGCTGTAATCCTTGACTTAAGAAACCTCCAAAGTCCACAGAACTGTGTTAACATTACTTAATCTCTTCTTTGTATGCTCTTTGTACATGTTCTTTATATCATGAGCAATCCCTTTACTTTGTGTTTGC
>WEIT01026205.1:311439-347375 GCA_013389985.1 Dryoscopus gambensis | reverse complement strand
GTTGTAGTGCTACGGGCGGCGGCGCCGCGCCCGGGAGTGTATGGGGAGCCGGGAGGAGGCACCGCGTCCCTTCGCCGCCTGACGGACGGTGGCGGTCGACCCGGGGGGGTCGCGTGCCGGGACACGGAGGCAGTGGTGGCGATGGCGCAGCAGCCGCTAAATATCACGGCGGTGTTAGGCCTCAACGCGCCGCCCGCCAGCGCCGCCGCCAGGGAGCTTCGTGCCGGGAGGCGGTGAAAGGGGCAGAGATGCTCCCGGGTCTGTTACGGCCCAGGATAGCGCAGCGGGCTGGTATTTCCACTTTAATTAATGCAGGTCCCGTAGCGGTGGCCTCGGTGTCACCGCAGACCGCGTCACTGCGGGTGCGGCTCACAGCGGAGCCATTTCACCATGCCACGGGCCATCCCGCGGCAGCCAGAGATGCGGCGGCGGCCGCTGGCCGGAGAGTCAGCACGAGAAGTCACCACAGCTGCTGGTCAGCCACCGTGTATGATGTGACAGACATGCACATCAGATTGTGTGGCACAAGCGGGCCCGCACACGCACAGAGGAGCACAGGGCGATGATGGCAGGAGGGGGAGCCCAAGCAGCACCTGCCACGCTGCTTCCAGGCCCATCCCAGGAGCCATCAGCCCACTAAGGGCCCATTTCCAGGGGCACAGAGGCACAATGGCAGGTGGGAACCCAAATTAAGGACTCAGAGGAAGGAACACCCTGTCCAGCTCCCTCCCAGGGGAGCCTCAGCCCCAGAGCACCTTTAGGACTGGGGTGTCACTGAGTTCAGGGGTGTGGGACACAGGACGGGATGCAGGGGAAGAGCACTGGGGAACTGCACAGGACTCATCAGGGAGTGTTGAGGGCTGGAACCAAAGGCAGGAAAGGGAGGGATCAGGTGATTTATACAGAAACAAATCTGAGATACAGGAATAAAAAGGGCCAGTCACACGTAAATGGTTTGTGATGGTTTGTCCATGCGCTGCACCTGATCAGTGCAGCCTGTCCTGTCTTCTCATTAAACTTCCACACTTTGCCCTGGGTGAGGAACTTGTGGCCAGAGCACCACAGGAAGTTGGCTACTGGGGGCTGGAGAGGTTGGGATCGAGGGGCAGCTACTGGGCACTGACACACTGTGAAAACTTCTAAAAACACACATAAATACAGATGCTCACTAGTGCACCTCCATCCTGCTCAGCTGGAGCAGGGGGTGGGATGAGGCTGCCGGTGCTGTGGGGAAGTGCTCTGTGTGGATGGATGTGCAATCTGTGTCCACGTGTATTTGCTTAATTGGTGTGGATATGTGCATTTGTGCATGTGCCTATTGGAAATACAAACTCAGCCTGGCTATTGCTTGGACATGGGCATGGGGCTGCAGCTGCCTCACCTCTCTCAGGCTATTTTCCTACATCAATAGATACATATATTTGTGTACATATATACATTGGGATATTTCATTGGGCTTCATATAGAAGCACAGCATTTCTACCCATAGAATTGAGATAAGATAAATTAAAGCAGACAGGCAACAGCTTTCTCCCAAAGCATTTGCACCAAAAAATAAATAATAGTTCCGCTTTCCTTTCAGGGATTTCACGTTTCTTACACCTTGCCTAAGCACATCTGTAATGCAGCAGGAGGTCTGGTTACAGTATTGGTTGGCATTCCTGATATACCTTGAATCAAATTAGCACAGTTGTGGGTGGCAGCAGAGATCTTCAGGTTCTCCTGGTTTGGTAAAAGTCTGTTTTCAGGTGCAGCTGAGCTAATGCAATGCAGGTACAAGGATGAATTCCTGTTTCCTGTCTCTCCACTCTCCTGCTCCCTCCTCCTCACCAAGTACATATTTTCAGGCACGGTGAACTATGTTCATTCTGCATGTCTTGTGATAACCTGCCCTTAACAGCCACCACAGATGACACCTTTTTGGATCACAGTCATCACCTGCAGACAAAGATTTGCAAAACTTGGGGCCTTGTGTGGGGTGAGGCTGTGAGGCAGTGTACCAGAGAGAGAGAGAGGCAGGTCCAGACTGTCTGGGTCTGTGTCTGTGTGGTCACAGAGCAAGGCAAGGAAACAGCAGAAAGCACCACCAGAGTTTAAACTGTCTGAAAGCACAGAGATCTGAGACCAGGCTGACATCAGCTGCTGGTGAAATTAAGACAGAAGGTAGCTTCGTTTCTGACAGCAACTTCTGAAGCCCTGAGTGTTTTTGTAGTCTGAGTTAATTCAGCTGGAGGGAATTTACTCCTAAACCAGTAGTACACAATTTTGAGAAGAATTTTTCTTCATGCAAAAGCGAGGCATGCCCTCAGCATGTTTTTAAACACAGCCTCAAAAGATGACGACAACATTGAAGGCTGACGAATGACCCTGAGCTGGGGGATGAAGAGTGGAAGTGGACAGAGTAAACAGATCTGCCATCACACTGCATTTGGGTTAAATTCCACTTTAGGCATATTACCCCCAGCTCTTGTTTTCCCCAGTGCAATGGGATGCCAGAAAATGGTATCACGATAATACAGCCCTTTCTATAAAAGGCCACGCAGCCAGACTGCTGACCATATTTAGCTCTACTAAATTGCTATTGGCACCAGCAAGCCTCGGTTGTCACCCACTGACATTTTGTTCAGCCCTAAAAATGAAAACAGTTGCCTGAACCGTTTCAAGCCATGAGAGTCACTGGGGACTCACAGATAGGAAAAGAGGAAGATAAGGCAAAGTAACAAGTTCATCATGACTTAGGATCTCAAAGCCACCACAGCCAAAAGGGTTGTTCAGTGTTCCTGAGGTGATGAGAGGTGTCTGTATACAGCAGCAGCGTCACAGGGGATGTCTGCAGCCAGACAGGGTGAGTGCCCACCAGGGAGAAGCAGCACCTGCCCCATCTGCACCCCTGAACCTCCCTGGCATGGATGGCCTGTCCGTACTCACTGTCAGTACGAAATGCTCGCCATGGAAGGCACCATGAAATGCTTTAATGGGTCCAGGCTGCAGTAAAACATGCCTGCTCTCCTTTGCTCCTTTGCTTCCCCAGGTCTGGCTGAGGAAGGGTGGTGCTGGGAGCTGTACCCTCAGGCTTACTCTTGGTGGCTGGCGGGACCTGTTCACTGGGCAGTGGAGGGATTGAAGCTTGGGAGTCTCCTGGGGGTCCCCAGAAGGAGGCCAGGCACATCTGCCCAGCTGCTCAAGTCAGGGCCATTCCCACTCTCTTTATGTCCCCCCTGCCTGGACAGATCAGAATCCCACCATTGCTGTCTGTGCCAGCAGCTGCATCTGGTGACAATGGGAACTGGGTGGCAATTCCAACTGCAGAAACCACAAACTGGTGTGGCCACCAAGGGGAGTTAAGTTGTAAAGGGCAAACGTCCATCCGAGAGCAGCAGGGAGCTGATACAGTGCTGGGGAAGGGGTTTGATCTTTTCCTCTCATGCAGGGGGCATGGAGTGTTATTGGTTCTGCCTCTCCACTTGTCTGTGAAGTATCACTCCAGGAGTGAGAGTGTTAACAAATACAGTGGAAGAGACAGCTCTGTAAGCTGAGCTACATGGTCACATGCACAGGTTTTATTTTTAACATCCCAAAACTACTTGATGTTTCTGCCTGGGCTTGCTCCGTGTCCTCTGTTCTCTTCTCTTTCTTTGCTTGCAGTTCTCCCTCACCCACCTCACTTCAGCCCAGCTGAGCACAACCAGGAGAGAAGCGTTTTGTACGTGCACAGGGACTCTATGATTAAGGTAAGGCTTTGTAAATAGAGTTGGAGTCTTTTTTGGACAAACCTTATGCAATGCAATGTAGCGAGCTACGAAAATCAAGACATCTTCAAAACAGCCTTAGTAATTAAGATGAAATAGAATAATCATGAGATGTCTTAAGTGACACTCTAAAACAGAGGCAGCTGGTAACTGTGAGAACTTCTGTGACATACTACTCTAAAAAAAAAACCCTCCATAATGTATTCAGTGAATTAGCTGTAGTTTGCAGCACTGTATGCAGGAATTTAAAAAACTAAGATGCTGATTTTAAGATGGGAGCTTCAGCAGCAGGTCAAATGATAAATCAAAAATTCAATTTCTGTTATTTTCAGGAACCTCAGAGAAGACAAGGAGATAACAGTAAGAGTCAGAGGAGAGGCAAGAGCAATCTCATGGCAGAAGTGCTTAAAATCAAATGAGTTTTGAAGAGTGAGACTGCAAAGTTTATGTTGGCAATCTAGACTGAATGAATGATGAAGTAAGAATTACAAAAGTTAAAGGTACTACTGTACCATTTATTCTTGTGACTGCTCAGCAATTTTAATTCATTAATTTATGATTTTATGATTTAGATCTTAACCAATAGATTAGAGATTCTTTACACTGGGCACCTTTCAGGAAAGTAAGTTAATGAGATTGTTACCAGAGCATAACGTAGAACCTGAGCCCAAAGAGAAAAAAAAAAACATGGTTTGGACCATTCACCCCACCTTTTTTTTTTTTCTCCCTCAAGCTGCAACAAAACTGGACCTATTACTTTAAAGCACTTTTTGAACTCAAACAAAGACCCAACCTATTTCCTAGTTACCAATGCAAAGTGAAAGTTTGCTTGACTGTGTCTCTCCCAAGGACAGCACAGGGACCCCTGATATGTCCGAGGAGCAGCGGAGCAGCTCCGTGTCACAGCCTGCTGATCTGCCCGTCTCCCACACGACTCCACAACATGCCCAGCACAAGATACTGATGCTGAGCTATCCTGCACAATGCCACCAGCCCAGGGTACCATTTCAGCACCTGGAATTTTTGGGTGGGTTTCTCTCAGATGAGTTATGTCTACATTGCACCAGGTGGGGAGGAGCAAGAAACATTGCTGATCCGGGTCTTTTAGTGGGGAGTGCAGTGTGGGGTTCCCACCAGCAGTGCCCTGGGTACCTGTGCCTCACTACTCTGAAGTCTCCCTGCTCCTCCTGTAACAGCTCTAATGCATTTCACCAGTCAGAAACTGCACTGAAAAGCAAATTTTGGTGCCACTTTACTGTCTGTGTGCAGCACAGATTTTCCAGGTGAGGGTAGGCCTAATGGTGCAACAGCTTCTCTTGATCTCCATGGTCCTGCATGTCAGGTGTAGGGAGCTGAGGAGAAGCTGATGTGCTCCTTTGAGAACCTGAGCAACAGGCATGATCTGGAAGAAAGGCAAGGAGCATGGATTGAAGTCTTTGCCCAACTGATGCACTTTACTGTGGATTTACTCTATTCCTGACATTTTAAAGCATTTTTTTTTTCAATATAAAGCAATTCCAACCTGTTCAGTAACTCTGAAATAGTGGTTATTGCTGCGAAACACCACAGCCTCATCCAGATGATCCCCAGGTAGCAAATACAGGCAGTAGCTCCCTAATTGTCACAGCTTCATCCTTCCATTGTTGGGCTTATCCAAAAGTCAGTTGTTTCGCAGAAAACCTTACCCCTCCTTACATATTATACTAAGGATCTGAAGTTCATCAGGATTGCCCTGGAATCAAAGTGCCCCCATAAAATCCATGTGAACTTGTTCAAGGTCACCTCAAAAGTAGGTCTTGCTCATGCTCACTGGAATGTTACTGGCGTTATTGATGAAGATTTCATCTACACCTTTAACTGTCCCTTTCCCCCTCCCCTGAGCTGTACCATACTCACTGCCTGCCTCGTTTAAAGCTTGGCTGCTAACTTGTGTGTGTGAGTCAGTCTGAGTGGCAGCTGCAGAGCAGAAGTGCCACGAAGGACAGTGACCCACTGCGCCACGTGCCAAGGGGGTCACTCAAGCTGTACTGTCCCTGCTGTGGGTGTTGAGGTGTTTTGTTTGTAAGTTTGACTTATTTAGAGGTCCCCGTGATTCCAGGTGGTGGCATTCTTGGATTTGCTCTTTATTTTGTATCTAAGGAGAGGACTCAAGAAAACTTGGGCTCCTGAGAATCATGTACAAATGTGGTACGGTAGGCTCTCCAATGGCATAGTGATTTTGTCCTAGGCTTTAAGAAATTCAAATATCTGTTTAGCAAAAGGAGGCCAAAGGCTGATTTCTTGACAAGGTTGTTAAGCAAGCAGTGATTGAGGAAGAGCAGTGCATGAACAGAAAAGAAAATCACTGGTTTAAGAAGACTTACTTGGTGTCCTAGAAAATGTGATTCTACAGCTGGCTCTGCCAGGGTTTTTGTGCAGGAGGCATGCAACTGCAAGTGAAACATCAGAACCTGAGCACCTCTATGCTTGGCATGTATATTTACATATTTGTATAAAATACTATATTTAATTCTATGTATTTTCATCTTTCTAAAATTTAATTCTACATCTGGCAAATAGAAGCAATAGTAGTTTTCAACCTCAAGTACATGTCTAGTACTGCAAAGATAAATTCATTATTGTGAACATGATCAGATCTAAGATAGTAAATATACTGAAATAAAAATTCTCATACTTTAAGAAAATTAATAACTGTATTCCCTTCAAGATTTCCGTATGATAAAGATGAGATAAACACTATATACTAGGTAAGAAGAATTAAAAGAAATAGAGAACATTGCCTATCTGCCCTATACACTTCCCCAAAGTACTCACATTCCTTCTGTTGTAACATTATATATAACTTCAGCATTCTTGGCTCCAGCATTTTGATGTGAACTTTCATGAGATTTTTTTAGGAGCTTGTTATCACGTTGTAAAATTTAGAAAGATTGTTTTATGTTCATTTGCCATCTCATCTCAGAGGCCCTCTTTAGGGTCCTTATCTGGGTTTCTGGTGGCCTTTTTTGATGTTTCTTCAAACTGGGAGGTATCCCTTGATTCTGTGCAAAGAGCTGAGGTACAGTGTATGACCTTAGTATGTCAAATGATCAGTCACATGTAGCACAAGCCAAATGAGAAAACACTTGTATTATTTTGGCTCATTGACTGCAACTTAATTAAATATATATGTCCTGAAAATAAATTTTAATTGGTTTATAAACTGTACATTATTATCACTGAACAGGTCCACTCCAGACACAGACATAGCTGCAGTTAAAATAGCAACTGTGTATTTTTAAAGCTTACTTGATTTGCTGTCGTGATGGTCTAAAAATAAAGATTTGCCAAACTGGACAGACTGTGGACTGTAATGTGCATTCTTTCTTTACACAGTAGCTGGAACATGATTGAAGTAATCCTTTCTGGTCTGGTGTTGTTTTTTTTTTTTCCTAGCCCAGACCTTGAGAAATTTTGCAAGTTGCAGGGAATTGAGAAGTGTACATGTTTAGAGAAATATTTTGTCACCTGACACATCTGTGTGTCACCTACCTTTGGATCTTATGTATCAAACCTACTGAGGCAAAATTTGTGAACTTTCTGCTGGGTGTTTTGAAAGTTTGTAGTTTGTGTACTTGGAATAATACCATCAACTAAACCACAGAGCTAACTAAATTATCAATTAAAATACGAAGCTCCTGATTACTGGCATGTCAGAATAGAAGAAGCATTCAAACCCTGATAAATATCAGAAAAAAACTCTCTGTTCCTTCTTCCTGTCCTCCATGTTCACAGATCTGACAATGAGAAGAGAGGCATAGATATCTTTTGTCTGAAAAGAACAGCATATACAAGTTAGAGATGAGGTAAACTAAACTAAAAAATGCCTGAATAATGAGGAAGACTGATTCTGCATCTGAATGCTGTGATATGGTCACTTTTCATAAACAAAGCATGCATTTTCTTTCTCTACACATGATTTGGATGGGGTTTATTTCAGCATACAGCAATGTGAAAGCAGGCTCCTCTCCAGAAACTTTGCCATCAGCCCTTTTTGTGTTTTGGAGAACAATAAGGCTTATGCCTCTGATTTAGGGGGGTTTTTATCAATTATTTCTCCCCAAGAGTTACTTTTGCAGTGGAAAGTATTGTTCACACAGTCGTGGTTTTATGCAGTGTAATGTACCCAGCCTTCCTCTGACCTTATGCAAGTCATGGCTGGGACTATTTTTAGAGATTATATTTGCAGCAAAATGCTACAAGAATGAGAACAGCAAGGATGCCGCCAATGTGAAATAAATCCATCTGTATCTCCTGCTTCTCTGAGCTGCATAAAAGTAGATGTAACTAAACAGCCTAAAGTAGGACAGGTGCCACCCCCAAATCACATATATTTAAGGGCTCGGTGGGGCTGAGGCCACGCTGGCCAGAACCCTGGTGTCACCTCTGTGCAGAAGCCAGTGCTTCCCAAGGCAAGGCAGGGATGTTATACTCCAAAGTCACAAAGTTTTATTTTCTGCATTGCTGTCTTTTCCTGCAAAGGTGAAGGTACCTGAGCCTTATACGTGAAAGTGTAAGTTTGAGTAAAGGGACCACCAAGGCTGTGTTCCTTTACTCTGCAGGGCTGAGAGGGAATGGGGTTGATTCATTAGGAGACATAGGCAGGTATTGATCAGCGTTGGAAATTGCAAAAGATGGAACAAAGTTGTGTTGAGTAATTAATGCACATCAAATTTTCATGTTGGTATTTAGTGCAGGGACCCACAAGCATTACCTTTCCCAGATGTCTTTCCTTCTCCGGTGTTGTTCACGACTTCCACTGCCAGGGTGTAGAAGTGTGAAAGACAGAAAGTTAAGAGAATACCTTCAAGAAAGAGAGAGGAAGCTCTTCACATAGCATCTCTTCCCCTGGAGCCTGAGCCCACTTCCTCTGCAGCACAGCTCTCCTCAGGGCTAGGTCACTTAAGCCTGGGGTTGCAAAAGAAAACACATCTAGGTAAACACTACTATGCTGTCTTTAACCCTAGGAAAAGTAAAATAAAGTCTAAATTATTTTACTGCCAATATCTGTCTTTTGTCAGAGCCAAGTGAGAGTCTGCTGGGCCTATGGTAGTTCCTACTGCATGAAATGTGGTGGGAAGATTTGTCAAAAATCTTTTTCCTATTTTCACACAAAAAAGAAAAGCACCCTGGGTCCTGTTTGGAAACAAAACTCGAGTTCCTCCTTATCATTAGCTTTTTTCCTTCCACATAGATTCCCAGTGATTCCAGAACTCGGCTGGAATGCAGCTCCTATAGTAAGGAGCAGGAAGTCAAAAGTTGGGAGGTCGCTACTTGCAGCAGCTCTTCTTTGAGCCAAGTTACAGATACCAGTTGAAGCTGTCCAGGGAAGTAGCTCCAAGTTATGACTGAGCAGCCTTTAATTCTGTAATCCAACAACTGAACTGTAAGGGAAAATCAGGAAAGCAGCATAAAGAAGGCCAAGGAGGTTAGCTCTTACCCAGGCTGTTTTCCACACTGGGAACTGGGATCCTGAAGATGATCCTCACTCTTGACCTTAATGGTATAGAGCAAAGGGAGGTTCATTTGTGCAACATTCGTGTCTTTGTAAGGAGATGAGAAGATGCCTAGGCCAAATCTAGAGAGGAAAAAGGAATGTCATTTTTCCTACTCAGTGTTGAGGAAGTGGGATGCTCCTTCACTGTGCCCCTGGCAGTCTGGATTTCAGCAGCCTGGTGAAATATTGGGGCAGAAAACAGCTCATACCCTGACTGCCTGAGCTAAGGAGTGAAGACCTTACCTATATCTGTGCTGCTACCAGGCCACACTGTACTGTGGGAATCAGAGGTGGTACATGACTGTATGGAGCTGGCAGTCTCACTTTCTCACAGCCCTTATTCCTGCTGGAGGTGCACATGAGCCCCTCATGTGCGGAAATCAAATACGGGCATGGAGGGTCTGTGGCCGTCCTCGCTCCTTTGGGCAATAACTCTTTGTCTTCTTGTCTTTGTCACACACAGCACCGGGCCCAGAAAGCTCCCCCTGGGCAACACAGGCACTGTGAGCGATGTTTCAGCCGCCACTGCCGCGCACCCATTGAGATCTCTGTGTCCTGCATGGTGATCAGCTGCCACCTCCACTGCGGGGCCACCTTCCACATGTGCAAGGAGGAGGAGCACAAACTGCTCTGCCCCTTGGAGCAGGTGTCCTGCCTCAACTCAGCCTATGGCTGCCCTTTCTCCATGGCCCGCTTTAAGCTGGGGAAACACCTCCAAGTCTGTCCAGCCAGTGTTGTCTGCTGCTCGATGGAGTGGAATCGCTGGCCAAATGTGGATTCAGACACAACCCTGCACAAGAATATTATGAAAGAGACCTTGAACGAAGAATGTCTGGACACAGCTTTGGCACTCAGAGACCAGAAGATACTTTTCAGGACTTTGAAATTAGCTGAATTATTTCCAGAGTGGAGGAAAAAGGATGAACCAGAAGAACTAATGGATCAAGCCATGGGTGGTGAAGCAGGTGCTGTTGGAGGAGCTGCCTGTGGTTCCCAAGAGGGCAATGACCAGTCTGAGCTCAGCCAACGTGAGCGGGAAGATTTGGCAAAGGACAAAGAGGGAATGGATCTGGGGAGTTACAAAACCTGGGAGAACATTTTCAGCAAAGAGCTTCTGGCTTGCCAGGTAACAGGCTCAGCAACCAGCACAGGACAAAAGACGGAGGAGGCTTCCAAGAAAACAGCATCAGCCCCTCATGCTGCCAGCTCCACAGGGAAGGCAAAGGAAGGACCTAATGGTGCAGCAGAGGGAAAGGGCCAAAAGTCTGAACAAGTAACACCAAGTAGAGAACTGAATGGACTGGCTCCCTGGCAAGAAGGGGTCCTGGAGAGGCTGAAGAAGGAAGTTGGTGTAGCTGATTACAACATGTATCTGGTACATCACGGGGGAATGCTCATCCGCTTTGGCCAGATGGCTGCTTGCACTCCCAGAGAAAAAGATTTTGTCTATGGGAACTTGGAAGCCCAGGAGGTGAAGACTGTCTACACCTTCAAAGTGCCAGTTAGTTACTGTGGCAAAAGGGCACGACTAGGAGATGCACTGGGCCACAAGATGCCAACTTCAGACAAGTCAGTGGATACCTCAGAACTGGGAATAAACATAGAAGAACTACCTAAGACAAACATAGTTGAAGCCACATTGCTGTGTGCTCTGGAAAAAGAGCTGAAAGGCCATGAGATTTCTGAAGCAAGAGGTATTGATGGGCTCTTTGTGGATTTTCCAACACAGACATACAGCTTTCCTTTGGAGCCCTTCTCCTCCAGCGCAGTTCTAGCAGATATTCTGGATGAAAACAGCCCGCCAGAACTGCACATGGAGCTCTACACTGAATGTGTAACCAGAAGACACAACAAAAGCAGTTCAGCTTTCACATTCACTTGCAGTCATTTCTTTAGGAGGGACGAGTTCCCATCCCACTTCAAGAATGTGCACGCTGATATCCAGTCATGCCTGGATGGATGGTTCCAGCATCGCTGCCCACTGGCCTACTTGGGATGTCCTTTTGTTCAAAATCACTTCTGCCCCGAGGGACTTAAGGCCAAGGTTATTTACAGCAAGCCTCTCAAGACATTTGCTATTAAGCCAGAGGTGGACACCCTTCTTGCTGAGCCGGGAAAGTACACTTCCACAGTGGATAGTCGAGGGAGAAACAAGGACTTGCTGAGCAGCCTCCCAGTGGAAGTGCTCAAGTATATTGCAGGATTCCTGGACAGCTTCAGTTTATCTCAGCTATCACAAGTGTCAGTGCTCATGAGGGACATCTGTGCCACTCTTCTTCAAGAGAGGGGAATGGTCCTGCTGGTGTGGGAGAAGAAGAGATATTCCCATGGTGGTACTTCGTGGAAAGCTCGCAAAAAGGCAAGTGACTGTGACACTGGGAAAAAGAGTCATGAGTCCTCTTCAGATAAAACACGGGAATGACAAGAAAAGCTGCATATAAACATGCAGATGTGGGGAAGGTTCATGAGGTTGTGAATTTGCACAAGGCTTTGTTGTCAGGCGCCAGGGCTGTAGAGTGCAGTACATCTAGCAAAAGGATGAAGGTGTAACTAGACGTTTTCTGATTAGCTGAAAGTCCCGACCCAAGCTCATCTTGGGTAATCCATTTGCATGTGCACCATTTCTAGGCACTGCGAACTAAGAATTCCTGATATTTAAGCATTACACATGGATTTTTGAAGAACTTGAAATTCATACTTTTTTGTTGTTGTTGTTCTTTAAAATCCAATCTAGGGTATGTCAAAATGCCTTAGAATGCCAGAAAGGTAAATAGCAAGGAAACGTCTGTGAAAGGAGCTCAGGCATTCGCATCAAACTCCAAGGGCTTTCATAATTAGTTTTAAAAGGATTACTATGAGTGAGGAAGCAGCTTGGGGATAGAAAACTGCCTTCTGCAAAGCTGATCTCCCACTGTTTTTGCTGGAAAATTACCACCCTTATTGGCTGTTTAAGTTGTTTAGAAAGAAATATGTAGACACATCTTAGTCTAAGTCCTAGTTGAACATTAGTTATTACAGGGATTTTTTTAGCTGATAGTCCTGCAGCTGCTCTAACATTGAACCATAGAATCATAGAATCATTTGAAGTTGGAAAAGACTTTTAAGATCATCAAGTCCAACCATTAACCTAACACTGACAAGTCCACTGTTACATAACACTGTTCGAAAGAGTAGCATGAGACTTCAGCCTAACCAAGCAGGCAAGACAGAGATCTAGGAACAAAGAATTTAGAGATCCAGGAAAGACTCCCAGAGATTATCTAAGGACCTGGCTTTCAAGCAGAGATATGAAGATGTCTACCTATTGATTCCTATCAAATAGAAGCTAATCAGTTAATGACCTCTTATTAGGATAAAGCACTCTCTGTTAAGAAAAAAACATGAGACATGGTGAATTCAAAATCTGTGTAACAAAGTCTGGTGGCTGCAAGTTGAATTAGCCCAATCCAAACCAGGAATTAACCACTGAAATAATGTACTAGAGGATGTGGCTTCCATCATTAAAAGGAAGACATTCCAGCTGCCCAATTATACAACAAATAATGTCAGTTATTGTAGTTCAATTTCAAACCGGCAGCGTTGAATTTAAGGACTGTCTAACCCTTTTCATTTTAGCTCTCTGTACTGGCCACACAGGGATCTTGTTTCCAATGCACAGACTCTGCTTGAAAACATTGTTTGTAATTATTCAGAATTCCTTTACTACTGTATGTAATAGCTATGATTACTCAGGACTACGAGAGGGTCAGGCAATCTTAAGCAAGGAAGAAATATTTTTAGGGAGAAGAAATCTACTCTGACAAAAAATTAATTTGATTTAATGGTATACAGCAAATATTAAAGTCACTTAATCACAGTCATATCACTACATGCTAGTATATTACTAAATGGTGCATGATATCACTGCAAACAGAATCAGAGAAGTTTAACAGCACATTTTTATTTTCTATGAGCTTGTATGTCCTTTAGGAATACCTTCAACCTTAGATTTCCCAGACTTTTCTGGGGTGGTGTGACTAACAGCAGTGTTGTAATGTTAATTGCTTGGTAGTTGCCAGTAGATGCTTTGGAAGGTCTCTATGAAGTCATATTTCTTTGAGATACAAAGGCGTGCTGTGGTCACTTTGCTTTACAAACATCTTGGATCACACTGCACATGTGATGGAGTTTTCTGTAGAGGTGCAGTGGTCAGGTGTCCTGAATTTCCTCATGCCCTGCTCTGGATTGACCCCAACTGTAGGATACTTCCCCATTAAAAATGGCAGGTGGTAACTAAAGCAGCAAAACCAGCAAGTACGAGGTACATAACAATACAGACCCCATTTTCACTTGCTGTGCCAGCCCTGCACAATCCGATGTTCCTTAGAGTGTCCAGAGTGAGTAATGCACACCCATTGTAAGCATAGACAGGTGTTTAAAATCCTCATTTCCTCTCCCCAATTCCTTTCCCCTCTCTTGCATTAGATCTGGCAGTTCAGCAGCCTGTTCTCCAGAGTTCACAACTGGCAGCGCAGCAACGTCCCGAGCATGTCGGAGCACCTGAGGAATTGTCCCTTCTACCAGGTGGAGCACAAGACAGACCCTGTTCTGCTGACAGGCATGAGTGAATCTCGGGAGCAGACTCGAAAGACTTTGGTCTCTACTTTCAAGCACAGAGTCTGAATAACTTGGTTCCCCTCTGCCATGCTCCCTTCAGGGCTCTTGAGATGAAGATTTGGGAATTCAGGTGTAAAGATTGTTGCTTCCGACTCTCCCTTGGATGTACAAAATTGGCTTCTCCCCAGCTTTGTTTCTTCAAGCTGTGTTTGAAACATCTGCAATTTTTTTCCTACATTAATTTGTTAAAACTTCATCCGCTGCTTACTAACATCACATGCTTTCTGTTTATGTTTCTGTTCCTGGTTTAATACCCCATCTTGAAGAAAGCAATGAAGATCTTATTTGAAAACAGCATTTTCACATCCTTGAAGGTAGGCTGCTGCTCCTGTACCATGTGCCTGAGAGAAGCGAGAGCAGTTTATGTACTTAGCTCAGATAGGTCTGAAACACCTTGGTTTTGCCTGGAAAACCAAGTTCTTGGAGCACAAGTAGATGCCCTCCTGCCTGGCAGACCTAGAGACTGCTAACCTGCTCTGAGACATGGGCAAAAGAAAAGGACACCCCAAAATTACTTGATTACTTGAATTAATTAGAACTCCAGTGAGAACTTGGGAATTCACTGCACAGCCACAGACCATCATTTAGGACCCTGACTCAGGCAAGCACACCTAGTTGAGTGCAAGCCTAAAAGCTGAGCTCATGGGAGCATTCAAACCAAACCAAAGCAAACAAACTTGCTCTTTGTTAGAAGTAACCAAGTAGCAAACATTTTTAGAGACTCAGTTGACCTTTTATATTTTAAGGTAACAGCTTTCTGTGTTTTATCTGAAAATTCATTAAAGCCGTTAAAGAATATTTGAAGTAATTTTTAGAATGCCTTACCAACTCACTTTTGCAGTTGTAAATTACAAATTCTAATTGTAAGCAATTGAAAACAAGATGTCAAAGAAATAATATTCGTTTTCATAGAAGAAAAGTAATTCAGCAACCCATTCAATAACAGTATGGATAATGTTTGCTTCAGTTAAATAGGCTGGAGCATAGAATCTTTTCTTTTTTTACAGAGCAGAAAAGTGATTAAGATTTGGTTTATTTCTTAGTAAATACACTAACTTAAACCAGAACAGGCTTGCTGAGGCAACAGATGAGAGAAAACAGGCATGTTACCAGCAGTGTCTGTCTCATTACACTATTTGAACCCATTTCAGTAGTGCTAGTCAGAAATGCCATGGATGTGGTGGTAGGTGAGATTCCTCTGAAATGGCCATAAATTTTTTTGTCAGCTTAGGACATTTTCCAGCCACTGCACAGCCACAGGGTGCTGACTCACCCCCTTTCTTTTTTAAGCTCATAGCAAGAGGTGTGAGCTGAGGCCTGAGGTCTGGCTTTCATCTCTCTGTCTCGGGCAGGAGAACCTTGCTGGGAGCCGGGATATTTGCTGGCCTGGACCAGTGCTCCTCTCACCTGGGCTGGCCAGGTGAAAACTGGATCAGGCAGATGGATACATGCCACACTTGCCATCCTCGATCTCGACACAGACCTGGGATGAGGTGGCCATGCAAGAAGAGGTTGCTGATGAACTTGAGCTGAGAGCTTGGTAATCAAAGGCACGAATTGGGTGGTGACCAAAACCACCCTGAGTGCAGCTCAGCCTTGTCTACACTTGCAGCTTAAGTGGTCCCTGTGAGATTTTTGACTACATGAGGATGTTTTTCGTCTCCAGACACACACCCTCAGGAGCATACTGTCTGAGCTGTGAGGACAGTGGAATGGTCCTGGGAACGGGAGAAGCACTTTCTTTTTTTTTTTTTTTTAATGCTATTCTGTTTTCTGCCCCTAGAGATCCTTTCTGGGAAGTCTCATAATGCTTTACACAGGAAAATAAACTTCTCTGCACAGGTATCCTGCAGAAAACACAAGTGGCATCCCAGGTTTATGAAGAGGAAACTGAAGGAAATGAACACAGGGAACCTAAGCTGGGCCAGGAGCAGTTAGACCCACATGCTCTGATCCTTCATCCTGAGGCTTAAACCACTGCACAAAAACAAACTGGCCATCCTTTAAAGCTGCTTACAAAAACTCACCTGCCCTCAAAACATTCCATATAACACGAGTTGCTTGATATTATCACCTTGTTTTACCCAGCAAAGCTGACAGATGTGA
This sequence comes from Dryoscopus gambensis, assembly GCA_013389985.1. NCBI lineage: Eukaryota > Metazoa > Chordata > Aves > Passeriformes > Malaconotidae > Dryoscopus > Dryoscopus gambensis. The sequence goes on along the minus strand of WEIT01026205.1, from coordinate 331,328 downwards.
AAGCATAAGAGCCAGAATTCCTAGACTTCATAGGCCTCTAGGAATTCCTAAGAGACCTAGAATTCCTAGGTCTCTACATCAGGGCCTCATTCTTCACTTATCACGTACCTGATTTTGAAAGATGCTGAGCATGCAACTGTAGCTGCAGACCACAGTATCTGCAAATGCATGTCCAAAAATTGGGTGCCAGTATCTATGCTGGATACTTGAAAATGGAGCCACTTAATTTTATGGATAATTTGGGGAAGGCAGAGAAAAGGTTGCTTAAATAATAAGGTCTCAGAGTACATCAATGTTCAAGGCTGGCAGGAGACCATGAAAAATTTCAGCCTGTGAACAATCTCTCACATGATCAGCCACTTAGCTGCTGTAAACTGTTGTGGCTGCCCTGAAATTTTGGCCTGTGTCAGGTGTGAATTTGGCTCATTTTACTTTTAGTGCCAGTGTCACCAGCATCACCAGCACCACTGCTATTCTGGTCCTGGCTTCCTTCAGGCACTTCCAGAGGATTTTGTTCTTGTCTCTTCCTGCTCCTGGAGATGGCATGACTTCAGTTCCAGCCTTAGTGCTATAGATCCTGCTTCTTCCCTGCACAGGAGGTGCCTGAGTCAGACTTCAGAGGGATGCAACCTTTGGAAATATGATGGTTAATGGTGCAGGTCAGAGTTAGGACTATTGCATCTCTTGCCTGGGATCAGCCAGGGTGTGCACAGAACATCCAGGATCATTTTCCTTCTGATATTCCTACAGAGCATGCTGGAGAGACACAAGGTGTTCATTCACAGAGAGACATATTTGCTCCTGTGAATATATAGGTGCATTTCTGTAAACTGTAAGTAACCTTCAGTACACCCAGTGAAAGCTGAAAATCCACAGCCATCTTCAGGTCTGGTTAACCAGACCTGGGAGAGGCAAAGCTGTACAGGGAAGGTGAGATCACCCTTCCATCTCTGCATACCCACCTGGCCAATGTCAGCAGGGAGCTGCTTCTCACTTCATCTCACCCTTATCAGGAGTGGAGAGCTGTGGGCTGGTGTCAGATGCAGCTTTATTAATCTAAGGGTCACGCCAAGCTAGCTCAGTGTTGATGGTCCTGCCCATTAGCAGAGTCAGCAGAACATTTAGGAGCTGGAAGGAACTGAATTTTCCTGCCCTGTGTATCTTGGTGAGCACAATGCTGGCTTACTTAAAGGGTGAGGGGCTTCGGTTTCGGTTCAGAAAGTCCTTAGCTCCTGATTTAAGTTTGTAATTTGGCCAATAAATCTTTGGCTAATTTCAGTTTGAGGAATTTGATTAGAAGAAACTGAGCATTTGGTGTTTTTCAAAAGCGTCTATTGTTTTGGCAGGGTCTGAACTGGAAAAGGGGATCCAATTCCATCAGAGAACTGAGGTTGTCCTCAGTCCAGCCCCCACACTCTGGATCTTCATGACTTTGATCTTGTTTGTGCTGTCCACAAGTCCTGTGAGGGGCAAGAGCAATACTCCACACACTCCAAGCTGATGTATTTTGCAGCGTTTCCTCTCACTGGAAAAGTGGAAGTGAAATGAAGGCATTGTGGAAATCAGAAAGGTCAGAGCAGGGCAAAAATACTCAAGATGAGAGAAGACAGGAAACGGAAAAGTTAATGAGTTTGGATAGAGAGACCTGCCTCTTTGTAAGCCTTGTGAGGAGAGGCAAGAGGAGACAGGTCAAAGGGCACAGGAATGAAAGGAGTTGGGATGTGCTGCCAAAACCAGAGGTTTTCTGGATAAAGAAGTTTCCTTGAGAAAGACTCTGGAAATTCCCAATTGGTGCTCTACAGTAACATGGGGCAGATGATAATTTTTAGGGGGTGAATGGGCAAGTGACCTACTGACATGTATCCCAAGTCTGGGTTGAAGGAAGGAATTTTTTGATGAACCTCCAACTCTGAAAACTGAGTGAGCACAGATATGGTGAAGTTTATCTGAACAGTGCCTGTTATTTTGTGAAACTCTGTAACTCCTTGTTGCTTTCTTAAGAATAAAAATTATTATGGTTTAAAAAAATCCATCAAAATTCAGGTCCTAGCTTGTTTTCTTAGTTTCATCACATTAATGTATGTTTTGCCTTCAAATCAGGTGTGGTAGTTCCTGTACCCTCATATTCATTACGCTCTGTCCTCTGCTCCGCTCTTCACTATCATTTTCCTGGTTGAAGACTATTATTTATATATGTTTTATATTTATTTAATTTGAACAAATATTTTTAGGTTTGACCCCATCTTCTTTGCACAGCCACTTTCTCCTTCCTGGTTCAGTTACTTACGTATATGAAAAACTATCTCTTCTTCTAAAAATCCATTTCCCAGATTGATGCTACATTATATCTCCAGATATTTGAAGAAAAGTTTTCTCCTTACCCTTCACTTTGTGGCTCTTCATCCAGGGGCTTTTGCTTCTTTGCATTGCATGTTCCAGAGACACTGCACATCTCTGCTCAAAATTCTTTCCCAGAGAGTGTCCTTACCACTGCAGTCCACACTGAAGAGTCTCAAATTCCTTGGGGTTTAATTTCTTTTGAAACAAAACATGTATATGCAGTGCAGGCTTATTCTTATTTATCTTCCCTCTGAATTTATATGTAAGGAAATTATGATCACACGCTCCATATTTATTTTTGATGGCCACCTGCTCTATGACTTAATTGCTATTTACAACTAACAAATCTTTTGTAGGTTCAGTGATGGTTTCGTGAAGGAATTTGTCACATCATGCTGAGAATTATAGGCCTGAGGCCCATTATGATGATGAGAGATGATTCACCAGTCCATAACTCTGAAGTTAGTTTCCCCATGGCAGCAGAATTCTTACTGAGGTTTATCTCTTTTCATATTTGCTCTCTCCCTACATATCCAGGTACAAACTCAAGCAATTCATGGCTGACACTTAGCTGCACCAGAGAAAAGCCTCTTTTAGCTTTCTGAGTTCCATCTAAACAACCTGTAACATACATGTGATACCAATGAACTGGTTTTATTTTCCTTTCTACCAGTCCTGAACAGCAGAATTTTTATTACCAGGGATGACTATTATGCTCCCATGCTCCTGGTACTTGCATGATATCTAGTTTACACCCTATGTTGTTTCCTACCAGTATCTGGAAGGTGGTTACAAAGATAATGGAGTCAAGGTCTTCTCAACAGTAGCCCGTGATGTAACAAGGGGCAGTGGCAGCAAGCTGAAACTTGCTAGGTTCAGGCTGAACTTGAGGAATTACTTTTTTACCAGAAGGGTAAAAAAGCAGCACTGGAGCAGGTCCCCAGAAAGGTGGCAGTATCTCCACTCTTGGAGGGTTTCCAGATTTGGTTGGACAAAATTATGGTGACCTGACTGAGTCAGAGGTTGGACCAGAGACCTCTGCAGGTCTGTGATTCCACAGCACCACTTGAGATTGCCTGCAGTGCACAGGCGTCTGCCACTCTGGCCTCACCTGCTTCTCTTAGCTGAACTAGATTGTCCTTTGGCTACTGCTATTGTCTGCTGCTGCTTCTCTCATCACAATAAGTGTATTCTTTCCCCTTGCTGTCTAGGCCTCTGCTCATTGATACCTCCTTATCTGTCATCACATAGTCATTTAACAGGTTTTCATCTCCCTGAGCAGGAAAAAGGATACACAGCCCTCTCCCAGCAGCTGTAGCACCCCTGAATGGCTCTCTTGAACTCAGTGCCTTCATGGTAAAGCTCTGCTTTGTTGGAATGTGTGGGTGCCCTCTGAGAGCACGGATAATGCTGGGCACTAACCTGTAGGGCCAGGGGAGCACAAGTGAGTGCATCTCAGCCTGGCAGGGACTCACAGGGTGTGCTGCTTGGTGTGTGATCTTACCCGGGAGAGGCAGTGGGAGTGCCAGGCAGAGCAGCTGGCCGTGTCTGACAGCTCATGGCTCCTAAGGAAGCTCATGGCTTCTGCAGGAAGAGTTAATATTCTGTGTGAAGCTTTTCCAAGAAGGACTGAAGCGGGGAGTGAGGATGGGACTGAAATGCAAAGAGTAAGTCTGTATCCAGACGCCGTGCCTGGCCAGCACAAGCTGGGTGTCAGGAGGTTGTACTGGGAGAGCTGTGGCTGGGGGCTATCATGGTTTCCTGCAGGTGTGTGTCCGTGATTTTAGCTGGCCACAGCAAGGGTGAGTTCTGTAACTGTGAGGAGAGGAAACAGATCAGCAGGGAAGCAGCCAAGTTCTCTGCATGTGTTTGAAGGACAGGGAAAAGGCAGTAGTTAAATACCATCAGAGCTCATCCATACCCTTTCTCGCACCTTGTTTTTTCCCCAGTGATGCTTCTTCCTGCAAAGCCAGGGCTGAATTGGCAGCACTACACTCCCACTGGGCTAAAGGGGAGCTGGAGCTGGTTCATGCCACTGCAGAGCAACCATCTCCTTTCCAGTTGAAGAAGGTTTTGCACAGGAAAAATAAACAAAACAAACCAACCAACCTACCTACCGCAAACAACCTATCCACCCACAAAAGGAACGGGAAGGGAAGGGAAGGGAAGGGAAGGGAAGGGAAGAAACCAGCTTCAGCCTCCAAGTCTTTCACAAAGATAAAGCAGTCTAAAAAGCAAGTATGCAGAGAGGTGACTGCTTTCAGGGGCTGCAGGTTGGGAACAGCTCCTTGACCCCAGCGGCTGTGCCTCCTTTCCCTGCTGCCTCCAGGCTCCCAAGCTTGGTGCAGGAAGAGTTAATGCGTTTAAATGTAGGGGTTTTTCCCTTCAGCTTTGTCAGAGTGAAAGTGAAGCAGCTCTCATAGCCAGTGTGGGGTTTCTCCTGCGCTCCCACCCCTTCAGTGAAGGTCATCCAGTGAAAATAGGGTCCTCCTAAAGGTGAATGCTCTTCCAGAGAGGAAAATGGTGCAGGGTGAGAGGGATCCACTGGCAGTCAGGATCCATCCCACACACAGAATCCCTGCTGTGTATGGTCTAGGATGGGGAGGAGCTGGATCTTGAGATCCCCACACACCGCTTCCAGTGGGCTGGTGAGGGCCCCTGCTGTACATCCTGGCTGGTCACTCTGTGGCTCTCTGGCAGGGTCAGCATTGCCTTGCTGCTCAGAGAACCCTGCTGCAGCAGTCAAGGAGGGAACGTTGCTGACTGCGGGTGACCAGGCGGCCAAAAGTCCATGTGGATGTATCAAAGCTGCTGGGAAGTGGGGACCCAACACTTGGCTGCAAGGACTGAGCCTGGGAGACATGAGATGTAACATTTGTTTGTGAGTCCACCCCACTGCACCAGGCCCAGCAGTCACCCAGATGTGTATGGCCAGTGAGGTAGGGACGTGCCTGAGGACAACAAGAGTCCCCTATCCTCAGGCACTGAAACTGCCCTGCATTTTAATCCCACCGCTCCCAACACTCATGGTCATCTTCTTTCCCTTCTGGACAGACTTTTGTACTGTGCTATCAATAAATCAATTCCCTGTTTACCTCCTCCAGAGTTTCCAAGAGTTCATGTCATTCCAGCAGTGGCATAATTCAAGGGAGATGTGATGCCTAGTCTGACCTGCCACAACACAGAAATTCCTCTCCCAAACACACATTTTTCCAGCCACCGGCAAAGCTGAGATGGCACCTGCAGCATCACCTCCTGCCTCAGCATCAGCTCAGTCCCAACACAGGCACCAGCCACCTGCAGCTGCCCTGGCAGAGCCCATCTCTGTGAGTGCCCATCTCAAGCACCAGGTAGGTGTCAGGGGCAGAGGGACGAGTTCTTCATCCTGCCGAGACCTCCTCACCCCTCATCTACCCACAACAGGGATCAAAAGCTCCAAGTCACTCCACATCTTCCTGGTTCCCCATGCTTGCTTTCTGGTGTCCTCTCATACCCATTCTCTCTGTCCTCCTCTTCCCTTTCACTTCTTCAGCTTTTATTTGACTCCCTGAGGTTTTGAGGGAGCAAACATCTCATTTCCTTCAGGGGAGAAGAGGTTTTATGACTGAAGGTGAAGCAACAGAGCAAAAGTCTGTAGCAAGTAGGCTGGACCCCAGTGGACAGGCACAAGAGAACAGCCATGCCCCAAGGAGCTGGACACACAGCTGGACCCAATGTTCAGCTGGAGGCTGGTGCTACTAGAGAACTACAGCAAAAAATGCTTCCCCCTGTTGGACCTGTTGGGGTTCGCACTCCCCTGGCTGATGTGAGGTTGCTCCCGTGTCTCCTCCTGACCCAGCAGGGAAAAGCAAGCCATACCTGCAGCTTAACGAGTTATGACACATCAGTGCAGCCAGTATAACTGGCCCTGGGTCTGTGTGGCTTTGGCTCACTTGTTTCCTGTCACATGTGTGCCTGACAAGAGCATACATGGTCAGCTGCTGGGGAACACGGTTGTTCAGCTGTGACAACTCGCTGGCTACTCAGCTGCTCTAGGCAACACAACATCACTGATCCTTCCCTTCCTCTGCAGAGCAAGGGAGATCTCAAGGACAGGAGGGGGATGTTACTGCTGCTGTCATCTTCGTCGCTGACCTCTTCATTGTTCTCAGGAGAAGAGCAGGTGGGAGTTTAAAATGCTGAGCCACTTCCCTTGTGGTTGAGATGCAGAGAAGAGCATCTGCCTCTCCCCTGCACTGCTGCTTAGGAGAGATGGAGGTCAGGATATCCCAGGATCCTGCAGGGAGAGGCAGGGAGTGGATGAGCTGGAGCCTCATTTCTGGTGGAAGGCAGCATGAGGTGATGTTTTGCATTGCTTTGGTCTTGCTGCATCTTACTTCTTTTTTTGTTTCTCTCTCCTTTTCAGGTAAACCAAAGCCTCGGCAGTTTCTAAGGGCTTCAGAATAGAAAACATCTTTGTGCCGCTGACCTGCAGTCCTTTGCCTCCTGTCCCTTGACACATCCTGCTCAAAAGAGCCAGCCCTGTCCAAATATTAACAGAGCCCTTGGTTGGTATGAGAGGGGGAGGGCTGCCCTTGGTGGAGGAGCTGAGTGACCATTCAGGGATGGACTCATGGGAAAACACATCTTCGTCCAGGGAGGGCAGCCTGGACAGCCTCAGCTCTGTGCTGCATTGCTGTGTTGCAGGCAACAGGCACACACTTTCAGAAATGCCTCTTCTCTGGTTCCGGAGAAAATTGCATTGCATATAGATGTGTTTGTATGACTGCACATACGATGTGCATCTACAGGTACACGCATGTAAGCAGAGACACAGCATGTATGTAAATGTGTACCTGCAGATGTACGTAAGTTCACTTGGCAGTGTCTACAATGCCTTAACCAAGACCTTTATGTATTCATGCACTTTATGTGTGAAGCTGAGCATGTATGTAGGCAAAAAATCGGTACTTCAAAATGGTATATCCTCAAGCAGGGGAAGTTATGGGTTAAACTGATAGCAAATCAAGCAATCAGAAAAACAGGACTCTCCAGGAGAAAGCCGCAATAAAATTTTTATTTATAGACATTTCACTGCTGGGAGTTTACAAGATGAAGAAGATCTGTGGCTCTGTATTTGTGAAAAAAAGGCAGACATGATTAAACACTTTTCTGGCCTAACAGGGAATTTGAAGGTTAACACTTAGTACATCTTGTATAAAACCAACAGGGGGGAAAAAAGGCAGAAGGAAGGGGTGTATGGAAAGGAGTTATATGGCACACAATAAAAGTGAGAATTTATGAAGCATACAAGGTGATAAGGAGTGTTCAAAATAATCTGGAAAAACTGGATTGCTAGAAGTGCTAACGGCACTTGGAAGCAGGTTTCTTCAAAATATGTTGAAAACTAAGAAATAGTAGTGACAGCCTAGGCTCTTACTGGGTGGATATAGGTAAAACTGTTGATAGTAAAGACTTTTGATGCAGGCTTTGTGATACAGAGAAGTTAGTTGTTTGCATACAGAAGGAAATTGATTTGTGCATTCACACTACAGGAGAATAGTAAAAAACTCCCTCATTTTTCTGCAAACTAATGAAAGTGTTAACAGTATCTATTAAGCATAAGTATTTTCAGATCAGTAGCCAAGCAAATTTGCATCTCAGAATCGTAAAATATTTGACTGAGGAGGCACCTGGCTCAGTGGAGTTAGGTATTTAAAATCCTGGCATACTAGAGAAATCCCAAGGTCTTGGAAAAACATGTGCCAGGGTCCAGAGAGAGAAAGCTAGATGACACCTGACTCTTAGATGGTTCTGTAGTAATAATCATAGGTAAGAGAGTTTGAAGTTATTACAAGTTAGCTAAGAGATGGTCTAACAATTAAAATAATTTTAATAAGTTAGTATTTAAAAAAAAAAAAACTTGTGAGAAACAAACCTGACTTCATTCTTTGACAAAATAATACATTTGGTTGATGAGAGCACTGGTGCAAATTTAATAAATCAAGAAATTTGTAAATTCTGAAGAAAAAAGAATATATGTCTGTATACATCACAATTTGTATTACAGGGTTTAATTACCGGCTAACAGTCAAAACTTCATTGTCCAAAAAGAAGCACCAATCACTGCTGAAAAGGTGTGCCTCTCTGCGAGAACTATGCTGTTTAGTAATTGCACCAGGACACACAACTGTAAAAAATATGGTTGACAAAATTTGCAAATGGGAAGGTCAGTAGCTAAAGGAGAGGGAGTCCTTCAGATGGGCGCGAGTCACCCGGCCAGGGGAACATACTCAGCCAAGACAGGATGCTCAGCAGTGTTAGTGGAGTCTCTTCAGGTCCTGGACCACCATGCTCCCTCAATGCTGTTGATCCATGAATCCCTCTGAATTGTCTGACCTGTGGGAACACCTGAGAGTGACCAGGGGCAGAGTGTAACTGCTGCTGGAAACAGTTTTTACTTAAATCCTTTCCTTTTCACTTTTGATGCTGCTGCTCCAGCTCAGGACTCACATAAGCTTCGTGGACAGCCCGCTGGCCTCGGGCACCCCCGGATAAGCCCAGGTGGGTGTGTGACTGCTGGCTCCTGGGCAGACAGCAAGGAAGGACAAGCTGCCAAGAGCAGGAGCCTCACTGGCAGCCCCTGGAGAAGTCACCATCACCTGTGACTGACAGTGCGGAGTTGAAAGCCCAGCAAAGCCTGAAGCTGCAGCACCCACCCGGCGCTGGAGCAGCCGCCCACATGGCTCTTTATTATCCTGAAAGCCTGGAGAGGGTCCAGGACAAAATGACAGGAGCAATTAGGAGGGTCAGAAAATGCTTGACAGGGGACACTCTGAGGCATTACTCCGGTCTCGCCAAACCAGTATCTCTTAGTCACAGCACAGAAAATACAGAGTACTGGTGGCACCATCACCTGCAGAGAAAGGCTTGGTGAGAATCAACCACTGCAAGTTACATTTAGGCCCGTTCAGAGTAGAATAAGATATCACATCCTCAACAGTGAGGATGGCTGTCCCAGCTATCAGTCAATAAAAGGGCTAGACTGTCTTTAATGGTATTCAAACAAAGGTCAGGTTAGTTTTTTCAAGCTGTCCTTTCATAATAATTAAAAAAAAAAAAAAAAAAAGGAAAATTAATGACATCAGTGAAAAGATACACTGGGTAAAATTCCAAGGCCTGTGTTGCACAGGAAATGAGACCTGGCAGTTTTTCTGCCTTTTTGGCCCCGAAACTGACTTGGAAAGAAGGAAAAATAATGATGATATGGAAGAAATGCATTAGGAGTGGCCGTATTCCTCATAAGGAGAAATATACCATGGCATTTGATTTTATTTGACTACCTCCTCTCCGATATTGCCCACTACAGTCTACAATTACTGTGTCCCTGAAAGTCTCAAGCTGGATTTAAACCACAAAAACAAGTGAAGCAGATACTCTAAAGCAGAAAAAAGTAATACTCACTGATAAACAAGTTGACCTTGTGCTTAACAGCAATGTTCGTTCCATTTTAAATATAAAACACTTATTACAGAAAATGTCACTGAGACTAAGAGTGCATCAAATACAAACTTGACTGCATTAAGAAGACAGGGATAAATAATATTAGATGTTCTGCTTCTCTGGGAGACAGCCATGCTGCCTTCCAAGGTCGAATGTGCCGTGGCCAAGTGCCACATGGCATCACTGCCTGACCACGTGGATCAAGGAGCAGGAATCTGGTCATCATCTGATTAGCTGCTGGGCACACCAGCCCATTGTAAGACACACTCTGTCAGTGCACATAAATATTAAATTTAAGTGTTTAAAACTAACTCTTTAGGAGGATTGTTGAATATAAGACACAAAATTCTATACATGTTTTGTCAACCTGCAAAACATAAGATTAAGTTCTTTGTGCTTGAGTCAACAAAGATTACTTGGAGGCTGTGGCTGCATTGTTTTGTGGATATGGACAAGCCAGAACTTCTAAGGTGGTGTTGAAAGAGCAGATATTTTTCAAAGAATAAAGCCAAGCTCAAGATTATCTTTTCCCCATAGGTTCCCCTTGTTCGATTATGCCTCTGCTTACACAATTTAAGTTAGTAAAATGATTCAGCAGTCTAACTACATTGGTTTAGAAGCACTTTATGAACGCAGCTGAAGCTCAGCTGCCTCCAAGAAAGCATACACTGACTAGAGGTAAAGCATCTAAATAAACTGTGTTTGCTTCAACCTCACATTATATCACAATCACACATTCTGCAGTGCCTCCAAAGCAACTCTGGGCATTGTTTCTCCAGCACAGATACAGCAGCACGGGCACTGTGTTCAGCCAAAGCCCTTTCCCGGAACATGGCAGACATGGAACAGGGGAGGCCACTCCCGACCCTCCAGGCGCTGGCCCTCACCAGCCATGCACCTGCCACCTCTGTGACACTGGAATTCACTCGAAGTGCACCACAGGAAAGACAAGGATTGCTTTTTAAGCTGTAGAGATGTCGCTCTAGAAACATTTGAGAAAGTTGGATGGAGCTCTGAGCAACCTGGTCTAGTGAAAGGTGTCTCTGCCCAGTGGGTTGGAACTAGATGATCTTTAACGTCCCTGGCAACCCAAACCATTCTCTGATTCTATGACATCTCTGAAAATGTCAGAAGCCCTGAGAATTGTGCTCACCCTCACATATAATTGCCAAGTTCATCACAGATCAGACTGCGAAGAGCCCTTTATTGGGTCTGAAGGGTTACAAGGACACAGCTCCCTGAAGAGTACAAAATGCTGACCAAAGACACGTCCTCACTAATGCTGCATATTTCCTTCTCCTAGTGACACCTCTCCGATGTGTCCTTCACCTGAACTTCAGTAACATGAGCAGTGATAAGCTACAATGGACAACAAAGTGCCTGTAGCATTCCACATTCTCCGCCTCTCAAAAAGCCCACAAACAAACAAAAACCACACACACACAAAAAAAGAACAAAAAGAGAAAGGACAAAAGGGAAAAGGATCGGTCTTTTCTTTTCTCAAGGCCTCCAGCTCTATTATAACCACCCTTAAATTGTGTCCCAGACAAAAGAATGAGACTTGTGCTTCCCTGTGATGTTTCACACTAAGTCAGTCTAGCTCCTATCCACTGCAAAAACATGCTCCTCCTCCCAGGTCAGTTGAAAATTCTGCTTCTCCAAGCACACCCAGGTGGCTTCCCATGCATCTCCTTCAATGAGTGATGAGCTGATGCTGAAAAATGACAGAAAGTCCCTCTGGATGAAAAATGAACTGAGAAGCTCAAAAATCCCATCTGGAGTGGAGAGGGTTGATTTCAGGCTCCAGGAGCAGCAGCAGTTGGCAGCAGTCTCTGGTGAGCAGAGACAGCAGAGGAATGAGGACCATCCCCACCCATGTCCCCGGGTAGGTTGCAGCATTGGGAGCTCCTTCTCCTGAATCAGGAAAGGAGAAAGGAGAGGTTCAGCACCAGCAGCTCCACTTCTGGTGCTGACATGAACACACCCCTCTGTCAGTGCTGCTGTCACCTTCAGCAGGAGCTGTGTCAAAGCACCTGGACCACCACATCCCTCATGTCCTGCAGCAAGAGCCAACCACTCCACAAGTCCTGGCTGGCTCCACTACCACCAGGTAGCATTCATCCAAGCACGCATCCAAACCTTCAGGAGGTGGACCAGAGCACATGTACTGTCAGGTTGGCAGAGGATAGTATGGATTTCACAGCCCACTGGGGACATAAGCACCATGGAGTGGTGTGACAGGCTGCTCCAGGCCCTCTCAGTCTCTAGCTGTACTCATCTCACATCTTTTTATTCATGTTATCTTCACCTGAAGCCCAAACAAGTCCCAGAAACTCTTCCACCACCTGCCCCTGGCCAAACTGGGGCATCACATTCAGCCCTTTCCCCTCCTGAGGTACCACGCCAGGGGTAGACATTGGTTTACACACTGCTCGGAGCAGTTTCAGCTATTTTATTTCGGAGATCCTTTAAGACTCTTGGACAAATGCCATTGCTCCCAGCAAGTTGTTACTGTTTGCTTTGTCAGTGTGTCGAACAGCCTCTTCCGCAGCAGCTTCAGTTTCAGACACGTTGGCTGGCAAACCCCACCCTGCTGAAGAATGGGTTCTGCCACCCTGATCTCATCACTCAACGCTTCACACAGGCTGCAGAGGTGTCTGTGATGGCCTTACCTCTGCTGTGCCCTCCCCACACAGCCTGATCACTGTTTTGTCCTGCAGAACATCTGGCAGGTGCCTGATGCCTTTCAAGAGAGATAGGTTAGTTTTGATTCCTTTTGCTAGTTGTTCCTTGTTTGACATGACTTGCTGCCTTTCTATATGCAACATTACGAAGTTTCTCTAATTTTCTGGTTGTAGACAGCTCGAGATGCTTTTTGTAACTTGCCTTACCCCGCTGAACAATTGTTTCTGTATCCCACAAGAAAGGTGTTCGCCCCATTTTACAGCCCATGAGCATGCCCAGTTACTAAGGACGGCAAAGCGTGACAGGAGTGAATTCAGGTGATGAAAATGTGAAAGGGGTGACACTTCTGGACACACAGCAGAAAACAGTTGTGGCAGGTGCTGTTATGGGCCATCATGCTGGGCACTGGAATGTCACAGAGAAAGGGTGAGAGAGAAGTAAGAGGGAACAGCAACACTGCCCCAGCAGGTACAGTGATGTGGTGACGTGGTGTTACAACAAGAGGAAGCAAAAGGGGTTAGGGACAAATGAAGGGCAGTGGCAGAGGGTTGCATGGAGTGGTAACACTGACTCCCCACCATATCCAGGTGCACAGAGAAGGAGGGCACAGTTTTCCTCTCTTTTTGAGTTCATTCACTACTGTTCCTATCATTCAGCTCCCTCTCCTTCCCTAGTTTTCAACTGTACATTTTATCATTTTCTTTTCCCCCTTTTTGAAACACTTCTGAAGTCCTGTGATTGTTTAGTATTGGTTTCTTTACAAATTGCTGGTTTTCCTTTCTTTTATATTTCTGTACTTACCCAAATCATCCTCACAGACCTGGCCTCCCACAAAATACCATCAACATCTTATTAAGTCCATAGCACAAAAGATCAATTGCTTCAGCTGATAAATATGCATATCCTCATACCAGGAGCAAATACTTTGAGATTCTTTACTGGCAGGAGATATGAAAGACAAAATGCCTAGACCCCTTGAAGTGAACCATTTTTTGAAGTACAGAGGAAGATTATTTTCTCTAAAAAAACAGCCTATGTGTCTTACTTGAGGAAACTCCTTCCCGATGCCAAAATTCACCCAGGAGTATAAACTTCTTGGTATGTGAGATGTATCTCAAGCAGCTGAAATCTTGATATAGAGTTAAAAGAAGTGACAGAATGGGACAGTGACTGTAATGAAGAAATCTCACTCTTCTCAGTATCACTAGAAGTGATTACATGGCTTGACTAAGATTCATGTTTTGTTGGCCAGCCTTTTCTGCTTAAAAGAAAGGATGAAATGAAAAAAAAAAAGAAAAATAATAAAGATATGAATCCAGACATGCTGAATCCTACAGAAGACAAACCTCAGATTACTTCATTATAAAAACCAAGACAACAGCAAAGGGTATCTTGTTATCTAATGCTTCACTTGAGTTTATCAAGCTGCACCTTGAACAAAATTTAGGTTCTTTGCCTCCTGGACCATTCCAGAGCTTTCAGACCATTTCCAGACTATTGCATCACTGCTAGCCTGAAATCTTGTGAGGGAAGACATAAAACTTCTCAAGCAGAAGAAATAATTGAATGCATTGGAACAAATAAAAGGGAGACTGGAAAGTGGGGGCAATGTCTTTTGCTCCTCCTTTTGAGACGGGTGTGGTGGGAGGTGTTCCCTTGGGCCATTTGGCTATGAAATCTGGCCTTGCCCATAAAAGAATTGGGATTTATAGATTAACTTTTCTTCTTAAGGGCTTAATTCCATTTGGATTCCCTTTTCAAGGGTATAGGTTTTGGCTTGTATTCCTGAGGAGGAGAGATCACCATCAGCAGAGCAGAGCCAAGAAACAGAAGCAACATGAAACCACTGGGGTGGGAGTGCCTGTAGGGGCATTTGGAGAATCACATGAGGCAGTGTCAAAAATCAAGCTAAACATAAGCAAGGCTGTCCTATCACCAGCTCTCACAAAGCTGCAGACAGGCAGCAGGGAGCACCTCTGTCCACCGAGCTGTGCCGAGGCGGGTGCTGCCTTGGGTCGCAGGGGACCAGCCGCAACCCTGGCATCTCTGTTGGCTGGGGAGCAGCAGCTGCTGGATGAAAAACTGGTCTGAGGTGGCTGCTTCTGCCTCCGATTTCCAGGAACAGGCAGGAGAGATCAGGAAAGGGGTGGGGACAGAGAGCCGGGGAGTCAGGTGGCTGTGATAATGGTTATATTGTTAGGGCTGGAATGAGGAAATTGAAGATTTCACGTGGGGAGAGCAGGGGAGGGTGGGGGGACGTCAAAGAGGCTCCCTCTTGATTGCCCACTTATTAATTGCCCCTCAGGACAAAGCAGATGGAGAAACCAGTCCTATAGCTTTGCTGGCTGCTGTTCCAGCCTGGACTGTCCTCCCAGCTTCCAGATGTGTGTTAGCTTAGCTGTGCCAGTGGGTGGGAATTTTCATCTGGCCATTTCCACACTTGGTCCCATAGCAGCAGGTCTGGACTGAGATCAGTGTCTGTGGAGCTGTGGATCTGGCTGAGTGATCCTCCATGAGGGAATGTGCAGCAGAGGCAGAGCTTGAAGGCCCATTCCCAGCTCTTGGTGACTCTGATTCTCTCATGCACAACAACAGGTCACGAGTGGTGAGGATGGCAGCTGGCTTGGACACAAAGAAGTGTGGCTAAAGGGTCTGTGTCACTGGGCTTCTTCAGCACCCTGCCTAATACACCATTTCCAGGAAGCAATATCCCTTATCCTGAAATATGGACAACAGATGGAAGTCAGCCACATTTTTCAGAAGCTAATTCAGGCTTGCCAGCTGGGGCTTCTGGGGTCCACTCATCTTGGCTTCATTCTCCTAGGAAGAGAGTTCCCTCCACGCAGTCTCCAGCAGGACTTTCTCAGTCCTACAATATTTTATTTTCATGATTCTACCCAGCAGTCTCCCATCTTTCATGCTGAAAAGTATGGATAACACACACAGCTTCAATTTTCCCCCAGGGCTCCCTTTTGCTTCACCAGAATGGCTCTCTGCAGCCACTCTGCTCCTACAAGGCACAAATGAGGACACTGAAAATCAGCCTCCTGGGGACACAAAGGAGTGGAAGTGTGTACATGGACATGCTCTTGCTGCTGTGGCATCACTGGTTATTTGGGACAGACACCACTGCTGCCTGGCAAGTTGCATCAGTAGCAAGGGAGAAGGCATTCACCAGCCCAGTAGATCAGTTTGCAAATCCCTCATGGCTTTTTAATAATGACCCTCTTTGGAGATCACCACCTCTGCCTCAAGGGAGTCCCTGCACCCTGGGAAAGCACCTCCCTGCTGAAGACAGCAGCCATTCAATGTGTAGCCTCACACCCACCCATCTTTGCCACCTCGTTGGGGCTTCTTTGGCCAAACAAGCTTACAGCAACATCCATGATGCTAATCTTTGACTGCTTGGGTCACTAGTTTTAATGCAGAAAAATCAAGCAGCTGTAGTTAATCCAGAAATAATCCCAAAATAATCACTGCTTTCTGCCTTGCAGCAGAAGGAAAGTACAATTGCATTTACAGATATACAAAAAAATTAAACTGATCAAAGGTCTAACAAATAGTTAAAAACATGTATAATCTGTTACACTTGGAATCCATACCAGACAGGGAGAGATTTTTCTTTTCTTTTTCCCCCACCACAGTAGCAGTGCGTAGAAAAGAAGTTTGTTCTATTTTAAAATGCTGTATGTACTATAGATCATTATCAAATTCCTACCTGGGCAGATAATCGACGTAGCTGGTAAGGAAACATTTCAAATTTGGTGCCATAAAGAGTGATTCATGTTTACTCAAAGGTTGTTCAGTAGCAATAAAAAGCAATCATGCATTCAGAGCTTGTGAAGATGTAATATACAGAAGCACTGCCCAGAACAACAGGGCGCTTCCCATTGCACAAGAGAAGGAACTAGTGACAAGGATCTTCTCAGCATAAAGCTCCTTGGATTTAAAATGCTGTTAGAGGTGGAGTAAATATGATGAACCAAAACTTCCAAAGAGGATTTGTAGTGCCTGATGGAAGATCTTTCATTCTGTTGCAAGACTTGGGATTTCAGAAGACAAATTATCCCATAATTGCTGAGCCTGAATGGCAGTGAGGGCAATTACTGTCAGTGTCAAAACCAGTTCCATCAGGTGTGACTCACCTTGATAGGTCAATACCTCAATAGGATGGAAATATCCAGAAAGTTGTGGATGGGCAAAATGCTCAGAAGACTTGTGTGAGGAAAGCTTGAGACAGTAGTGAACCTAATTGCCTAAATGAGCAACAGGAGTTGCTTTTGCCAACTGCACTAGTAACTCCTTACCTCTGTCCTCTGTTACAGTGCAGTGTGCCTGAAAAAAATGGTACCATTTATGACTGACAGTCTGGGTGAGAAAATGGTCACTTCAGTGATCTGCTTCATGTACACACTAGGAAAAAAAAAAAACAGCACAAAAACTGGGAAGATGTAAGTATAATTTAAAAAAACCCAACCCTGAAGAGTTAGCAAATTCTGATCTTCTTCTGATGGAGATTGAGACTGGCAGCTGAGCTGGCAACAGGAGACTTGTTGTTTGCACTGTTTCTAAAGTATTTGGGGAATCAAGTGGTAATTGTGTCCATAGCAATGTTTAAAATAAATTTTTGTTCCTTTGTGCATTGGCAGTTGATCTGCAGCACACCTGTGTGACCATGAGGACACTCAGACTTTTACAGAGCCATGGCCAAAGCGTGATCTTTGCATGACTGAAGCAACTGGGAGTCACCTCAGGGCTGATATGTGCTCTGAGGTGTGCCACAGCAGCAGATAATGCTCAGCAGCCCGAACAGCACCCTGTGGGGAGAAAGAGGGAAAGGGGAATTGCTCAGAGCATGGCTGTCACAGCCACTGGAAATGATCAAAGGGCCAGTAAATGGCTTTTTCATTCTTAAAAAACCCCCAAACAACACATGGATAAAGTCTTCTGAAAAATAAATTTAGATGTGTATGTGTATCTAGAGATACACAGATACACATGTATTTATTATCATTATCTGCTGTTCTTGTCCAAACTATGTCAAAGGCTGAAAGTTCTCCCAAACAACATGGTGACGGAAATTGTCAGCCATGACAATATGCTGAGAAAATTGCTTTAGACTGTCATTTGGATACAGCAAATCAGTCCAGATGTTTCAGGTTTTAATTATTCCTCAAGACAAAAGAAACCAAAAAATGTAAGTTACCTTTGTCTGACACCAACAAAGAGGATCGTGTTTCTGAAGTCATTTGCAAAGATCAATTGAAGACTTTAAAATCCTTTTACATACTGTGGAAATCAGAGAACGCCTACAGGTTACCAAATTTGGCTGTAGTTGCTTAGTGGGTGCTATTAACTTAAATGAGTACAAAAAGGGCATTTTCAGGGGCAAAATAATTTTTGTTACTCCAGTGAGATAGAGTCACAATTCCAGTAAGAAAGAGGTGGTACTGGAGGATTAGTCCATTAGTGTAACAGTAATTTCAGGAAATTATGATAATGTAAGTCAAACAAGTTGCTCTCTGTGAAGCGACTGGATTAGCGCTCCATAGGTTCCACTGGTAATTGTAAGTACCAATGCTGCATAGGGGTCAGTCTCCAGGTCTACCTGAGTGCATGAAACTTGCAAGCGGCACGAGTCAGAAGAGCTCACACTCCTCCACTAAATGACATTTCCTGCTGGCAATGCCCAAGATGGGATACGGAGCTGCTGGGTCCAACCCAAGATGCTTCTAATCATAGAATGGCTTGGGTTGGAAGGGATCTTAAAGGTCATCTCATTCCGACCCCCCTTGCCATGGGCAGGGACACCTTCCACTAGATCAGGTTGCTCAAAGCCCCATCCAACCTGGCCTTAAGCGCTTCCAGGGATGTGGCATCTACACTTTCTCAGGGAAACCTGTTCCAGTGCCTCACCAACATTACAGTGAAAAATTTCTCCCTAATACCTAATCTATACCTACCCTCTTTCAATTTGAAGCCATCCCCCCTTGTCCTATCACTACATGCTCTGAAAACAGTCCCTTCCCAGGTTTCTTGTAGCCCTGTTAGATACTGGAAGGCTGCAATAAGGTTTCCCTGCAGGCCTCGCTTCTCCAAGCTGAACAACCCCAGCCCTCTCCTCGCAGCCTGCCTTCACAGGAGAGGTGCTCCAGCCCTCTGATCATCTTCGTGGCCTCCTCTGGACTCTATCCAATAGGACGGTGTCCTTCCTGATTTGGGGGCCCCAGAAGTGGAGGCAGTAATGCTCTGAGGAAGCTGCTTTGTAATAAGCATTTGATACAGTATTAGTCCATTCATCTCATCCCACTCGCTTTTTGCAGCTTTGATATTTGATGAAAATTCAAAAATAATTTCCTGGAGATATAATTAGGTTCAGAAGTGCAGGAGAAACGATGCTTTTGCTTTGCATTGCTTTTTGTCAGGGGACCGAGCTAGCGGAACGCTCTAAGTTGTGGCTGTAGGTTTGTAACAAGCACCTGTCACAAGGCTGTTCCTGGCATGCTGGTCCTGGCATGTCACTTAACTGTTGGCCTCAAAAGTGTACTGCTTGCCATTTTCAAGCATCGGATTTTGCAATATGAAGAGGTGAAAGTGGCTGAGTATTTTGAGTCACTAACCAAACCACAGCTAACTCAATAAGGATCAAAATTCAGTGACCGAAGACTCTGAACAAGGACTTATCTGAAGGAGGTAACCAGAAAGGAAAGAAATTAGTGAAAACTTCAGAGAGAGCTAGTTTGAAAGAAAATCACTGGGAGAAAAGATTGGTAAAGAAGTTTTGCAGTTAAAATGACAGGGGGGTGTTTGCGACTTTCGGTCACATGTTGCTAAGGGTGTTCATTTCCGTGGTCCAAGGAAACACTGGAAAGCTTTAGGTAGTGCCGGGAGGCCTTGATTTCCCAGGCACGGATCAGCGAAACAAGTTCCCACTCATGGTTGGGCCAGGCAGTTATGGACACAAAAGATTTCTTTAGTTAAGGCAAAGCAAAGGCGATGCGGTAACTGAGGTGTATCACTGACTCGCCCTCAGCCTTCTCTGTCCCAACTCCATCCCTCTCGCAGATCTCACCCGAAACTCGCTGCTTCTCCCTTGGAAAGCACAATCTGGCGATGAAAGCCAGGCAGGAGCCCTCACTGCCGGTCGGTGGCAGGGCACGGCCCCGGGGAGGACGAACGGGGGAGGGGGTTCCCGGCCGGCCGGCGGTGCCTTGGGGACCAGCGCTGCCAACTTTCTTTCTGCATCGCCTGGGCTCGCTGGGACGCCGCGTCCCTGCCGGAGGGGGTGGGAGGAGGAGGTTCAGGCTGTTCGGCGGCCGTACCTGGCCGGGGCCGGGCTCTTCTTGGGGGGCCAGGGGGGCCCCGCTGCCCCCGGGAGCGCG
>WEIT01026205.1:293805-311147 GCA_013389985.1 Dryoscopus gambensis | reverse complement strand
GGAGAACTCGGAGGGGGACCTGCAGCCTGGGCGGGGGTCAGGGAGGAGCGCGTGAAAGCAGCGGGGCTTGGGGGAGATGGTGATGCAGAGCCGGTTGGTGCAGCGGGCATGGCTTCCCGGAGCCACAGTCTTGCTGGGCGAACCACTAATTCTGAGTTTGTGCTGTAGGCTGGGTCTGTGAAGGCAGGGAAGATGCTAGAAGGGGAGAAAATGAGACAATGTAAGCAAGAAGAGGAGCAGCAGCAGAAAGAAGAGGAGCGGGAGGGTCTCATCGAATTCTACAGTTCCTACCAGGAGCTATTCCAGTTCTTTTGCAGCAACACAACCATCCACGGGGCTATCCGCCTGGTGTGCTCCAAAAAGAATAAGATGAAGACAGCCTTCTGGTCCGTTCTCTTCTTTCTGACCTTCGGCTTAATGTACTGGCAGTTTGGGATCCTCTACAGGGAGTACTTCAGCTACCCTGTCAACCTCAACCTCAACCTTAACTCTGACAGGCTGACTTTCCCGGCCGTGACGCTGTGCACCCTCAATCCGTACAGGTAAGAAACAGGCTTGCAGAGATGTTGACTGCCTTGACTTTGATGGGTGCAGGATTAAGGCACATACTCTGGTTCTCCTTGTGGTCCTCGGCTGCCCACTGTTGTAGCCGTGCTGATGGAAAGGACTCTTTCCAGAGGCCTTTGCTGCTGCAGGGCACTCACAGTAAGGCACGTGAGTTTAGGCAGCTCTGCTTGGCGGTGTACTTAGCAGGCTGCAATGTAAAGTGCCACTGGGCTAGAGCAGATTTACTTCTCTCCTGCAAGATAGCCTCCAGCAAGGGGTTCGATTTACAGCTGGTGGCAGGAATTCCCGGAATCACCCCAGCAAACTTTGCTGCATGTCTTATTCAGAGCTGTTTGTGTGCATCCAGCCCTAAACCTGCTGGTCTTCTCTCCCCCCCTCCCCGTATAGATACAGCGCCATCCGAAAGCAGCTGGATAATCTAGACCAAATCACCCAAAGGACGCTGCTAGACCTCTACGACTACAACATGTCTCTGCCACGAAGCGACTGGTCCACACTGTCCACACAAAGGCGTAGCTCAAGGAGCCTGCTCCATCATGTCCAGCGCCATCCTTTGCGGAGGCAGAAGCGGGATAACTTAGTCAACTTGCCAGAGAACAGTCCCTCAGTGGACAAGAATGACTGGAAAATTGGCTTTGTTCTGGTGAGATCCCTAGATACCCTGTGCCCTACCCACTCCGGTCTCTGCCTGGCTACTTTTGTCCTGTTAGACCCTTGGCCATGCCTTTCCTTACGTAAAAGCCTGATTAATCTCCACTGGCTATTGTTAATGACAGATAAAGGTAGACCTGAATCCTTTGCTCCATACAGTCCTGCTCCCCAAATTCTGTCCCTGTCCATGCAAGCCCCAGGGGACATGTCCATGTCAGTGTACATCTCTTCCTAAGAGCAGGGAAACCTTGGCCTTCCTGAGGATAAATCAGCCTTGCAGTTGCCTTTGAGAGCAGTTTATCAGCATCAGCCGCTGCATTGCCCAATAATAGCAGAGGGGAAAGTATTTGATGGTCCTGGGCCACCTGAAATGTGATCAGGGTCGCAATTGCTCCTAGGTAGCAGCTTCCTCGCCCTAGGGTATCTGTGTTTGCATTTAAAAAGGCACTGAAGGACTGAAGCTAATCGCTCTGCAGTTAACTGGAGTTCCCACAGGCTCACAAACGTTTCTCTAGACACACCCTGAAGGAAGGGCTCCCCACGCAAGAATTTAAAGCTCCTGGTTTTATACTAGGTAGAATTTATGTGCAGATTACCCTGCACACCTTGCTGCCTCCTGGGTTTTACTCAGCCTCGCTTATTCACCTGGCGTTTCCCCTCCACCGAGGAGCTGCCCTGGGTTTTTTCCGTATCCTGTTGATCACCTGTTGGTCACACACAGGAGTCCTGTGGAACTCTTCGCTTCCTCGGTCATCTCCTGCCTGTGCTGAGGGAGCACAGCTTATCCAAAGGCAGAGCCTTGTCTCCTGGACAAGAAGCCTTCTCTGACATGGCTGGCTTTCTCCTTCTTAACAGTGCAGTGAAAACAACGACTGTTTCCATCAGGCGTACTCCTCGGGAGTGGATGCCGTGCGGGAATGGTACAGCTTTCACTATATCAATATCCTGGCGCAGGTGCCTGATGCAAAAGCCCTGGATGAGTCTGACTTTGAAAATTTCATCTATGCTTGCCGCTTCAATGAGGCAACGTGTGACAAGGCGTAAGTAGGGGAAACATCCCTGAACACTTGTTTTGTGCCTGGGTTCGAGGGGAGTTGAGGAACCCACATTAGAGAACCTCCTTTCCGAAGTGGGATCGTTCCTTGTTCGGCTCCCATTGTGTCAAATGATCTTACTTGAATCTTTCCTGTGGGTTGTGCTTATCAGGGCCACAGGCTCTGTGACCTGGAACTATGAACCTCAGAGGATGATTTCTCCTTTTCCTGGGTTTCACACAAATGAAATAATTACATTGGTACAAGCACCAGAGTGGGCACAGATGTACAGCGTAGAAGTATTTTTATTCTACTCTCCACAGCCGTAAAGTGATACATGTTAGCCCACATACAGGGAGAAGGGAGAGTTGATACAAAAAAGACAGTAAAAAATTACCCCACTTTTCTCCTGCCATTACTGGTCAAAAAGCCCCAAGGAGGTAATGGAATGAAACCCATCTGCAAGGGAGGAAAAGGGGTAGGAAAAGCTAAGAGTTTAATCAGTATTAGGAAGGTAATACAATAATTGCTAGCACTGCAAAAACCCATTTGGGCTCTGAAAAGCAGTATGAAAAACCTCATGTAAAAACCTGTTCAGCTCCAGGACATTTTTTACAGCACATTTTAATTGCTTTTCCCTGTTCGGGTGAGTTTACATAACAAATACTGCCCATCTGCTGTAAGCCCCTCTCGGAAAACAGAGTTGTTCCTTTCAGAAAGCCCTTCCCCTTGGTTTCACAGCCCTTCTCACTCTTCGTGCATGTTTCTGTTCCCCTCTCAGGAATTATACCCACTTCCACCATCCCTTGTATGGGAACTGCTATACCTTTAATGACAACAGCAGCAGCCTGTGGACATCCTCGCTGCCTGGGATCAATAATGGTGGGTGAGAGGCACTCTTCGGTGAGTAAGGAGAACAGCTTAGCTCTGTTTTCCCGAGGAGTTATGGGCATCCTGCTGTGCTTACTACTGGTGGTGGCAGATTGCAGCCCTGCTCTCTCTCACCCAAGCCACCCATCTGGAGACAGCTGTCTCACGGACATGGCCGTCCCTCACTGCTGCCCACTGAACTCTCTCTCCCTTCAGCAGTGCCTGATCCTTATGCTCTTTGCTTCCTCTGGACTTGTGCTGGCCCTTCCTGAAGTCTGCTGCTGAGCCATAGTGCTGTGTTCCTGGTCTTTACCTTCTCCATTTTCCTCTTTCAAGAAAGTGGCCTGTTTGTGTTCCTAAACCCCCTGAAACCTGTCCAGGCCAAATCTTCAGGCTTTTCTTCAATCTGGCTCCAAGTCTCTCCATGAAATCTTTCTCAATTCCCAGTTCTGCTTTTTCTAAGCCACAGTGATGAAATCCAGTTTTCTCTGGCCTCTTCTGGAGCCTCCAGCTTTGTCACTGGCCTCCCTCCAGCCACCCTCTATTGCTGCCAAGCTTTGGTGCAGCCCTGGTTGAGGTCTGTCTTTTCCTTTATCTTTCAGACTCCCTTCTAACCATCCTGCTCTCCCTCCTCTGCCACACCACAGCTGGCCATGACCTCCCTCGCTCTCTGATATTCCCTCAGGTCTCTCTCTGGTGGTACGCACCGAGCAGAATGATTTCATCCCTCTGTTGTCCACGGTGACAGGAGCCAGGGTCATGGTCCATGATCAGAATGAGCCAGCCTTCATGGATGATGGGGGTTTCAATGTTCGTCCTGGCATCGAGACCTCCATCAGCATGAGAAAGGTGAGCAAGCAGAAGGGATGAGAGCTGGGGATGGGAGGTTTAACTTGGTGGGCCTATAGTGCGTGCTTAAGGGAGAGGAAGAAGAACAGCTTGCTGGACTAGATGAGAAGCATTTGGCTGCAGTTTATCAGTGAGCAATGAAATGGAGGCAAGCAGGGGGAGCCGGCACCCCGAGGAAAGCATAAAGAGCAGATACTGGTGGACCAGCAGTGTGTGGCATGGGAGGGTGGGAAGAGGACAGCAAAGGGGCAGTGTTCTGTGCAGTGAGAGTTTGCTGTTGCAGGAGATGACTGTGCGCCTCGGGGGCAGTTACAGTGATTGCACAGAGGATGGCAGTGACGTGCCAGTGCAAAATCTGTACTCATCCCGCTACACCGAACAGGTAAATCACCATCACCCCTCCTCGGCCTCCTCGTTTCCCCGCTTCCCTGAAGTGCTTCAGCCCCCTAACAGCCGTGCTTGTCCATGGGCTCTGTTAATATTAAGATGTGATACAGGCAGCAGTGGGTTTGGTTCACTTGATCAGCCTTTTCCACCTTATGTGCCTCCCAGGTCTGCATTCGCTCCTGCTTTCAGCTCAACATGGTAGAACGCTGTGGCTGTGCATATTACTTCTATCCCTTGCCCGATGGAGCAGAATACTGTGACTACACAAAGCACACGGCCTGGGGTAAGTGGACAGCAGGGACAGCAGAGCTCATGCACCACCTGAACCTGTCTGGTCCAGCCCGTGTCCCAGCACATCTCATTGTCTTCAATGAGCTTCCTGGTGTGGGACATCCAAAAGACAGTCTTGTCTTGGATGATTAGCCCCTAGTGGAAGGAAACATCTTCTGGATTCCCCTCACTGTCACACATCACCTTTTGTCTAAAGATACTGTGAGCTTACCTGGATTTACTTTCTTTGCTGTTCAGGCTACTGTTATTACAAACTCCTGGCTGAATTCAAAGCTGATGTGCTGGGCTGTTTCCGCAAGTGTCGGAAACCTTGCAAGTAAGTTGATCAGCAGTCAGGCAGGAAGATTGGAAACTATTCCTAGAAGTGTTGGAAAGCATTCACTGACCAGGCAAAAGCTTGAGTCAACAGCTGGGCTCCAACCTGAAATGGTATTTGTCCCATTAGGAAGCCAAAATGGCTGAGGAGCATCAGGGCTGGCTTAGGGGTGAGCTCCCAAGGACTGTGCATTCCACATGGTGGGAAGTGGGCAGAACTTCAGCATGGGAGGGAATCTCCAGGTGTGCCTGGGGATGGCGAGACCTGGCCCTGTGGCTCCTAGAGCTTCAACAGCTAACACAGCCTCTTGTCTTGCAGAATGACAGAATACCAGCTGTCAGCTGGATACTCCCGCTGGCCTTCTGCTGTCTCAGAGGTAAGCAGAGGCTGTCCTGGCTCCCCAGCACTGCTCCCACCTCCCACTGAGTCCTTCCTCAACTGGTACTAAACCTGCAGGAGGTGACTGTGACCATGTAACACAATTTACTGCACTTTCATTTCAGGACTGGGTTTTCTACATGCTTTCACAACAGAACAAATACAACATCACATCCAAGAGGTGAGAGCGCCTAAACAGACTGTATCCAAACCAGAAACCATCCCAGTGGAGGGTGTGTGTTGGAAATGTCAGAGTTAAGATTAAATCACTGATGGGAAGAGATCAGGCATGGGACCTGTGGACAAGGCCAATGGATTTGAGTCAGAGTAGATATATACTGAGACTTCAGCAAGGACAGGGGACTCAAGGAAAAATTTTGAAAGGGTTCAGATGCTGATAGGAAAATAGTAAGCCCCATGCACTTGCTGTGTGTTCTGGAGTCACAGTAAGTGCTCGTGGAAGAGTGGGAAAGGGGGCTGTGCAGGAGCTTTTGCCACAAACATTGGCTTTTACAGGGCAGTGTCAGAAGTGCACTGTAAGTACCAAATATTGTATTTTGCACAGAATGAGGGAGCTGCAGAGATGGGAGAAAGCCTCTGGGTGGTATGTGTGGGAAAAGGACGGGGTGCAGAAGGGGACAGAGACAGTTTGGCTTGGTGAGGAAATGCAGGGATTGAGGAGTTGGGGTTACTGAGCGTCATCTTTCATTCACAGGAACGGAGTTGCCAAAGTGAATATCTTTTTTGAAGAGTGGAACTACAAGACAAATGGCGAGTCTCCAGCCTTCACGGTACACACTTTACTACCGTGTCTTCTCTGGCCACCCATTCCCCCACGATGTCCCTCCACTGTGGCAAGCTTTTGTTCCAGCACCATTGCTGGATATTGAGTGTCTTTTCCTGGGGCAGGGTGAGGGGAACCCTCCAGCACCACAGGGAAGAGGGAACAGGCAGGGAGGCAAAAGTCCCAGAGGAGGGCTGTCCTCACTGCTCTTTCTCCATCTCCTGCAGGTAGTGACTCTGCTGTCCCAGCTTGGGAACCAGTGGAGTCTCTGGTTTGGATCCTCTGTCCTGTCTGTGATGGAGCTTGCAGAGCTGGTTCTGGATTTCATCGCCATCACCTTTATCCTGGCCTTCCGCTGGTTCCGCTCTCGGCAGAAGCTCTCTCCGCCGGGACCCCCTCCGAACAGCCAGGATAACGCTGCTTTCCAAGATGAGGCACCAGCTCTCAGCTCTCCACATCGCTTCACTGTTGAGGCTGTAGTGACCACGCTGCCATCCTACAACAGCCTGGAACCACGTGGGCCAAGCAGGGATGGTGAGGTGGGACACGAGTGAGGCAGCAGCTTCTTCCGCTGTTCAGATGGGTGGCAATTGGAGCAAAGGTCCTACTTTGTCTGTGGGACCTGCGTTTCCTTCTTTCTGGGGTGCTGCACGTGGACCATAGCAAAAGACTGCTCCATGGTGGGCCTGGGTTCATTGCTTTCACTTCTGTAGGTGAATTCTTCAGTCTCATAAAATACTATTGCTCTGGGGATCACCAGGGCTGAGAGTTGATCTAGTGTATGTACGGGGGAAGATGTCCTCTCAATTTCCTTATGCTCTGTGCATGTGCATACCTACGTGTGCACGCGTGCTCTCTTTTCCCTCTGACAAGGATGCTGCCACAGTTCTGGTCTGTCATTAATTAAAGAGGTTTGGCAGGTGTGACTGGCCTCCTCTGTGGTATGACAAGGAACAGGAATGGAGTCTCAGCTGGGCTGCAAATCTTTCAACAGGCTGAGCTTTGTTAAGCTTTCCCTAAACTGGTTGCTCTTTCCTCGTTCTTCATGTCCAGCTCTGATCCCAAGACTGTGTCACCTACCCTCTCCTCCCCTCAAGGAGAGGCTACTTGAGACAAGAGCCACTGGCACGATCTCAATCTGTATTACGCACAATGCTCTGGAGAGGTGCTTGATGCTTGCTGCCACTCCCAGGTCTGGGACAAAACACCCCTGGCAAAGGAAAGGCTCCCTTTCCAAGCTGCCTTTGTGGCATTGGTAGATCTCGGGTGTCCCCCTTCCTTGGAATACACCATACATGTGTACACCCAGCTGTTTGATTGTTTGCCAACAGCCCTGGGACAAACTGATTTCTACATTTGCTTGGCCCTCCCTGCTTTCTTCCTGAGGGAAACAAAGAGAGTTTGGCAGGATTGTGCACACCCTGCAGAAATCCCAAACAGTACCTCTGCTGCCATGGGATCCTGCAAGAGAGGATCGGAACAGCGCAGGTCATGCAGTGCCTCTTCTGCCCCTCTCAACCCTTGTCTGCTCCACCCACAGAGACTCTGCTGAGCCTCTTCTTCCTGAGGGAAGCACAGGAAAGTACTGCAGGCTTTAATCAAAAGTCCTTCCAAGGAAAGCTTTAGCCTATCCGATTGGACCACAGGGGCAAAAATGGTCCTCTTCTCAGGAACTAACTCGGGGATCTTTGCATCAGAGAACATGTTTCTTGCAGTGAGCCTGCCATACTCTTTTCTTACAAATACTCAGACTTCTGCTGCAATGGTGTTTGCACTGCATTTTATGGGGTATCAAGAGAGCAAGGGTGATGTCCTTAACAAACAGGATTATCCGCTTCACAGGATAAACACAGATACCAGAATTTAAGCAGTTCAGGCAAAGACCTGTGGTACCCTGCACCCAATCACATTGTGAACAGCCACTTTTGAATTTAAAAACTAGTTAATCATAACAAAAGAAAAACTTAAAGTTATTTTAAAAATTAAGGTAGATTTGCTGCCCTTGGGAAGTTGGAGGGGTGGGGTTTACTGCAGTATCTAAACTGTTGCCTAGTTTTTCCCTTTGAGATGCTAAACAGACACTGGTTTTACTGCTCTTGCCTTGATTACCTAAATACATTTTTCAATTCCCAGCAGAAAGTGATTTTATTCTTCTTCACATACACAAATGCTATGTTCTTTATTACACCAATACTTGTGGTTTTTCAAATTTTATCCCAGTGCTTAGCTGATGACTCTTGTTTGAAAGTGAAGATCATGTCTCTCTGCTGGGAATAGAAGCAAGTAATTCAGGAGGTGTCCTTCAGCAGGGGTGGCAGCCCAGCAGGAGGGAGAGGCCTGCAACAAGCACTTAGAGGTGTGGGAACATGTATTCCTCCTTGGAGGCCCTCACTAGAAAAAATACCAGAGCTTCTGCAACATGAAAAAAATCCATTTTCTGTGTCTGATTTTAAATGAAGTAAAAAAGAGTGAGTAATGAATGAAATCTCAAAGCTGCCTCAGTGAAGGGACTTTCATGTTCTGTAAAAACAGGGCCCAAGAGGCAGAGCTAAAATGGTTTAGTTGCTGAAAGTAACTTTGGCCACAATTAAAACACGAAAGGCAGGCAGAAAGAGGAGCTAGGACACTGCACCCAGTTCTTGGTCACAAGTTCAGTACTGCTGACTGATACCTTGGGTGTTTTCTAGCACATGAATGAGCAAAACCCTGCCACTGGACACAAAGCTGTTTGCTTCACAAAGCCACCTTCAAATCAAGAGAGGAGAAAGAGCAGGTGCAACACCTAAAACAGCCTTTGTATACCATAAACATACGATGATTCATATGGTAAGCATGATCTTTCCTGAGTATTCAAAGAGAAAGACACGATTCTTCACATCACAGAACCATAAATAACTTTGTAATAACCATAAAATTGATGAGACCTGCTGCATCACGCATAGTTAAGTGGGTGATTAAAGCAAGATTAATCAGAGGTGTAACTACTTGAAACACTAAGTTCTCTTCATCATAAAGAAATACAGCTGCAGAAGGTGGTGATGTATTCCCTGGGGGAAGCTTGAACCATATTCTATCTCTTCCGTTAAAGTGTTAAAATGCAAAAAAAAAAGATCTTTGACTGATGAACTCAAAAGTAATGGCACCATTCAGGATAGCTGTAAATCCAGAGTTAAAAACCTGTACAAATGTGAAGAAGCAGTTGCACAAGTTGGTAAATAGATTAGCTCTCCCTGTCCTGTGAATCAGTGCAAAAATTGCTGTCTTGGGAGAAATCAGGTGATTGTTCTAGAAATAATTCCTACATTTCTTGTAGGCTGACAAGACCACAAATGAGCTTAGCAGATGTATAGTGAGTCTTGGTCTGGCTGAAAACAAGAGGCAAGGCCAGCAGTGCTGGAATAAGAGCCCAAAAAATGGGAGTGTTTCACTGAGAACATGAAAAATTGAAGAAAATGGAAGAAAGCATGCATGTATGGGGATCTGCAGGTCAGCAAAAGGTAAATTAAAGGTCTGAGCTGGGGTGAATTTGTACAAGAGCAGAAAGTTGAGGGGATGTAAACGCTCAGTAGTCATAGGTGTGTTAAAGACATAGCACAGTTATTTTGAGGACGTGGAAAATGTGCAGGGAACAGCTGAAGGTGGTGTCTTTTTGGACTGGGAACAGATACCAAAACTATTGTTTTTCCGTAAGAATTAAGGTAATAGAGGAAACGCATGGCATTACAACATAAGTGTCAAGGGAAGCTAGGAAAAAGAGAAAACCATCACTTGCAAAAATAAACAATATCTTTAGAAGAACTAAACCCTGCTGCCGGAAGGCTTAGAGAAGCTGGACAGATAGGTCAAGGTTTGTCTGCACAGACTGAGGTCAAACCGAGAAGGAATTCGAAGGAAGGGTTCCCAGGCTCTTGGGACAGGTTCAATAAAACCTAAAGGGTTACAGGCTACATCAAGAAATGAAAAGGGCAGCAGTGCTGCTGGTGAAAGGACACAGGCGAACCACAGAGATCAGGAACACACCACAGGCATGGCCACATTCAGTCACAGTTCTTCATATTTAACAATATGCAATATTTAAAGGGGGCTTGTAAGCACAAGAGGGAAAAGAGCCTTCAGCTTCCAAGTGCATGCTTAAAAACAATTAACTGAAAAAAAGCTTATAATATTTCTTAATTTTTTAATAAATTTACNGCCTTCAGCTTCCAAGTGCATGCTGAAAAAAGCTTGTAATATTTCTTAATTTGTAATAAATTTATGGCTAATTTATTTTAAAGAAATAGTACAAAGACATTTGGAAAATAAGCCCGGGAGGAAAGAACAGAAAAAGAAAGTGTCATTTTGTTCTCTGCAGAAATCATTTAGTGGGTCTGTGCACTGAAGGAAATGACATTATGGGGCTGTTCGTATTTGAAACCTGGGGAGCAAGTACGGGTGTTCTGCATAGGTGTTGCACTCTATCTCAGGCAAAAAAAAGGTCAAAGATTATTAGAAGTATGGAGGCTTAGGTATCCAACAGACAGGGCTGAGTTGCCTATTTGAAAAACCTATATCTTTATCTGTTACATCTCTCAGAACAATTACTTGCTTAGAGGTCAGAACAAAGATAAAACCTCCCCCTTATTACCTCTATTCACCAAGTTAAGGCTTCCAACCCCAGTGGACACATCAGAGCAGGGACCTCTGTCACTTCCCAAGGAAGCCAGGTTCATTAAAAAAGTGTTGATGCTACATTTCAGCTCAAAAAAAAAAAAAAATCTGTCTGCCTCACCATCATTTGGTTACTCTCTAGCTGAGACAACAAACCCCACCACTGATGAGAGCCTGCAGCCTGCTTTGATCAGCAGACACCTCAGGAAAAGCCAGGGCAATGCCTCAGGCATCTAGAAATATGAGGGTTTAGGGTATACCCATTTAGGAACAGTACGGCTGAGGCTTTTCCTCCACCAAATCTGAAGACATCAGGATGAAGCAGTTGATACGGGAGCTGCATGTTGCACAGAATGGTTTGGGGTGGAAGGCACCTTAAAGACCATCTTAGTTCCAGCTCCCTGCCACGGACAGGGACACCTTCTGCTAGACCAGGTTGCTCAAAGCCCCGTCCAACCCAGCCTTGAACATCTCCAGAGATGGTGCATCCACATCTTCTCTGGGCAATCTGTTCCTGTTCTAAGGCTTGTTAAGCATGTTCCATGTTTAAAGGCAGAGCTTGAGTTTTTAATTAGATATATGAACAACTGTTCTCCCAAAGCCTTGGCCTTGCCTTTGGAGCACATTTAAAACCCTGTTTTGTCTGGGATAACAGAGTGCAGAAGCAGCAGAAATGCTGATGCAGTAAAGGATGGCACCTCAGAAGAGCTTCCAGTAGAACATGGCATTTTCAATGCTTACCAGAGGATTTATGGTTAGGCATGCAAGTCTTTGCAAACATCCACAACATGACTCATGAACTGAGCTCAACCCTGGGGCAAGTTTCAGCAGTATGTTCAGTCCCAGCTCAGTGCTCCAGAGCAGCTGCCAGCTTCAGAAAATGAGCATTCACTCCCCAGCTGTGGCTGGGGACTTGGACACTGCATCATCAACAGTCTAAAAATGCATCTGTCCTAAGAAAACATCTTCCCTATCCCCCCTACATGAAAGAGGCTGAGAACTGACAGGAAGGCAACACAGAACTTGGCAGGAATTGTAGCACAACTAGTTCGTTCAGGTCGTGCAGGCCTGAACTGTGTGGAATTTTAGACTGTACCTGCTGCTTTAATCCACCAGCCAGTCCAGACACCCTCCTTTCCCAGGAAGGCTTCCATCTTTGAAGAATTACTCCGGCTGCCTTGCTCTTAATTCACCATTGTGAGCTGTTCTGGTGAGTTCATTGTTCTGGTGTCATTTTGGTGATGCTTAACACTGGACAATAATTGATCGTAAGGGAACCAGAAGCCACAGGGAAGACTGTTTTACAACCTAGCTTTTGTAGCAGTAGGGGCAGGTAAGGGCACAGGTATCTAATTTTAAAAGAAGTCTGCACTGGACAAAGCTCTGTCATTTCCTTTTAATTAGTTTCAAGTGTACAGTGAAGCAGAACAAAGGGGCACTTACCTTTATTCCAGTCATGCTCCAAGATATGCTGTGAAGAGCATCCTGCTCTTGGAGGTCTTTATTTGGGTCCTGAACTTATATTCCAACACCAATGGAGAACTGTTTTCTGGGTTTAAGGATCTGAGGTTATTGAAATCTAAAGGCAGCACAGCCTTAGAGCCAGAGCTACCACTAACACACTAATGCACAGGAAGGTAGTCCCCCAAGCAGGACAGTGGCTGGACATTCGGTGGCTAAAAGCAGACTTGGCTTGGGCAGCCTCTTCTGCCAGAGCTGCTGGTTCACACCTCTTGTTACAGACTTACCAGAGTCAGTCCAGCACAACTGGAAATACCATAATTTTGCAATGGAAAATGAGCCACTGCTCTGAGGGACAGAACTTCAGGTATGCTAAGGAAGTGATTAAAAAAAAAAAATTCCAAAACCAGTTTGGCATCCCAACCCCTTCCCACTCACTGACAGACCAGACAGACTCAGTAAGGTGGTGAATTGTGTTTCTTAGAGAGACCATTAAAAGTACATGAGCTGATTTCTAGAACATGCCAGAGGAGATTACAGTTGTGTTTATAAATCGCACGTGCATGAATGGCTGTGATGCTGTGGGCAGCAGAGTCCCTCGCTTTTACTAAGAGGGCCTTGGTGATTTGTTTTGCCCATGCACAGAGAGACAAAGGAAGGGAAAGGGAGCAGACGAGGAGGCAACATACAACATCTAAGAGAAAGAAATGAAAGAGACAGCCTAGGGGGACCTCAGCTCCCGGAGAGACAGGAGGAATAGGGCACCAAAGGCTTGTTTAGAAGAGTCTGAGAGAATTGCTGGTCTGGGGGCCTCAAGCTTGTAAGCCTACCCCCTAAAATGAGAGCAGTAAGTAGCACAAGCAGGCCCTGGCTCCTCTTCAGTAGATGCACTTCTGACCGTCCATCACATCTCAGTTCCACAGGGAATTAGGGAAGTGCTCAGGGGACGAAGGCTGCTTCACTCCAGATCTTCATCTCTGCCCCCTCCCCGAGGTGAAGAGGAATGGAATTGCAGGGAGATGAACTCAAATGAAATGCTGGGGCATGGAAGTGAGCATGCAAAACCTAGCCTCTTGCCAGGTGCCCTGGGAGGTGGAAAGGGGCTTCCCCGGCACACCCAATGAAACAAAAAGCATCTGCTCCTCCCATCTTTTGTACTTTGCTCTTATCTGGGAACTCCAGTGATGTCCTCCCTGCCTCCTCTTAAGCCTAAACAGATCCCAGTGTATTCTAGAACAGAGGCAGAGCTTTCTAAATTAAAGGAGTACCCTCTTTCCAGTCTAGATTACAGGCTACAGCTCAGCTTGTTAAAAAAAGTTAAAAGACAAAATACACATTCCTCACAAGACTCTACAGAAACAGGGCAGCTCATTTAACCCATGTCTGACAACACATTCAAACAACTCACAGCTCTTGTTATTTTTGATGGAGAAGGACAAGGGAATTGCTCACAGAAAGCCACAGCCACAAGTTTGCTTCCATCAGAGACCACCCTGGACCTAAATTCAAGAGAACCCATAGCAAGTAGGAGGATTCAGTTTGATAGGCAAGACCTCTAGAGACCTAAGTTGCCAAACTGGGACATCTGATGTCACTCCCACTGATGTCATCAATATCAGTGCCCAGAGAACCATCTCCCTTTGAATCCCCAGCTAACCATTTCAAGTGTTTTCTAACCCCTGCTGAAAGTTAGGGCTTTGTGGCAGCAGAAACAGACCAGGTATTCTTAATCAGAAAGCTGTGCAGATCACTCAGTCTCATCTGGAATACCTCCAGTCCCCTTCACCTCTATCTGCTATGGCAGTGAGCTTCCCTGACGTTCAACCCAGGCACACAAAAGCAAAACACCAATTCCCATTCTGCCACTACTCCAAAGTCTTCCTTCCGGAAAGCTACAAGACAGTAGGAAGCTATGGGGTCCTGGCTTGTGTGTGCATAGATGAAAGGCATATTTGACACTCCCCACCAGACTGATTGTTGTTCATTTGTTCCTTGTGGAGAGAGACTTTACTCCCACACATGCCTTTTAGATAGTAGCAATGCTCCTTTCACTGAACTGTGTTCAGCCTGTTGCACTTGACTGAGGTAATCATGTAGGCCCTCCTTTACAAAAACTGAAATGGCCATGTTCAGGCAGCAAGTCATCTGGAAATGAGGACAGGCAGAATAAATCCTTTCTTCAAGTGCTCACCTCTCCATGGCTAGAGAAATCTACATCACTACGTGCAGCTTAGATGGCTCACAGCCACTGGCCAGCACAAACTAGCTTTTATTTCAGAAGCTCAATGAAAAGCTCAAGTCATGCTGCCACTCTTTTTAGGCAGAACACTAAAGACTCTCACATGCTGACGTCCTTCATCCCAAAAGGCACTGTGTTAAGGCATTCTTATTTTGCTAGAGTTCACACAGGCACTATTTGACAAGCTTACACCCAAAAATAAACACGGAAAGTTCTCTGCAGAGGAGCAGGAGCAAGTAACTACCCACTCCTCCTCGACTTCCCTTTCCTCTAAACTTAGAGGATGCTCCCTAAAGCTGCAGCAGCTATTGAAAAGTCTATGTTTGGTAAGCAGCTCAGAGTCCTATACAGAAGATAACTTAAAACCAATAAAGAAATCAATGAAGAAGCTAGGTGAAAGGGAAGGAAAGGAAAAATTCAGAGGCAAGAAGAGACAGGCAAGGTAATAGGGGACAGTAGGTTGCAGACTGAAGGAGCTACATTTAAGTAAAAAAGTAGACTGGAGACAAAGCAATCGGAAAAAAAACAAAAAAAGGAAAGAACAAAAGGGCAAGTTACACCAAAGGTCCCTCAGAGAACTCCAAACCACCCACCAGGGAAGGAACTTGCCAACCCACCCATGCCAGGGTAAATGCCCCTCATACTTACAGGTTTACCTGACCTGGCAGGCAGAATATCCCATTTCTACAATGATGGCATCCCCCGTTCCTCATATTACTAGGTAAAGCATACCATTTCCACACTAAGTGAGGCAGTTCCACCCCTTCCACCTCCCTTCCCCAAAGACTGGAGTTGTAACTTACACCACTAAGACCCTCGAGATCTCAAAGCAAAAAGGAAAAGTTTAAAGCACTCTAGAGCCGGTGTTTCCTCACCTTTGAGCCTCAGGTCTTTGGTACTTACTTGCAATCACCACCACCACAATGGCACCAATCACTCCCATCATGATCATCATCTGGAGAAAAATATTGTCCAAGAGCAATCTCAGAACAGATTGACAAGTTCACATCCTTCCTGACAGCCAGGGAACATAAGCCAGGCCCTGAAGGCATGACAGCCAAGGCCTCAAAGCCTTCCCACAGCGAAAGAATCTTAAGCATCTGAAATTGTGACTAAGCCCCAAGTATACTTGCAAAGCTTGCAGGAGAGGAGTAGCCCAGTTCCCTCCTGAGGAAGGAGGTCATGGCACTGGGAAACTCACCTTGCAGTTCTTCCACCAGTACTTCCTTTTGAGTTTTGCTGCGCTACTTTCAAATATTGAGGCACCGGCCTGAAGTGCATCTGCCCGGTTATCCAGCTCTGACAGCTTCTCGTCTCGTTCCAGCACCTTGTCTACATTTACACACATTATATCAACCACCTGCAGAAGGAAGAATGGTAGGAGCAGTTATAGTGGTAAAGACAA
This sequence comes from Dryoscopus gambensis, assembly GCA_013389985.1. Lineage (NCBI taxonomy): Eukaryota > Metazoa > Chordata > Aves > Passeriformes > Malaconotidae > Dryoscopus > Dryoscopus gambensis. The sequence goes on along the minus strand of WEIT01026205.1, from coordinate 295,268 downwards.
TTGAAAAAGTTAACAGGAGTAACTTAGCCAATAACTGAAGTTGCAGTACTAACAAACAAAAAACAAAAGCAAGAGGGGAAAAAAAGATCAGGGTATGAAAAGAAGTCATTTCAAGTCACTGCCTACTTTGAAATGAAAAAAAAAATAAATAAATCCGAGACTCATTGTTAAAATATCAGTTCAAGTACACTTCAGCCAAGTCCACAACCTCACACTGTCATCTGCTTTTAAGAGCTCTCCATTCCAGCAGCAAGCCAAAGCCACCCTCCTCATGAGAGGAGTCATACGCTCACTCCCCGAGAGCTGCAAAATTAACTTATGAGCTTCATGCTGCTGCCCCGGTGAGGCACAAAGGCGCTACTGCGCGTCAGCAGCCGGGCCACTGACATCGATCCCGGGAAGCCAGGCAAGGGTTCCCCACATCACTGCACGCGCTGTTCCCTTGAAGCAGCCCGCAGGGATTAAGAGCTGTCCTGGATGCTGTACAGCTTCATTTCCATAAGAGATGGGCGATAACGAGGTACCAAAAAAATCTAACAAGCATGGTCCGTGGAAGTCATATCTGGAGTTGAGCGGCTTCTAAACGTAAAGCAATCTCTCCTCCAGCCTCTTTAATAGGTTTGCCACCCTATTTTTGAGCATTAAGCATTAATTAATTTCTGGCATTGGCATGACAAAAGGAGCCACCCCCTCAGCGATAGACACCGGTCAAGAACATCGCTACTGCAGAGCAGTGGGAGAAGAGTCCAGGCATCCCTCAGGGAAGCCAGCAGGGCTGGCAGAGCTACTGACCTCCTGCACCTGGGCCTGCGTCTGCTGCAGGCGGCGATTGCTGCTCAGATTGGGGGGCGCCCCGGGGGGACCCCCACCGGGGGCTGCCCCTTCGGGAGCTCCTCCTTCAGGAGCCCCTCCTTCGGGAGCCCCGGGAGCAGGCTGCTGAGCTGGGTCAGACCTAAGGAAACACACACGTGAGCGAAGAGGAAACTCAGCTGCTCGAGAGAGAGAACCCCCCCGAATCCACAGGAACCCCAGTGTCCCCAGGCTGGAGCGGTGCTGGCAGCAGCCTCGGGAGCCCGCAGTCTCCCTGGATCCCCCCGGACCGGGAGCAGGCGGGCTCTTGGGAGAGCCCGAAGCAGCGGCAAGCCCAGCGGGGCAGCGGGAATGGAACCAGCCCCTTATCGAAAGAGCTTGCGGGTGCGGCCGCACCAAGCACTGCGGCCTCCCGAGGGGAACAGCGACCTGGCCGCACGGGGGTGACCAGGAGACAGGGAAGGAAGCTGGGGGAAGAGGGACAGAGAGGCAGCGCGGGGGCACTCCGGGGGGACACGACAGCCACCAGGCTGGGCGCAGCGGTGGCCGCCGGCCAGGCTGGCTCCAGCTGGGGCCCCGCACATCACTGGTGGGGCATGACCCACGCACCCACTCAGTCAGCGGGGGAGCAGGACCGCCCGGGGGCGGTGCGG
>WEIT01026205.1:258010-286791 GCA_013389985.1 Dryoscopus gambensis | reverse complement strand
TCTTCTCCCTCAAAACACTGGTCAGGAGGATTAATGTTTCATAAAGTTTCCTTTTCTCAAGGAAGGGTTAAAAGTTTCAGGCTCACAGCAGCTCCAGGACTCACACAGCTGGGAACCTCCCCCCGGTTCTGCTGGCACAGTCTCTCTCTCTCTGGGCGGAGGGGGGGCAAAAAAACCCCATCTCATCATCTCTCCACCCTTCCATCCTGCAGAAACTGGCTCAGTTCCATTTCCTTCCACCCTTTCTCTCTCTCTGGGCTCCGGCCTACCTCTCTCCTCAGGCCCCATGGCTTCAGGCCGCAGGCTTCCCCCTCCCCCACCCAGGCCCCAGGCCTCAGGCCTCAGGCTGGGCGGGGGAGGAGATCTGCTCCCATCAACAACCGGAACACAAGAGGAAGTTCCTCTGGGATTCTCTCCTTTATCTCCCTATGTTCTCAGAGGTGACAAATCTCTTCAGTGGTCATACCAGGTGTCAATATTCAATCTGACCATTGATTGGTTTGACTGTAACTTCCTTAAAAAACTCACTTCCTTTTCAAACCAGGACAAAGGCCCAAACTCTGGGCATATCAAGTCATGTCTTTTTGTCTGCTCCTAGTTCAACAACTCCTGTCTTGGCAGAGTTACACGATGCGAAATGCTGTTCTGGCGGCTATGGCAGAAGTGCTGGTGCAGGTGCTGGAAGGTGACCAGCTGGAGGAAGCTGCCCGTGGCACTCGGGACAAGTTCCTGGATATACTGCAGGCCCACGTGTGTGACATCCATAGCTTTGTGCGCAGCCGCGTGCTGCAGCTCTTCACTCGCATCGTTCAGTGCAAGGCAAGTCTGTGCTGGGGAAGTGGCATTGCCTTGGTCATCTCTTCCCCTCTTGTGTGTTCTAAGGGAATTTCTGCCACCCTGCTTTTTGTTTGAAGAGACTGAAGTTTTAACAGAGTAAGGAATTGTCCCTGTGTACTGTGGTATCTGCAGTTTCTTCCAAGAGACCAAAGATCCCAGCGGTGGGGGAACTGGGGGGCAGAAATTAAAAGCTGCTCTTTGTTACCAGGACAAACTAGAAGAAAGAGCACAGCATACAGCCTCTTTTCACACACTGGTGTGGGAAAACATCACAATTACTAGCTATTCTGAGACTCAACTTGACAGGATCCCAGATAACCTAAATCCTTACTTTCAATGGAGGCTGGACCAGAATATATCCAGAGGTTTTTTGAGCCTAGACTTTTCTTTAAGTCTACAATCTGTGCCTTTTAGTATATGAATATGTCTGCAGTAGATTTTCCCAAGTTTCTGAGCCTCCTTGATAACTTTCTGTGCTCTCTTTGTGTGCTAGGCCCTGCCTTTGATGCAGTTTCAGTCTGTGGTGTCTCTGGCTGTTGGGCGGCTCAAAGACAAATCTGTCATAGTGGTTAAAAATGCGATCCAGCTCCTGGCTGCATTTTTGTCGAACAATCCCTTCTCCAGCAAGGTAATTCCAATGAATGTGGTGGATAAATGAGATGTCTGTTTGCAGGCTGAATATCTGCCGTGTGCTATAGCCAGGGCAGTAGAGTTTCTGTGTCTAGTGGGAGGAACAATGTAGCCTTCGACTCTGCAGGTGGGAGCTTTCTGGTTTTCCCAGGTTCAGATTTTGCTTTCTTGGGCTCATCCCTCTCTCGGTGTGCTTCAGCTATGCTGAAGACCCAAGGAGGGATGTAATTGATTGAGGTAAAAATCTGCAGCAGTTTTATTTGAATCCACTGTGGGGTTTCTCTCCTTAGGATCAGCATTAGTTTTTTAGAATATTCTTCATGGATCTGCAGCTCTTTGTGTTTAGCTGCACCTTCTGAGTTTCTGAGCCTTAGACTGGCAATTTAGAGCAGTTCTCATTCCAGGACTGGGGCCAGAATGTACTATTCCAGTTTCCCAAAACAGGGTTATCTATGGGGATTGACAACTAAAGCAGGGAGTGGAAGAGAGAGGAGAATTCTGGCATTTCAGGAAAAGGAGGATAACTAACTTATTTCTTCTTCTCTTCCTGACATCTTCAGCTAAACTGGACTGACTTGGATGAGCCACTGAAGAAAGAAGTGCAGAAACTGCAAGAAATGAGGGATCGTAGGAGACCCACAGCAGGTAACTTCCTTTCTTCCTCCTCCCGCTTTCTAGGACAGTCCAGAATTTACTCTTCCTCATATTAAATTTGCTCCCACGTTGTGACAGCTTTTGTCTCAGATCTTACCTGTGTGAGACGGTGAGACTAGGTAACTGGGATTAAACTCACAACAGTTTTCCTTGTGGTGTTATAAAAGGATCATACTAATGTCCATGTCTGAATCAACAGTCCTTATAGCTGTATATCCTGTTTTCAGGGTAAGAACTGAAAATGTCTGTGAACACCCTCCCAGGTTTCTCTTTTCTACCACTCAAGGATTGCTAGAGTCATGATTTTTATCAGATGTTTTTTAAACCTGATTTGTAGGCAGCACCAAGGCTAAACAAATGATGGTTGTCTTACCTGTCTTTTTTCTCTTTTTTCTTCTACCTTCAGTGGTTTCTTTTTTTTTTTCTTGTCTTTTTCTTTCTTTTTTTTTTTTGTTATGTCAGAGTTCTTGTCTTATTCTTACGGCAGTTTGGGTGGGATCAGCAATGAGAATAGTGCCTGCCCTGGGGAGGGGGTAGGGGAAGTAAAATTCCTAAGTTCCAGATCAGTTTTTCCTTCCCATTAAAGGTGTCCCTCTGATTTTTAAGTAGCTCCAGTGATAGCCCCAGAGGAAGAGTGGGAAGCGATGCTGCCAGAAGTTAGGGCTGCCACACAGCAGCTCTTTCAACCACAGCAGGAAGGGGAAGAGGAGGAGCTGGAAGTTGAAGAGACAGTGGAGAGTACAGTGGAGCAAATCACTGGGCTGTTGAAGAGGCTGAATTACAAGTAAGAAGGCTCATGCGGTTTGACAGTGTTTATCCCAAGGGGTGATTTCCAGTAACGTTACTCTGTAGGAAAAGATTGACGTGGGCACCCAGCACAAGATGCTGGTAGGAGCTGCTTTCCCAGGTGTTCAGGGCAAAGTTGGATGGTTTCCCTTATGTTTTGCTCTGACGTGTTGCTGATACTCTCTTGGGCAATGTCATTGTCCAGGAGTGCAGCCCGCCTTACACAGAAGGCCCTGTGTCGCTTCCAGGGCAAGGAACCTTTCAGTGGCTCTGGGGAGGAAAACGAGGAGGCAGCAATCCTGGGTGTCCTGAAGAGACTTCACACAGGTAACTGTGTCACTCTGTCTGTTCCCTAAGTCCAGGATAATGCCAGAGGCAGACTAAAACCCTCTGGAATGCTCTGCCCCTCCTTCTGACCTGTGGGGCTCAGTCTCTGTGTACTTGATAGCTCACAGAGCTGCAGCATCTCTGGATTGTTTGTTCACCTAGTGCCTTGGCATTTTAGCTGGATCATATTGATCTTAATTTCTGGTTGGAGCAGTTCTGTGGTCGCAGTAGAAGTGCATTTCTGGTGCTTTAACTCAAATAATACCTGAGAGGAGTGAAGCCAGTGCTGCCACTCACACCCTTCTGCCCTGTCTGAATTTGTCAGGAGTTCTGCTTCCTGAACAGGTGGTGGCACATAATGCTTACCCTTAGCAGCCTTGACCAAGTATCTGGTTCAAGCAAAGTTGTGGTTATCTGGGGCCTGAGCCTCTGCATGCATTTTCAAGACTTCACATACTTATGCTTGGTGTTTGTTTCAGCATAAGGTTGCTTAGCCAATCACCTTGAGCCTATTTCTGTTGGAAGTCTATTGTCTAATAATCTTCTTAACTTTGTCAACTCTCCACATTTGCACTGGGGAACTTTGCTAAGGAATAGTAGTGTTTGCCTTCTGCCCGGTTCCCTTTTAGGGCCCTCATCTGTCTTTGGGGAATTACCAAATTCAGATTAACCCCATCAGCATTTTAATGGAGTTTACCCCAACAGGACCATGCCCTTCTATACCCTTATACTAAGCTGGCATGTCTCTAGAGCATCACACTGTAGTAACTGGGACTTGCTCCACAGCCTGCTGAGATTTTGTAGCTAGGTCTGATGGCAGAATTTTGGTTTTTGTATCCTGGGTCTTGGAAGGTGTCACTGTGGGATGGGGAGAGGAGGGTTAAAATGCCCTGAGCTGCCTGTTTCTCTTGTATCTTCAGTACTGCTCACAAACAGATGTGCTGTATAGGTTCATGCCCAGGTGAGAACAGTGAGGACCCTCCACTTGCCAACAGCAGGGATAAGACTGAAGAAGTTGTACAGGAAGAGCAGCCTCCAACAGAGCTGGTCAAACAGGAGATGCTGGTGCAATACCTGCAAGACGCTTACAACTTCTCAGTGAAAATCACAGAAGCTCTGAACCTGATCAGCAAGATGATGTACGAAAACTCTGTCTCAGGTACGTGAAATAACCATGGGGCCCTTTTTTTCCCTTTCAGGATTTCTAGATCGTTTCCCCTTGCTTGAGAGATGTTGGAGTGGTGGAGCTCCAGGGGAAGGAGAAAAGATTGAAGGGGCTGCTTTTCATTGAGTAGATGTCATAGATACTTCCAGGATATTGGAAAAGCAAGTACCAACTAAATAGGTGTCATGAAGGGGTTGAATAGGGCATGAATGAACTTCTTAGGAGTCCATTTTTTTAAATATCAAGGTTGAAAAAGGTGGTTTTTTTAATGTTTAAAAGTCGTTTTTAAAAACATTTGAAATAAAATGTTTTTGAACCTTTTGAAATGGAAAAAAAAACCAGCCAGGTGACCAAAGTGAGTTCACTTGTGGAAGCTACCCTGCCTCCTGTGGGGAGGGATGTAGGTTCATCATCTCAGCTGAGGTTCTCCCAAAGTAAGCCTGGCCAGTGAAGCTGGGTTTGGTTGCGTGCTCAGTGCCCTGACACAGCTGCAGGTGTTATGCTGGTCACAAGAGGGGAACTAAGCAGCTGGTCTCACCGTTCCTCAAACTTTATTCTATAGTTAAACCTGAGCCTGATCAACAGGTTCTGTGGCCTGCTCCTCTTCTGTGCTGTAGAGAAAGGGGGTGATGAGAAGGCCTTTGAGTTAATTCAGCTGTTCATATTTAATATTAGAACTACTGTAATCACTTAGACTTTTTTGCAGTGTTTATCAGAAATTGGCATTTCCAAGGGATGAGGGGCACAAATCCCTCTCCCATCCTCTCCAGCACATCCACTTGCACAGATCTGGCGTATGGATGGGTGTGGGCATTGCAGTGCCCCGGGCTTCATGCAAATGCTTCTGAGGCTTCATTTCTGTTGCGGGCTCGTGTTACTTGTAATAAGCATGTGGGCTTCCCCAGCAAGGTTTAGCTGTCTGCACACACAAAAATTAACTCCTGGGGTCAGTGTCTTTACAGGTCCTTTGAAGTTCAAGAAAGTACTGTACCTGATACTTAAACACCTGGGCTTTGATTATGGGAGTGTTTTTTTATGGATACACAAATTTTAATAACTTTTCATCTCCCTGTTGTGCTGTGTTGTAGTGTAAGGAAGGCAAATTCAGTGTCTGAACAGCAGAGGTGTTTTGAGATATTGTCTCCATTTGGAGAGAGTATGCTGCTGGGTGAGGGACTGGTGCTAGGGGATGTGTGTGCTCAGATTTAGCCTCTTTTAATTAAAGATCTAATATTTGAAGATTTAATTTTTTTCTGTTGCAAATTTATGTATTCTGGTGTGACTGGGGCAGGGAAAGCATATCAGCTTGCCTGACAGATATTCTTAATTCTGATTTGTAAGTTGAGGCTTATACTGGTAAAAGCTCTTACTTAACCAGAGGTCAGACTCTATGAACTGTTTGTTGTGCAGCTCCTCTGATCACTGCTGTGGATGTCTTGTGATGCTGTCTAACTTAATGTTTTTCTTGTTTTATGAGCAGAAGACTGGGCAGTATATTTCAGTAGTAGTCAAGCTGGAACCACACACAGTATTCCTTACCCCATTTGTACATCAAATAGCTTCGTTCCTCTGGGTATAGCATTGTGTTTGGGCTTATATTCAGCTGTCTGCTATGACTATGAGATCTTTTTACTCAAAGCTACTGTTTCCCAGAAGAGAATTTTGTTCTTTATCAAAGATAAGTCTCTGTGCTCTTTCCCTAACTGTATCACATTGGATTTAGCTGTAATATTGTTAACTTGCTATTGTTTTTTTCTGGGACATCTACATCTTTGTACTAGTGATCCCATTCTGACTCAAGCCCTCTGCTGACAGTAGCAGTGCAAGATGCTTGTAGAGCTTGCTGTGAGACCAGTACTCCTGTGAATTTGTTTTAATGTCCTAATGGGAACTGGGGAAGCACTGCCCTAATGCAGCTGTCCTCCCTGCAGTGGTGCAGGAGGCCATTGAGTTCTTCGTGACAGTCTCGCAGTTTGGGGTGCCCCAGGCACTGCTTGGAGTCCGCAGGATGCTGCCCCTCATATGGTCCAAGGAGCCTGGAATTAAGGAGGCTGTGCTGAATGCCTACAGACAGCTCTATCTGAGCCCCAGCGAGGATTCGGAGAGGTATGGATCTTCCTAATCAGATGGTTGGGGTTTTTTTTTCATTTCCCCCACCCCATCCCGTTTCTGCTGTTGGGAGTGGCGTATGGACAGGAAGAGAACTAAAAGTTGCCATGCTTCATGCAGAGCTGAAACATAAGGTTATTATGTGAGCATCCCAGTCTTCCTGCAGGACCTCCTGCTGAGCTTCTGTTCTTGGTTTGTCATAGAGCTCATGTGTAGGAAATTCATGCAGCAAAACTCCTTGTGAGACCTTGTGAAGGATATGCTGAGAATTACTTGAAGTTAAACTATTGTCAGGCACTAATACTTATTTTTCTAACAAATTTCACTTTCATACGAAGCATTGCCTAAATAGTCTGGGTAGGGTCCCTATCTGATAGGGAACAAGAAGTGTCAATTATGAATGTTTATCTTGCCTGCAGGGTTCTTGATTAGCAACAAATAATTTCAGCCTGTTAGGAGTCAGCTGTTAATACGGAGTCATCCCATGGTCAAGAGTTTATATACTTCCCTCTCTGTAGTCAAAGTTGTTGGACAGTGTCAGTTGTCCCATTTTGAGTTTCTTATAACTGTTGTTGTTCATCCTACTGGGATAATAAGAGGAACGATGTGGTCTAAATTTGAAGCTATATTTCTGTTACCAAAGCTCAGGGTTTTTTTGCTGACAAGTCATACATGCTGTGGCCTTAGTCAAGTATAAGCACTCTCCTTCTGATGTACACAACACGTTCCCCGTTTCTTTATCCTTCACAAGGTTAGTTATTTGGGTGCTTTCACATGTATTTCTATTTGTATTTCAGTCAGACCAGTCTTAAGTCTTTTACTAACAAATTTCTATGTGTGTTAGATAGGAGGATGTTAAAAGGTGTTTGTTGCTTATCCTTTTCGAGGATTTGGGGGTGGGAGCTGGGTACCACTTGCAAGTTTGTTTCTTCCATACTGGAGAGGAGCTGTGTTTCCTCTCTGCTGTGGCGCTTGCCCTTTTTTAGCACTGACCCACTTGTAAATCCTGTTGGATACTCACGCAATAAGATAAGTGTGATCCCTGGTGAGATACACCATAACTCACCCTCATTTGTACTATCAGGGCAATAAAGAGCACCTGCTGCTTCTTATTTCTTCCTGATAATATTGCCTGGAGACAGCACTTCTACAGTTTGTGCTCTGTCCTCATTTGTTCATAGAGAGATTTTCAGTTTCCTATGTTCTAGGGAATTGTACTTTGACTTGTGGTTGAGAACAAACTGGGAAGTGGCTGCTTAGTGCCTCTGGTTGGCTCTTTAAGCACCAGAAGGAGCATCAGTGCACAAAGCAATGGACTTTTAAGTCCGTGTCATGTTCATTGGCACTTGAGTTGGGTGACTTCAAGAACTCAAGCTTGTGGTGGATGAAGTTTTCCTGATCCTATGGATAGTCTCTGTTATCCAATAGGTGTTTTCAGCTCTCTCAATAGAGCAGTAATTGTGACAGTTGCTTTTTCTTTACATTTTAATTTTTTGTTATTTTTCCCCTTTCAAAGGGCCAAGGCACAGAATCTGGTGCATTCTCTCTCTCTCATCATGGTGGATGCATCGCTGGGAACAATACAGTGCTTAGAGGAAATAGTGAGTATTTGCCTTGCCTGGGTTTGGATTGTGTGTGTTTTATTAAAATGGTAGTCATTGCAGTTTATGTCTTTACTTTGAAGTTCATTCTCCTTTGCCTCTCTCTAATTTTTTAACTGCATGTCTTTTGCAGATCTCGGAGTTTGTGCAGAAAAATGAAATAAGGCCTGCTGTGACCCAGCTGCTTTGGGAGCGATTCACGGAAAAATCTCCATGCTCGGCGCTCGAACGCCGCGCTGCTGTGATGCTGCTGGGGATGATGGCACGGTGAGCCTGGGGCCAGGTCGAAGCCTGTGAGTGGAAGGATGTACAGGGAGTCGATTTTTATTGAAGAGCTGTGGGTGCTGCATCAGCTGACTCTTTGGCTCTAGCTTCAAAAATAGTAACCCTATCATGGGGTAATGAAGCCTGGAACTAAATGTAGTTGTGCTGGGTCCCACCAGCACGGCCTCTGAATGATTATGAGGAGATTATCTTCCTTGTGTTCTGAATGTCCATCCCTTCTCAGAGTTGACAGTGTCACAGCTCTGCAGTTTTGTCTGTGTTTGGATAAGAACAGTGAGAAGTTGCTGAGTAGGGATGTCTGGAGCCTTTAGCATGAAGAAAAATTAATCTGTTTCACTTTTGGAGGGTAAAAAGAATGTATCCACACTAAAAGTTTTTCACTTCCTCAGCTTCCCAGCCCAGTGACCCTTTGGCATTCAACTTACCTGCTCTTCTGCTGTTCTTACTTCAGTCCTTCATTAGTCAGAAACAGGCCTACATAGTAATGATCCTAAAGTTCTTTCACAGGCAGAAAGGGGAATGGGTAGGTGTGGATTTGGGATTGGATTTTTTGGATGATGTTGGTTTGCTTTGGTTTGTTTCCCGCAGCAGGGGAAGAAATGGCATATATCACAAGTCCTGAGCTCCTGGACTCTTTTTTTACATTCCATCATTTTTGTTTTTCTTACCCGTATAAGTTTTGGTCCTTTCTGATAAGAAAGAAGAGTCAAGAATTTTCTTTCCGTACAAAGAAGTGTTGCTCACTTTGGAGAAACTCGTCTCCTAGTGGAGAGTGGATTAAACTGGCTTCTCTGGAATATTGCTTGCTGCTGCTCCAGCTTGAGTCATTTGTATCTTGAGTCATTTGATGGGTTTTATTTTTTTCCCTCTTATTCAAACCATTCCCTTCCACAAGGCACAAGGAATATTTTTCTTGATTATCCATACTTCCGTAAACTTTCAGCAGCACCTCATGTGATACGCCCATCCCTTCCATTCCACAGAGGGAAGCCAGAGATCATAGGCAGCAACCTGGACATCTTGGTGACAGTGGGGCTGTCTGAGAAGGCATGTGAAGACTACAGGCTGCCTCAAGAAGTATGCAATGTTATTTCCAAGCTTGCCAGTAACCCTAAGGTAAGGCTCTGGGTTTGTTCTTGAGGTCATCCAGAAACGAAGAAACGGGGAAAATGGTTTGTATGGGAGAGAGAGAGGTAATTAAATTTTTACAGATTTTGAAATTAAGTAGGTTGAGACCATTCAGCAGCACTGTCTGGAAAGCTTAGCACACATCAGTGAACATGTAATAAAAGAATTTTCATTAGGCAACAGGCTGGATTCAATTAGTAAAGAGTTCAGTGCACAAGAAAATATGTTTTCCTTTCAATTCTCTTCTTCAGACTCCCAATTCTAAACTGATTTGTGTCTTCTCAACCATGAAGCCCTTTCCTCTACTGATGTTTTCTGGTGGTGTGATTCTTTTGCCCTCCCTATTAATTGATATTCAGGAGTTGTCAGCTGTACAGCAGAATATAAAACATGAAAAGTTTTCAAACCTGTCCGTGTTGTACTTAGAACAACACGATGGTTGATGGCTTCTTTCCCTGGGAAACAATTTATACATTTTTTTTTAATGCACTTCGAAAAAACCTCTTTTTTTGACTCAGTCATATGGGGCATTTTGGTTCAGGAGTTCTATCACAAAAGCATGTGACAGCCCCTTCCTCTGGGGATGTTGCTGCATGAACTTCGTGAGTTAACGTGTATCACAACATTCTTAAATGTTCTAAAGATGGCTGTAATTCAATTTTTGGTTGACTTAAGTCTGCAGTTAAGCTTGTATGTGAAAAGGGACTGAACTGAAAATATTGGACTGACTGAGTGGCAGTAGCTCTTCTTCTCCCCCCACCCATCCTCCCAGCCAGAAATTCAGTACAGAGGACAGGATTGTGGTGAATCAGGATTTTTTGTTTGAAGCTACTGAAAGCTGGTAAATCCTCAAGTAAATTCTGTTTTGTTCAAGAGTATATTCATCAGGCAGACGCAGGTGTGCTGGGACACCTCAGATACTGTCATTCTTGGTTTAGTAGTTCTCTAGGTTATCTTACTCCCCACGTAAAATGTGGTGTGACTGATACAAAATATACGCAACAACCTAAGCGTGAGGTGGTCTTGGATCCAGACCTAGCCTCTGTTATTTCCACTGATGGTATTTTGCTTCTAAACAAACCCTTATGGTTCTGGAGTACCCCAAGTCAAGTTGACTTACTGTTGATGACTCTAAGATGCTCCAAAGGTTTCCCTCTTCATTCATTCTGGAGAAGGAGTAAATAATATCAGATCTTAAATGAATCCTTTTGAGATTTCAAAAGAGTTATTTTGATTTAAGGTGAGATAGTGGAACTGGCTGGGTTGGCCTGGGATCATCATTTGGCCAAGCTTTAAATCCACGCTGTGTTGTGACCATGCCGTCACAAGTGACACTAACGTCCCTGCTGCATGTTTAGCTGCAGAGCAGTACTGGATGTCCCTGCTAGGGGCCTGGCATGGGTTTGATTAACATTGTGCACACAGCAAGGTTAAGTACTGGGAAGGGCATGGGGGGATCTCACATGCTGCTCTCATGGGAATAACTCACCTGTTGTCTCTGCAGCCAGCACTGGAGAAGAACAGTGCCCCTTTTCGACTGCCACAGAACCACATGCTCTTTGGCTGCCTGAGTAAGACTGTGAGTAAAGGTGAGCTCAGGTCAGCAGGAGGTTCGGAGGAGATGGGGTTGGGCTGCGAGACCACCTGTGTTGTCACTGGTATGTGTGGTACATTGCTCCCTCTTCTCATCAGGCTTTGCCCAGCCAAGCAGTCACTGGATCCCCTTCATGGAGGCAGCAATAACGCTCATCTACCAGCTGGCAGAAGGGGCAGAGGAGATCTGTGCTGACATCCTGCATGCGTGCAGTCAGCAAGCTCTGGAGAAGCTGCAGGAGGCTGATGAGCAGAAAGCTGGTGAGGAAAAAAGCTGATGAAGGAAATCTGTACCTATGGTTTCCAGTGCTGCTTTGGGTGGCCTAGAGGAACTGCAGGCAAACAGAGCTGAGGGGCTGGTGGACGTGTTGGCATGGGAGGGTGTGAGTGCTGGGAAGGAGTCTGTGGAGTGTGGAGATGGGTTATACAGTGAGGCTTGGCACTCACTAATGGGGAAGAGGTCTAGATTAACACTGAACTGTGGTAATTTTTCTCCTTTAGATGCAGGGGATTCTCCAAGCAGAGTCTCTGATGGTGCTGGCAGTCTACCCACATTCCTGTTGCTACACCTGTTGTCTCTTGTGGGACAGGTGGCACTGCAGCAGGTAGCATATTTGGAAGTGTCAGTGAGCACAGAGCTACGCAGACGCCGCATGCTCAAAGAGGAGAAGACCAAGAAGCAATCTGACACCAGCAGAAAGCAGCGGAGACCCCAGGTGAGAACCACGGGGTTTTTTCCTATGAGCAGCTCTTGTTGTGTCCCAGCTACAGCAAACTTCTGGAGGAGGCAATCCTGAGGTTCCATGAGGTCCAGGGCAATGTGTGCTTCAGCAATAGAAATAGACACATGTTGGTCAGGATTGACACAGAGAGCTGAGGTCCTTGAATGACCCCGTTCACTAAAACTCCCACACTGGTCTTGAGTTTTGAAGAGGCAGAGGGGAAGGAGTGAAGGATGATGTCCTGGCCATGCTTATCTTCCTGCTTCAGGCAAACATTTCCTTTACACTCATCACCTCATTTCTTACCAGAGCAATCTTTTGCAACTGCAGCAGTAGTGGTGAAGAACATCCATTTGTGCCCTGAGTTCTGGAAAAAAAGCTTCCTAGAACCCTGGTCCAGAAGATTTGAGAGTCCTATCCTCTGTTAGGTAGCAATGATGAAGGTTTAATAGCAGACTTTCTAATGTGATTTGGATGCTACAAATGCCCTGTTTGGTTAGGTCTACCTTGGAACGTTTTCCAGAGTGATATGGGGCTGCCTTTCCTGGGTAAGAGTAGAGAAGAATGTTGTATCCCCCTAGGTATCCAGTCACTATTAGATACTTATACTGCTAAGTCCACAGAGAAATTTGTAGTTCATTTCCTCATGCACCTGCTTATCAGTGTCACTACCATTTTCCACACAGGGGGAGGTTATTATGAGATTTTCAAAAAGGTAGCAGTTGGATACAGATTTGGTCCCCATTGCCATGCCCATGTCTCTTCTTCCCTTGTGTTGCTTTTTCCTTGCTGTAAACTTTCCCATAATCTTGCTCATAAAACCAGCAATTCAAAGGCTGCTTTGAACTTTTTGCTTTTAGGATTTGAATGTCCCTTAAGTTATGCAGGACTTTCACACTGATGCTGGATGTCTCCTAGGTCTGTCTTATCTGAGTAGTGTCAGTAGTTTAAGCTTTCTTTACATTCTGGGCTCTTCAGTACAAGAAGGACTGGACCAGGTCCAGTGGAGGGCAACAAAGATGACTAAGGAACTGGAGTATCTCTCTTAGAAGGAAAGGCTAAGGGAGCTGGGCCTCTTAAGCCTCAAGACTGAGAGGGGACCTCATCAATGTCTGTAAATATTTGAAGACGGGGTGCCAAGAGGATGGAGCCAGGCTGTTCTCGGTGGTGCCAAGCACTAGGACATGAGGCAATGGGCAGAAACTGATGCACAGGAAGTTCCACCTGAATATGAGGAAGAACTTTACTCTGGGGGTGACCAAGCACTGGTACAGGTTGCCCAGAGAGGTTGTAGAGTCTCCCTCACTTTAGATACTCAAGAACCAGCTGGACACAATCCTGTGCAATGTGCTCTAGGAAGACCTTGCCGGAGCAGGAAGGCTCAACCTGATGTCCCACTGTGGTCCCTTCCAACCTTACTGTGTGATCCTGTGACCAGTGTTCTGTGTGGCATGTGGACTGGCAAATCCTGGACTATCCTTCACAGCTTCATTCAGTTCTTGGGGGAAAGTGGGTTTTTAAACTCTGTGTCAGTCTGTTCCCCACTCTAGTTGTGCAGCTGGTAACATGCATATATGCCTCACACCTGAGAGAAGAGAACCCTGAGAAGGAAGAGGTTATTGTTGCCTCACATCTTCCTTACAGTGTCCTCTCTGCACAGAGCACAGGAAACGAGACCACTATGGAGGAGGAGCTGGGCCTTGTGGGAGCCACAGCTGATGACACCGAGGCCGAGCTCATCCGCAGTATTTGTGAGACAGAACTTCTAGATGGTAAGTGTGGCTGCCACCGAGGAATACTGGCTCTGTCTGCCTGTGCGAAAGAGCAGGTACAATGGGTAAGATCCTGAAGGAGGAAGGCTGTTTCCTTCAGAAGGAAGCACTGTCATTTTCCATGGTGTCAGTTTCCATGTAGGCTGTCTGTTTCTTGGCTCTGTCTTTCTGGAGGTGGTTGTTCTGTGGTGAAAGGGAGTTAACCAGTAGCTGCAGTTTGCAGCAGCTCTGGGATGAATGGAGTCATTGTTCTTAAAGTGGGATGCACAAGCAGTGCTCTCATGCTCACTTGTTTTTATCCCCACTCCAGGGAAGCACCTGTTCTCCGCCTTTGTTCCACTGGTGCTCAAGATCTGCAACAACCCTGGACTCTACAGTGACTCGGCGCTGTCAGCTGCCGCAGCCCTCGCTCTTGGCAAAGTCTGCATGATCAGGTACTGCTGAGCCATCCCAGAGTTCTTTTCCCAGCCTTCCTAGTACTAAAGCACAAGCAAATGTTGCAATTCCTTTCCCAAGGAAAGAAAAAACACAGAAGAGTGTTCACAGGCTGCTTGTTTTTTAACTGGTTTTTTGCATCTGCTCTCTGAGAGATGGAATTTTGCTATCTATCCCTTCTTTCCTGTACCCTGTCTTGTTAGCTCTGAGTTCTGTGACTCCCACTTGCGTCTACTATTCACAATGATGGAGAAGTCCACTCTGCCTGGTGTGAGATCCAACCTCATTATTGCAGCAGGAGACCTGGCCATCCGCTTCCCCAACCTGGTGGAGCCTTGGACATCGCATCTCTATGCCAGGTAATGCTGCACTCATTGTTGGGAGAGGACATGTGATGAAAACTCTGTGGAAGGGTGGCACTGTGCCCCTAGAAGGTGAGAATGACCCAAGAAAGCAAATTTGAAGATGTTGGTGCAGGGAGACCAGAGCCTTGGGCTGTGGAATAGGCTGTCTTGAGTACCAGTAATTCAGAGACAGTCCCTCGCTGCTTTCTGCAGTAACTGTTTGCTCCTGTCAGGTTGCGGGACCCCTGCCCCAGCGTGAGGCAGACGGCTGGGCTGGTGATGACTCACCTCATCCTCAAAGACATGGTAAAGGTGAAGGGCCAAGTGAGTGAAATGGCAGCTCTGCTCATAGACCCAGAGGAGGCAATCGTGGGAGTGGCTCAGAACTTCTTCAGTGAACTCGCCAACAAGGCAAGTGGATGCTCAGGGACTTTATTTCACAACTGCAGGGAAGGGCAGCTGGAGGCTGGATCAATTACATGAGTCCTGGAGAAGGTGTGTTAATGGTGTAGAACCATTGGTCTGTCTCTCTGTGGACTAAATAAGGGTAGTTAAAAGAAATTTTGCAATACAAGTTTTGCTTCATCCCTGCCTGATGTTGCTGAATTTGACTTCATCCATTCACACCGGAAGGCAGGCTCCAAGCCACTGCCTTTTCCCTTTGCTTGCTTGTGTATGCCCAGCACACGGTTGGGAACAGTTTTCTGTAGCTCACCTTTAGGCCTTACAGCAGAGTTCCCTGACCTTATGGCTCAGGCAGTGCACCTTCTCTGAAATCTTTCCGAGTTGTTCTTGGCTGTGGGACACTGAGATACTTAAATTGTAGCAGTTTCTGCCCAAGCAGGTAAGAACAGGAGCAGCGTTACCCCCTGTACACTGTTCGTTCCATGTGTAGCCTCACATGGGCCCTTCAGAGTTTGATATTTACTGCCTGAGAGGCTGCAGTGACACTGGGGCTTTTCTGTCTTGGTTTGCTTTGTTAAAGCAGAGCTGGCCACCTGGCTGCACTGACTTCCTATCTCTGCAGCGTGTATGACAAAGCTGTGTATAAGTAGTGGGAAGGAGAATATGGGTTGGACCTTTTCAGGCAAGACGGGAAGCAATTCCATGAACTCAAAGGCTGTTTCCTTTATCAGGAAGTTTTTTTTGTTGGGTTGTGACAAGGTTGGAAAGCAAAGAAACTGCATCCAAATCTGCCAAAGAGCAGAGCTGAGGTGCAGTGTTTAGCTTGTTGGTTGGCTGGGTTTTTTCCCCCCAGCCAAATAGTCCTGGATAGGTTTGGCTGGCTGTGTACAGCTCATTCCAAAAAGCTGATGCTTTCAGTCAGTAGATTTGGGATAGGGAGAAAGGTCATTTTAAGTGGGCTGCTTATTTGGCTTGACTCAAATTACCCCTTATAATCCTGTATCTCACGGAGAAACTTGTGTTCTGCACAGGATAATGCTGTCTATAACCTGCTTCCAGACATCATCAGTCATCTCTCAGATCCTAACAGTGGCATAGAGGAGGAATCCTTCCACACTATTATGAGGTATTCTGAGGTTAAATAAGTCTCTTATTGCCAGGACTATGTTTATGCAAAGGGGGTGCCATACCAAGGGAAGAAAAACTACACTGGCATGTACAAAATGCTTTTTCAGTTGTTCTCTTTGATCTGACTTTTTCAGTCTGCACTGGAAATGGAGTCATGCTGAGGGGAATTGATTTTAAAGCCATACAGCTGGGGGTGAGGAGAGACTCTACAAAGAGTTACCACTAACTCAAAATTACTTTCCCTCTGGAAAAGGAAAATAGTTGGTTTTACGCATGGGAACATGGATATGCAATGTTAGGAAAACACAACAGATTTTAGGGATTCTGCTGCCTTTGTCATTTTGGTGGCTACTGGAGTTTTGTAAGCAGTTTTAGTAAAGCTGTAGTTATAGTAACAGGTTTAGGTCTGGGGTGGCTTTCTGGTGGTTTGTTTTGTGTGGGGTTTTTTTTGTTTGGTTTCAGTTTTTTTCAAGAAAGCCTTACTCTGGAGTAAAGAGATATTGGAATATTTCAATCTGAGGTTATTGGTTGCTCATAGACAGCACTAATAATATCTTTATTGGTAAAGTGCAGAAATTTTCCTCTCATTTCTGGAATTTAACTACATGAGGGTTTTTCTGAGTCATTTGAATCCCTATGGATTATAGAGGGCAGTGTTAGACAAAAGTATTGATGTTGCCGAAGAGAGGAACAATAAAATCTCCCGTGATTTTTCAACTAGTCTTTCTATCTATGGGAATCCAGTACATTTAGGAAGAGGGATGGGATTTTGGTGAGGGTGTAATTGAGACTGAAATTAATTTATGGTGGCAAAAGTTAGATGGATATTTTGCTTCAGCTTTAATTAAGGAGGGTAATGTGAAATACTGGGAAATACAGCTTGTGGTTCCCGACAGCACACACATAAGTGGAAGTTAATGTCTGAAGTGAAAGAAACCATCACAGCGAGACAAGAGGCAGCATGTAGAAAAGTTCCAAATAATTCTGGAATTTTCAATACTGTTTTTAATTAATGTCAAACTGGAGGTCTCGTTACCACAGCCATAGAGCAAATAAGTGTAGCAATTGCAATAAAGTGTGATTGCTGGGGTTCAGAAAGGTGTAAGATGGACTTACAGAGCGAACTGGAGGTGTCTGGCAAATAAGAGAAGAGGCAGTATTGACTTAACAAAGTAGACAGGTATCAAATTAGTGTAAGGATAATTAATTTTAAAGACCTGATCATCAGTTAACACATCACATATCCTTTAAATAGGAAAAGAAGGGAATTAGTAGTTGAAACCGAACTATTTCCCCATGCAGCATTATATGAAATGCTTACATTGTGGAGAGGATCAGGTTTAACTTGGAAACCATGGTGGACAAAAGCACAGGCTAGGTATGAAGCAGTGCCTTATGCTCCAGGGATACTTGCCAAACCAGAGAATAGGGAGGTGTAAATAAGATAGGGATAGTGGGGGGACCATCACTGTTAAAGGACTAACTTTGGAGAGTGAGAGAGTTACAGTGATAAAAAGTGAGATGGAAACTAGCAGAACAAAGTGTAAGGTTGAATGTTTAGAAGTTGTTTAACCTCTCATGTAAAGATGTGGCTAAAGTTAGAGGTGCATTCCACTTCCTGCTTTAGCAGCCCAGTTTTTTCTGGTATAGGGAAGCACTGGCAGTGCTGGTGAGACCTTGCCTGGAGTGCTGCCACAGTTCTGGTCACTTAAGTTAAAGATGAATTGATGCTGGAACAAAAGCAAAGGGAGGACTCTTGAGAATGCTGTCTCTGTTATGTTTCGTAGAAAAGCAGTTTGGTGTGGTGGTTTAGACATAACAAAGACTGAACAAGGAAGTGCTTTAGAACAATTATATCAAGGCCAGTGGCAACCTGACTGAGCTAAAGTTAACAGAAATGTTGGTACAAGAAAAAGGGAGGGCAGTAGGACCTTCTTAATAAATAGAAGTTATTCAGTGATTTCTAAGAGGACATAGTGCAAAATGCACAAGTACTTAACTGGGCTAAAGTCCAGGTATCTCTATTCCTCAAGAAGCTAAGAAAAAATGGGATTAGGTTAGCATTTAAGTTCTGTTAGGCTTTGTTCCCTTTTTAGTGCAAAGTAATGCTCACTTTTGCATTGATCCAAAATGCCACAACACACTTGCAGCAAATTAGTAATGAAAAAGTACAAACATGGTTTTGACAGGGGAAAAAAATACTGCATGGCACAGTGCTCCCCTCAAGGTCTGCTTGTCAGACAAACCAGTCTGTCAGTGCAACTTGTGAAGTGAGGAGATTGTCTGGAGGTGCTGCACGCTCTTAAAACTGGATGGAAGGAGCAGATTAGAAGTTGGCACTGCTGCCTTTTCTGCACTCCTCCTACCTGAAATGGAGAATCCTCGATGGGCTCTGAACTTTTGCTTTTTTTTGTTTTTCCCTTGCAGACATCTGTTCTCATATATTACAAAAGACAAGCAAACAGAGAGCTTGGTGGAGAAACTTTGTCAGAGATTCCGGACTGCCAGGTGGGTTGTAATCTTCATTTTCCTGCCAAGTTCTGCTTCTCAGGAATTTTTAAAAGAAATGAGCTTGTATGTGGTGGTTCTACCAGGTTCCCATTATATTCTTCACGTGGCAAAGTGACAAATGCTGACAACTTGGATTAAGTCCCCCCCTTTTTTTTTTAAAGTACCTTCTCCTAAAAATACATGAATACTTATAAATTGAGGTTTCTGGTTTTATTATGCAGCGATTTACCTCCTCTTCCTTCCTTTTTTAAAGAAAAAGTTTTGTGACAGTCTAGATCTGCATTATAGCTGAGCAAAGAGACATCCCACATGTGGATTTTACATACCTTTGTGATCCTTCTCCACAGGCTGTTACTCAGCTATGAAATTAGTGTGTTCAGCTGAGAAGTTGGGATCTCTCCAGCAGTCCTGTCTGGGGTGATCTCAACTATCAAGCTGATAGAGGCCCATCCTTTTTCTGTGTGCATGGGCTGCTCAGTACAAAGTCTATGCCTGGGATTCTGTTTTGGTTTTTTATTATTAATATTATTTTACTCAAGGGCTTGTGCCACCATACACTTCAGCTTTTGCTCTGCTCTGTCTCCAAGATGCGTATGCCTTGCTCATTGTGCTGACTACAGAGTATAGAGTGCAGGACCCACTCTGTGAATCTGGGATATCATTTTGCTTTCTGGGTTTTGAGGTTTTTTCGCTGCTTTTCCTCTGCTCCCCAAGCTATAACTTCACTGACCCAGGTGTACACTTTTTTTTTTTTTTCCTTCCAAGAAGAAGGATATTATCTTCTTCCCTGTCATGTACTTCCAATGAAATCTCCATTTTAACTTCCACTGGCTTTGGTGCACGCTGCTTTCCTCCATTCCTGTGGTTTTCCTTCTCCATTGTTGTGGCTTTGGCCTTGAGATTGAAGCTGTGTCTGCTTATCTTGGCCATTTGTACACAGTGCCTGGGCATGTGACCTGCTCAGCTGCCTCAGGGAGTTGCATATTTCCCAAAATATTTGATTTTGTTTCCTGAGCAAGAGTGGACAGTGGTTCCCTCTCTCCCAAGTTGAGTTGCTCCCTCTCTCCCAGGAGCACTGGTGAGTTCTTCACACCACATTTGTAAATAACCATCTGTGTGCAAGTTGTGTCTAGCCTTTAGGAAAATGTCCTGATATTTCTGTACCACAAAGATGATCAGCTTGATGCACACTAGTAGTACTGCTCGAGCAAGACTCTTGCTCCAGGCTAAAACAGGGGCTTATCAGAGAAGATTTTGCAGCCACCATCACCCTCCTCAGCATTTCTGGAGTTCTAAACATAGCAACTTGCCAGGTGTCATTCAGACATTAAAGGTAGAAACACCTGGATGCTGCAGCTTTGTTCTCCATCTGTCTGGGTTTGAGCAGAGCATCCTGAGACAGCATGTGCAGAACAGATTTTGAGCACTTTGTGTATATTAAAAATAGGGGCTTTGGCCTCACTTTTTTGCCTCCCGTTCCATCACAGTGTGCTACATTAGGGATGTTCGTATGTGCTTTTGTTTTTCTTTTCCTTTGGTTTTATTCCAGTAATTTTTTCTGGAATTTGAATGTAGTCCTTCTCTGATACAGCATTTGTTATTTGTTGACTTTATAACTTAATGAATATGACCTTCTTTATGTAACTAGCCAGGAAAGAGAGAGAGAGAACATTAAATACAGCTTCTTCTTGAGATCATCTCAAACATACAAAAATGAACAGCTGGGGGGGTTTGTTATGTGGTTGAAATAAGGCCCTTCAAGAGGAATCCTGACCTCACTGAGTCTTTTCCTCCTGGTCAGCAATAACTTCTGGCACTTTTCAAACAAGTGACTGGGTTCTTTAGCAGTGGAGCCTTCATGTTTTTCCAACAGGCACTAAGTCAGTGTCATGGAATACAGTGGTGCTGGTGTGTGGTATGGCAAAGCACCCTGTCACTGGCTTGTAACAGAACAACCTGAATCTCATGTTCCACAGGGCAGAAGCACCTGCAGGAAATGGTGTTAGTTCTGGGGGAGATGTGCTCATCCTCACACGCCCCTTTTTGTAAGAGTTAATGGTGATCTTTCTTTCCCAGGACTGAGCGTCAGTATCGGGATCTGTCCCACTGCCTTGCTCTGCTTCCAGTCTCAGAACGGGGCCTTCACAAGCTGCAGGACAACTACGACTGCTTTGCAGACAAGCTCCAAGATCCAGCTGTCTACAATTGTTTCCAAACTGTGCTGGCTCGATTCCACAGAGCAGGCGTCAAACCTGAGACTAAAGTAAGGATTGGGACAAGAGTCTAGGCCAGAAAAATGATTGCTTTTTATATACAGTGACTGGAAAGCCCTGCAGCTTTCCATTTTAAGCAGACTATTCCTTACCCCCTAACAATTTATCAATTCATTTATTTAACTTGATGGCAATTCTGCTATGGATGTCATACTTCTCTCCCCTCACCCCTTTTTTTTTTTTTTTTTCCCCCCCCCCCCTCCCCCACCGCTCTTTTACATCTCTTTCAGGCTCTAGCTGAAGAGCTGGAGCAGAAGCTGTCTGCCTCCCATAACCGAGGACTGGATTCAACAGAGACATGCCAGGATGGTAGTCAAACTCCAATGCCAGTGCCAGCCAGGCGGAAACCAATAGGAAGTATGTTCCTTTTTGTGAGACTGCAGCCTTCCCCCAATCCTGCAGTCCAGCAGAGACACCTAGGGACTTTTCCTCACCCTTACAGACAGAAGGCTGCTACCTTCCTCTATTTTTTTTTTCCTTTTTCTTGACAGGTTCATGCCGCCAGCCCCTGGGCCCAGTCAACACAGACGACGATTTTGTCACACCCCCATCTCGCACCCTCCGAAATCGCAAGCGTGCCCAAAAGCGCCCTCCACGCAAAAAAGCCATCATTACCTTCTCCAGCGATGAGGAGAACAGCTCTGAGGACGGTAAGGCACTGCACACGTGTTCTAAGGGTGAAAGGGGAGAAGGACTACACATTTGGCCCAACAGGGATGTCCCTTTGGTCATGGGCTTCAGAGCACTGTGGAGGTTTGCCTGTAGATTTCTCTGCTCAAGGCAGTGGGGTGATCATTATTGACACGTTTTACTCTCTTTAGAGCTATTGGCAGAATTAAGAGAGGAAGAAACCCCCACCAAAACAACTCCCATCACCAGATCTTCAGCCCGACGGCTGCGCTGAGAGACCCATCTGCCACTGTGTTTAACTAAAAATAAAGCTCCCTTTATGCACCAGTCTCCTCTTGTCTGAACTACTCCATAATATGACAGTGCTTTAAATGAGGACAAAATGGAAGGTAACACCAGGCTAAAGCAATTCCAAGCCTGTCTTCTGCTATCTCCACAACGAAAGGCAGTGATGAACATAGTTGCCACTTGGACTGATTTTTCCCTGGCTTTGCAGATGAGAATAAGCTGCTCTTATTAAAATAAAAAAAAAAAATCTTTGGAAGAAAGTCTTTCTAAGAAGAGCCAAACTACCCATGGAGTACAAAATCCTCATTCCTTTCTCAGTTTGTATGTGCTTATACGATACTATTCAGCTTTTAACACAGGACCAATGGGGTTGTGCTGGGTTTAGGCCCTTTTATAGTTCATCCTTTTTGAAGGTCTTGTCCTGTAAAGCCAAGCAGGGTTTTGAGGGGCAGGTGTACCTGCATCTTCTTCTTCTACATCTCATCAAAGAAAGAGTTCAGGGACTGGGGTGTGAGGAGAGAGAGAAAGGCTAACTTAGACTAGAGCACTTCAATAAACAATATGCAAAGTCTGTAGGGAAGAAATAAATCTTTTAAAAGTTAAAAAAACAAAACCAACCCAACACTAAAACTTTGGAATTAACTTTTAATAATGCTAATTTGATAAGTTACTAAGTATCCTAATACCCTTGATTGTCTCATTGCTTTCTGGGGGTTGCTACTGCAACTCTAATTATGTTTCAAATAAAACTGGCACTTACGTTCTTTCCTTTCAGGAATGCCACATCAGTTTTCAAGTCAGTCATGGTACTCCTTAAACTGCCCTGTGAACATGAAGTGCCCTAAATTAGATTTTGTGTTAATCACATAAATAACCTTTAACCTTCTGTCTAGAGGCAAGTTGGCATTTGTCCCAGAGCTCTTACTACAGAATTATTTCCTCTTACCTTGCCAGCTGCCTAGACAGCAGACTAGTCACCAGCTGAGCAGGAATGGGAAGGGTCTTCCTCCTCTCTGCTGGTTCCTGCAGATCTGCAGTCTGAGGACCTACCACCTTCCTGCAGTTGTGGTCACCCTGGGTTCACCCAATAAGTAGAGCATGCTGCTCAGTCCACTTCTGGCCTGGCTGCAGAAGCAGCTGCTGTAGCTTATTTTGATCCCTATTAAAAAAACCCCAATCATTAGGAAGTGCATAGTTTTGCACTGACCTGAGCATATGGTTTTTCATGCCGATACCTGAGCAGACATAATCATATTAAATGCTTACAGAAATAAGCAGAGGAGGGAATGATAGGGTGACAGGTGTATTTACAAACACCACACTTGAGTCCCATGATTCAGTGAAAATACCTGCCCACTTGCCACCAGCCTAATAGCCAAATACCAATATAGATAGGCTCCAACTCCAGAGCACACCAGTAGCAACAGGACAATCACATGAAATACAAAGATCAGAAAGCTACAGCAATATTGTCCCTCTCCCCTCCTTCCTGATAACATATTCAGTGAAGGCTCCAAGAGGCAGAGGCAGCAGCTACAGCACTGACAGTAAATACAACACAGAGTCATGCACACCATACGTGATTCCGCCACCACCCACAGGGTATGACACTCACATATGGGAATAAAAAAAGAAAAGCACAGCATATATGGATGTCTGCCCAGGCTCAAGGCTTTACAAGCAATAAATTTTGCATAGATGTGAGATAATATGTTGACAATGCTGCAGTAGGGGAGATATGAATGGGTGGATAGAGGAAGTGAGGTGGCCATAAAACTCTTCAAGTATTGGTTCACCTTCAGGCCGTACTTCTCCACTGCAAGTGGTTGAACTTTTTCCTTCAGGAGATCCACACAGTAATCTTTCTGGAAGGAGGGTTTGGCAGTCAGTGACTGGACTGACACGTTGGCTCCTTCACTGCTTTGCAGTCTGTCCTTTGCTCAGTCCCAGACACCGCGCTGCCTGGGCAAGTGAGAGTGAAAAGTCAGTGAGTGAGAGCTCTGATTGGTCCCTTTCTGCATGTTGTGCAGGTGGAGCATCCTCCTCTCCTCAATGTCCTCTTCTGGTATGGGAAGAATTAGCAGTCCTGTGTCATGGACAAAGGAAGTCCTGAAGAAAGATGAGGCAAAACCCAAGAGGGGTTTGGGCAGCTACACAGTGGCTACAGCCTTAAGTTGGTATTTGCTGCCCTTCTGTTCCTCACAAATATATATTTTGGTGGCTACCACAATGACCAGAAATTGCTGCTGAAGGAGTAATCCTGCTCCCTTGCTCCTGAGGCAGTGGGATTACTCAGTGCCAAGATCAATGGTGTTTCTGTTCTCTAGGGACTCCTGATCATGCTTGCTCTGAACTCCTACGAATGGTACCAGTGGAATAATGTGAATATTGTATGCTTCTAGAGCCTGCAGCAACCATCATCCCTTTCTATCACCTTGGGCCAAGGGGTGTTCCCTCAGGGTACTTCACTCAGTTCTCAGATCCCTCAGTCTCCAGTTGCCCTGCTCCTTTCCTATATAAGCAACTGTTTGTAGAAGGCTGATTGTGATTCAGCAGGAGACCACTTTTCTGGTCTTGCAAGCTCTAGAGTCAGTGCCCCAGCATCCAGGGGGGAAGGGTTTTTATAAAGGAAACTTGTTAGCATCAGAGAGGAAAGAAGGACAATAACCTATTTGAGTCTGAGAAAACTGGGGCAATCGGGGACTCGTCTGCCAAAGCCTTTTCACTTCACAGTCATTGCCAGGACATGTCAGAGTAACTATTCAGTTCTACTGCAGTCCCAGCAAGGATCTGGGACGCAGAGCAGCTGCAACATCATGGCACCTGAGTCACTGAGCACCTGCATTTTATCCAGGCTTTGCTGGATTTGCAAGAACTTACAAGAATCTGCAAGGAAATTTGCAAATTTTCTGCAGTCTCTGAAGTTTCTTGCTTGATATGGGAGAGCAATGGCTCTTTCCCTCTTGCCAACCCCAGCTCCTGCTGAACCCAAGGAGGGCACTTGTCATTTGAGTTCTCAGAGGCTGTCCACCCCTGCAGGGCTCAGTCTTTGTGCAAGTGGACTGGAATTTTGGAGCATATGCAAACACATTTCTGGCATTCTTCTTGCAGTATGGGGGCCACCCCATTCAAGAGATGCCAGATCAAACTGCTGCTACATTTTGTATCAAAACCAAAGCGTTGTTGCTTTTGCACTTACCTTTCACTCAGGAAAGGACTGACTGACTCATGCAACCGGTGCGTTCCAGCGGAGCTGCGCCTGCCTGTGGCCGTCCTGCCGGCAGCAGGAGTGCTCGAGCACACTGACTCAGCTGTTTCTGGATGGCCAAATGCGACTGGGAAGTACACAACAGCATCCTCTGGGACACCTTGCATGCAGCATGAACACGTGCTCACTTCCCATCCTTCCTTTCTTTTCCATCCCTCTGAAACTTTCACACCAGACAGCTCCATACCCTCCTGCATCCAGCACAAGGAGGGGCTGGCTGTGCACACACATCCCGTACTCTGCTTGTGCCCAGGCACCCCATCCGAACGCCCACATGGGGAGCGTGTGTCCCGTGACTCTCCAGCAGTCCCCTGTGCTTTGTAGATTGAAAGGCTGGTATGAAAGTAATCCTGTTTCCCAGAAAATGTCTCAGTGGGGCCTCAGGAGCCCCTCTATGTGCTGGCCCAGGCCAGAGGGTGACACGAATCCCAGACAGGACCACCAGAGCATCACATTGCTCTGGAAACAGCACCAGCCGTGGGTGGCAGCCATCGGGTGGAGCTAACATAATTGGATGTCCCCACCTGTGCAAAGCACTGCTTCCAGCATCAGTGCTCCAAACTGAAGCCCCCCACTCACTTTCCATGGACTGGATGCAAAATGGTTTATAAAACTGTCTCCTTGGGCAGGGAAGAAATGGACCCACAAATC
Organism: Dryoscopus gambensis; assembly: GCA_013389985.1. NCBI lineage: Eukaryota > Metazoa > Chordata > Aves > Passeriformes > Malaconotidae > Dryoscopus > Dryoscopus gambensis. Next base: position 261,249 of record WEIT01026205.1, on the reverse strand, counting down.
TGCATCTGCAAGTGCAAAAAGCTTGGAAGGAAGAAACAGAGGGAAGGAGGGAAAGAGAGACAGAGCAAATATCTGAACTGTGACTTTTGTTATCTCTGCAGAAGACTTTTTTCCAATTTTCTTCTTTCCTTGAAAAAAATACACAAAAGCAGGCAGCAGAACACATCCTGTCAAGTTCTGACTTGACTGTTTTGTGCAACAGTACTGAACAAAGGGAAGTTTGGGGTGTTGCTAAACTCTCCCAGCACACCCACTGCTAATCCTGTACTGGGGTACAGTCCCCCCATCCCTCTCCCCCATCAAACTTTGCTGATTACTTTCTGTCTTCACACCCAAGCTGACTTCTGCACCCTGGTCTCCAAACAGTGACCTCATTGCCTTGTTCAGCTGGTGAGAAACGACAGTAAAATGGAAGAGGTAAACAAAGTGGGGGGAACTAATGGCCAGAAGATTTAGGAGGTAGGAATCTGCTCCTTGCTGTCCTGCTCCCATTGTGTGCCTGAGCTTGAGAAAGTGCAAGCTGAGTTTCGACAAGCTCTTTTCTGTGACGGTTCCTCTGGAAACTCAGCCCAGTCCTCCAGATGGTGACTTGGGACAAACAGCCCGCAAATTATATGCCCAGTAGCACTAGACCCACGCTCCAGTCACTGCTACAAATTCTGTATAGTACTGGAATTCACCCACCTTCTGCAGCAGGAGCTCTTCATTCCCAGCCCAACTGTCTCACCAAGACATAAATATTAAAAACAAAAGCCTGTGTTGTCACAGAGCTGAATTTGTGTCCACTCTGTGCAGCCAGCAGTGTGCCTACCTCTAGCTGAGCTGCAGTTCATGCTCACACTGATTAGAAAAATGGCATTAACAGCACTCTGCCTATGAGAAGTATGTTTAATACTCTGACACAATGCAGCCTTCAATATCCTCCTTTTGGGATGTGTTTCAAAGTGTCACCCCATCCCTGACCCTGACAGACACCTCCAGGTCCTGGCCAGCAGCAGCTCAACTCACATTTGTCTTCCCAGACACTCAGTAAACACCTTTGTGTCCTTTTTCTTTAGAGGAAGGGGTCTTGCTGAGCTCACCCTGAAATATATCACCCTGGACAAAAGGGCTGAAAGGTTAAGGAGCTCCAGGGGGTGGTTCAGCAGGGAGCTGGGGCCAGTCGCCTGCCAGAACAAAAGCTATAAAGGCAGAGAGGGGCTAGGGACCACATCTGACACGGATGCTGCAAGTCCTGCCTTGCCTCCTGCCAGCCCTGGGCTAAGAAGATGTTGGGGCTTCAGTCATGGCCTTGCTCATTTTTCCTCTTCCTGGTTCTGCTCTCTGCCAGCGTTCAGACTGTGTCCTTACCAGGACAGAGGCTACAGGTAGGAGGGAGTGGGAGAGAGCTGAGGTTGATTTCAGGAGGGGAGGAGGAGGGGAGGTTGTGTTTGAACCTCGAATGAGAGGTGGTCCCAAATTCCAGCTACAAAGAGGCTGCTGTCTATTCTCATTGCACTTCAGCAGCCTCAGCTCCAGGGTGACTTTATCTTTATAACCCAGCCCCTAAGGAGCACTAGCATTTCAAGACAGGAAACAGACAAAAGCTTTTTAGTGCTCTGCAAAAGCTTTTAACAAGACAGAGCCGGTCCTCTCTAAGCCCACTCTGTGTCAGCAGCCACCAGATATTACAGTCATGTCTTTCATCATGTTCAGTGCCTGGTTCTGATGCTTCAGAGGGAAGATGAATCCTGTTAGGCCAGGAGTTTTGCTCCTAAACTCAGCACTATCCCCCTTAAAGATCCTCTTTAAGGCCAAGAGCCCTGTCAGGATGCCAGCTATGGGCTTCTTCGCTTGAGTAAATCTTTTATCCTCAGCCATTACAGCAGTAACATTTTTGGCTTTCAAATCTAGCCAGATCCCTCTTACCCAAACTCTAACCTGAGCCCCGGCACCTTGTCTTTACATCACCCTAGGAAAGCCACAGGGAAATAGTCCGGACATGAACTAAAATCACAAGACTGATCCTGCTATGACTCACCACTTTCGCTCCTCACCGAGGATGCCTGTGTCCGCTTCAGTTAACTTGTTACCACTAAGAGCAGCACAAGGGCATCTTCAGCCTTAGCTCAGCATCCATGTGAGAGACAGATGTGGAACAGCTCCCACAGGCAGCTTCTCTGGGCAGCCATGCCATGCCTCCACTGCACCTAACACACCCTCCAACCCTTGCCTCCCAGCAATGCTGGGGGTTTACAGTCAGCACAGCTAACCTAGAGGATTTCCAGCAGATGGGGAGTCCCCCTTCCTCACATCTGCTCTGCTCCTGCCTCTCCCTCATCTTTATCAGCAGGTATTTGAGGCAGGCCCATCCTTCCCAGCAGCCCTCTGGAAAAAATGGAATGCCACACAGCAGCCTGAGCACACAGAGGTGCTCAGCATCCACAAAAGGAGCAAGGACTGAAGACAATTACCTTCCAAATCTGGGGCAGGGCGGGATGTGTGTACGGTTTTACAAGAGCAGGGCAATCTGCCCAGAGGCAGAGCTGACAGCAGTTGTCTGCCTGCTGTTTTGGACAGCAAAGTCATTTCAGACAGTGGGAGCTGCTGGTCAAGCGCTTCCCTGTGTCTGGATGCAATGTCATAGGCACAGTGCTGTGGGCAGGCACCACTTTATGTCCTGCGTGAGCCCTAAGGAGGATGTGGGCAGTGGGGTATCAGGGAGTACAAGGCTTATCGCCAGAAGCACAGGCATTACCCTGCTCTCCTCTGTTTATCCCAGATGCTCCTTTCACGATTGCTGCCCCTGGAGCCCGAGTCCACGCTGACCGAAGAGGACACGAAGGAGGGGTCCGGCTTTGGTCCTCAGCTGCTCTCCTCCACTCTCCCCTTCCTCCCATCTGGGGCTAGAGCTGCCCGTCCATCCCTCTGGCGCAAGAACCTCTCCAGTCGCAAGTGGGCACTGCCTGGAGACTGGGCCTGGAAGGCCATGCCCAGGGGTTGCTTTGGGCTGAAACTGGACCGAATCGGGACCTTCAGTGGTTTGGGGTGTTAGCTTTGGAGGGGCTCCAAGGTGAGAGGGCCAAGAGTGTGGGCTCAAGCAAGCGGGTAGGGAAGACGTTCAGGGCAGACGTGAGCGCACAGACAGCGAGGGGATGGGGGCAGCGGGGCAGGCTCTGAGGCCACCACCTGCCAGCCGCCGGGGCAAGGGCCGGGATCGGGGACGCCCCGTGCTGCCGGCGCTGTGCTGGGGCCCGGCC
>WEIT01026205.1:229650-255325 GCA_013389985.1 Dryoscopus gambensis | reverse complement strand
GACCGAGCGGTGCTGCTGACTCATTTCCCTTCGGATTCGGGGTGACTCACCCCGGAAGGGGCTGCCGCTGCCCAGCGGCCCTAATTTCGCCCCCCCCCAGTTCTCGGGCATCCCCGCAGCCCCCCACCAAAAGGTCTCCCGGTGGATCGTGTGTCGGTGGCGGCCCCAGGGATGTGACCTTCTCGTGTCAGGCCGAGGAGTAACCGGATCCCCGAGGCTCTCAGTAAATTTAGCGATTGACCTTTCTGGGGCGGGGGTCGCTCTTAATCTTTAACCGGGGTGCCTTGGCCTTTGGACGAGCTGCAGGGCTCCCTCCCACCCTGCCGGGCAGGGAGCAGCAGATGATCCCGAGGGACGGCTGCCAAGGACTGCCTCCCATGCCCAGCTGGGCAGGTTCCCTGTTTCGCCTCCTCACCCCTGTCTTTTTCTCTCCAGATTTGGCCGCATCGGCCGCCTGGTCACCCGGGCTGCTATCCTCTCTGGCAAAGTCCAAGTGGTGGCCATCAACGATCCCTTCATTGATCTGAACTACATGGTGAGTTGCCTTGCAGTGCCCCCTCTGGGCCTTTCTGAGTAGGGCTCCTCTGGATCTGTTCTAGTAACTTCCCAGGGTGTTAGAGGATGATGGCAGCCTGGGTGCCTGACTTTCCACTCCCCCTCTCTTTATTAGGTTTACATGTTCAAATATGACTCTACTCACGGCCACTTCCGGGGCACTGTCAAGGCTGAGAATGGGAAACTTGTGATTAACGGGAATGCTATCACCATCTTCCAGGAGTAAGTATCTTTTTCCGTATTGCCCATCTGTAGATTGAAAGCAGGTGTGTCATGGAGCAGCTCTTGAAATTTTGTTCCTCCTTAGGCGTGACCCCAGCAACATCAAGTGGGCAGATGCTGGTGCTGAATATGTTGTGGAGTCCACTGGTGTCTTCACCACCATGGAGAAGGCCGGGGTGAGTATGCCACAGAGGCACAGGAGAGAAGGGATAGTGCTGCTTCTGCCTGTGGGGCACGTCACCATGTACAGAGCTGCTCAAGATGGAGCTGTGAAAAAGAGAGATGAAGAAGCAAGCTTGGAAGGATCTTGAGTTACGTAATCTCTTACCTCTCTCTCTCCAGGCTCACCTGAAGGGTGGTGCCAAGCGCGTGATCATCTCTGCCCCCTCTGCTGATGCTCCCATGTTCGTGATGGGCGTCAACCATGAGAAGTATGACAAGTCTCTGAAAATTGTCAGGTAAGGAGAGAGGAACATGCTTTGTGGCCTGGAGCTCTCACTAGCTGCCAGGGGTCGCACTTCACCGCAGTGGATGTGTTGCCTCTGGCTGATGAGCCTTTACCTCTCTACCACAGCAATGCTTCCTGCACTACTAACTGCCTGGCACCCTTGGCCAAGGTCATCCATGACAACTTCGGCATCGTGGAGGGACTTATGGTAGGTCTGCAGCTTGGTGCTGAGGAGGGTGACCTATCATGGATGCCCTCATGTGAGAGGGAAGGCGTCTCTTCTCCCTGTGTCACCTGGGCTGCTCTTTCTGGAGAGTATTGGTTGTGTTCTTAGTCGCGTGCTCTTTCTTCAGACCACTGTCCATGCCATCACAGCCACACAGAAGACAGTGGACGGGCCCTCTGGGAAGCTGTGGAGGGATGGCAGAGGTGCTGCTCAGAACATTATCCCAGCATCTACTGGAGCTGCTAAGGCTGTGGGAAAAGTCATTCCTGAGCTCAACGGGTGAGTGGTGTCCCTTCTTGGGTGTCAGGAGGAGGCAGAACATTCCTAGGCTGGCAGAGGAGTGCCAGATGCTGTTCCTTGCTGACTCGTGTTTCACACAGGAAACTTACTGGAATGGCTTTCCGTGTGCCAACCCCCAATGTCTCTGTTGTGGACCTGACCTGCCGTCTGGAAAAACCAGTAAGTGTTGTGGACGAGGCCCTAACAACTTCCAGATGTGCGCCTGCTTCCTCTAAGCTCTGTCTTGCACCTGGAATTACCCTCTCGGCATCCATCTTGTCCTGAAGATGCGATCTTTATGAACTGAGCACCTGCTGGGGTGTGCCCATGTGTGTCTCCTCTCCCCGCTGTCCCCAGCGGACATTTTGTGTGAGTTGGGATCTGAGCATCTTGCATCTGTCTCTCCTCAGGCCAAGTATGATGACATCAAAAGGGTAGTGAAGGCTGCTGCTGATGGGCCCCTGAAAGGCATCCTGGCATACACAGAGGACCAGGTAAGGAATGCCTGCTCTCTTGGCCTGTGGTTATAGGCACTTATGTCATTTTTCTAAGAGACTGTTGGCAGCAGCCTTGCCAGGATCCTGGTTTGGGCACTTGGGGTTCAGGCTGTGGGCAACCATGTGCATTACTACTTCTTGTCTTGCAGGTTGTCTCCTGTGACTTCAATGGTGACAGCCATTCCTCCACCTTTGATGCGGGTGCTGGCATTGCACTGAACGACCATTTTGTCAAGCTGGTTTCCTGGTAGGTGCAGCCCTGGGGGATGTGGGGGCTGGCACAGACAGGTTACAGACTCTGGTCCTGCTGGTTACCGCTGGTGATGCAGGTGGATACACAGACCCTTGTGGTGTAGAGTGGCTCCAATCCCACTGTGAAGGGAGATTCTTACCTGAAATTACTGTAGCTGCCTCCTTCCCCCCCAGAGGGTAGATGTGGGAGTTCATTTGTGTCAGATGGGGCAGAGGAGCAGGAAGAATGGAAGAGGGGGTGAAAGAAATGGGTCAGCCCTGACAGCACTTGTTTTTTGTCCCCAGGTATGATAATGAATATGGATACAGCAACCGTGTTGTGGACTTGATGGTCCACATGGCATCCAAGGAGTAAGCCGAGCACACAGCCCCCCCTGCTGCCTAGGGAAGCAGGACTCTCCTTTGTTGGAGCCCCTGCCCTTGTTCACCACCGCTTAGCTCTGCATCCTGCAGTGAGAGGCCAGTTCTGTTCCCTTGTCTCCCCCACTCCTCCAACTTCTCCCCGAACCTGGGGGAGGTGGAGAGGCTGATAGAAACTGATCTGTTTGTGTACCACCTTACATCAATAAAAGTGATCACCATCTGAAAAGCCTTGTCTGTCTGTCAGGGGGAGATGGGAGAAGCGGGGCATGTATGTAATGAGCAGCTGCAGGCGCCTGCATGGCACAGTCAGCACCAGCTGCACTGAGGAGCCGGGAGTACAGCCTGCTGAGCTGCTTGTTCCACATGGGAGAGCCCAGACTCCAGCCCCGTGAGCCAAAAAATCAAGGTATGGTGCTGGGCTGTGCCCCACAGCAGGACTCCTGCGTGGTAGGATGGAAAACCGCTCTGTGGCTCCATCCACCTAGCTCTGGATTTGCTTGTCTGATGGGCATATGCAGGATAAAAGTGCTGAGCAGATGACTCTTGCATTTGGTTTGGTAAATGGGCACAAGAAACAAATTAATTCTCCTTCCCCAGCTGTAGTGAGGGACAAGGAAGATTCTTCTGGTGTTAGAAGGGAGGGCATTTCATTTGCTTTTACCTTTCAAAACGAATTGGCTTTGCCTGAGAGGAAATGGCTGCCTAGGGACGTGTGGGAGGCTGGTGTTGGCATGGTGGTGGCCAGTCTTAATTCTGGCTTAATTATGTGCGTAAGGAGGGGCAGTTGCAGTTAAGCTGCTGAGCAGCAAATCTCTGCAAGGTGAGTGTCAGCCCTCTGCCTCCCTGCATTAGTGCTGGAAGCATGAACGCTGCCGGGCAGGGACGGAGCCTTCCATGACCTGTGAGCACTAGGACAGATAAGCAATGCACTGCCACAAAATCACGTGGCCCTCCATTTTTAGCAGCTTAATTTAGCATCTCAGGGCTGATGTGTTCTCTCCCTGGCAGACACGGTTGGAGCTGTTGTCCAGACCCCAACTGCTTTAGACCCTGATCTGGATGCAGCAAGGACATAAGCTGGAGGACTTAAACTCTCAGGATCAAGGTATGCTGGACATGGCTTCCCAGGGCTGCTTATCTCCAGCAGCTGGGCTGTGTAAGAATTAAATGTTTGCTGGACTAGAGGGCGATGACTCAAAGTTGTATTGCAAAGAGAAGAAGGTTGAATAACCTGCCTCTGGATAGGAACTGGGACTCTGAGCAGCTTTTTAGCCCTGGGACAGCAGAAATACTTGGATTACACCACAAATGGCCCGATGGGAGCTATAGGTAACTGGCATTAAGTGGGAACTGCCTGGTGCTGGAGCTTGCTGGAGGCAGCCCTCCTGTGGAGCTGGGTTTCTGCTGAGGTGCCGTATAGCCTGGAGACCTTTCAGGCTTACAAATGAGTCTTGGGTTGGTCCCATCCTGTCCCCTTGATTGCTGTGCTTGGGTGCTTTGAATGGCTGTGCCGTGTGCTGCTGCCTGCTTATTTGTGTGTGTGCCAGTCAGCACCTCGCTTGATAATCTGGAAGTGCAGAGAGGCTACTGAAACACCTCACGGGGTGGGGGGGAAGGATGGATGTCCTGTTTTCCCCTAAAAAATGTATTTTGAACTGGGTTGAAAGCTGGAATATTTCTATGACTCAACTTTTTCTCCTAAGAAGCCTTATGTTTTCTAATTGAGATAAGGCTACCTGAAAATTGGTAGAGCAAAGAATTCTTGTTATTTAACAAGTGTGAGCCCTATCCAACCTGAGGTCAAATTGCTCTGGGAATGAGAAAAGTCATACAGCCTGGGGGTGGAGGAAGAGAATGTGCTCTCAGACCAACAGTTGCTGGGAATGTCTTGAATAAAGGTTCACTCTGTTTTAAAATACTGGTTCAAGTGGTTTACAATCTTGCTTGAAATTCCTGGAAAAATGATATGGTATTGAGGTAAGGAAAGCCAGGAATCACAGCCTTTAAAACGTGGTTGGTCCTGTATGGAAACAGGGAGAGTGAGCGTGGCAAACTAGTCATGCAGCTTTTGGACTGCCTGGAGGGCTTGGTTTCCTCTCTCTAATATAACCTCCCTAAAATGCAAAGCTCTTCCAACTCTTCATTTTGCATCCAGACACTGTGCCTGCAGATGGCACCACAGCAAGGGCCCTCTGGACAGATGGAAAAACTAGCTCAGCAGCCAGCCTGTCTGAGAACTGCAACCCTGACCTAAAAAACCCCATGTAATTCTTTTTTTCCCCCCATGTTTGCAAAATTGACATATATGACTGTGCATGATATTGGGATAAAGGTGGGAGATCTGCTGTGGCAGCTGCTTCTGCCTCCGGAGAAGAGTTTTCCCCCAAGGAGGGGAGCTTTAGGTTTGTCCTGACAGCGTTTCTAAGGAAAGCAGATAGAAATGCTTGGTCAGGCAAGGCAGGTGCTCAGGCAGACATAAAGAGGCTCTCATTCAGCAAAGGAGTGAAAAGCGATTGTGCCACTTTGCTGGGACAAACCAACTCCCAAGAGCAGCTGCCACAAGCCAGAGTCTGTCCTGGTTTGTGAGCACCTTGCAAGGGGAAGATACAGAAAGACACTGATCCTGGCTAAAGGGTTGACTCTGCCTTCCTTGGCTGGCCAGGCACCAGGGCTCACTGTGCAGAGCTGGTGTAGGAGAGGGATCCATCTGGGAAAGCTCTCTGGCCAACCCAAGGGACAGCTTCTCCGATGGGTAGCCAACCATTTCTAGGGGTGGTAAGCTCGACCTTTTATTCTCCTTTTCTTTAGCAGAGCTAAGGGTAGTTAGCAGTGGTGTTACAGGAAAATTTAGTTTTATGGTAACTCTGAACATTTAGAGAAATTATTTTATACTTCTTTGGCATTTGCACAGACTACTACACATGCATTGCTTCCCCAAGAAAGGTCCTCAGACCACCTTCATTTTGAGATGTCAGCATGAAACTTCAGCATTAAGGAAGATGCCATGTAGTGGAAATCAGCTTGAGCAGATGTGGAAAATAATTAAGTTCACTTGAAAAATCACTCCAAAACATAACAAAATGGTGACTGTGTAAGCACAGTGAAAAAAGCTCTTGGACATTTAAAACATCCTGTATCCACTTCTGAGGTAAATCAGTGTTTGAGCAAAGCAATTAACAAGACCAGGGCAAGGAAGAGGAGATACAGGTCTCTGAAAGGCTGTGACACAGTTAAAAAAGACAAACATCTTAAAAGGGTAATGCTTCAACCTCCTTCATAACTGATGCCATTCACAAAACGCAGGTTCATGACTTAGGGTAAGCAAACACCTCCGCAGGCTCCAGCAGTACTCACATTTCATCAAAACCAAGCTGCCTACCTTTGGGCAATCACCCTGTGTACATGCTGCAAAAACAAGTAATTTGTTACTTACTCCTCTGAGCTGAATGTAATCTCTTACTCTAGAACAGCTGACTTACCTCCATATATTACCTTACTACAGAAGTATCATCTTCTTGAGGAAGTTATTCTCAATTAAGTGTTCCTAGAAGGAACAGTAGTGCTGGGTTATACTTTATAGCATAGGATTTGAAAAGGCAGCTGTTAAAAAGCAGAAGCTGTAGTCAAATGAAAATAAAAGAAAAACTCATAAATACTAGTAAATGAAACTTAATAACCCAAAAAAAAAAAAAAAAAAGGAGATTCTGTGACAAATAGAAAAGGAAGAATGAAAACCTCTTTCCAATGCATCTTGGAGATAAGAAACCTGCCAAAAAGCCGTAAGATGGCGTGGGAAGCTTAAGGCCATGAATGAAAAGTAAAGTTGATATTTTGCCGTCAGAGGAGCTTTGGGGTGTTGCCAGACAGGAGATTTCCCTTGGCAGCAATGAGATGAGGCCACCACTGAAAAATGAAGCATCAGGACTTGAGAACGTGTCTGTGACATGAAGGGCAGCAATTCACCAATTCACGTACCAGACTCAGGTGGTCTCCAGCATTAAACAGAGCAACAGGTAACTGTGCTGCGAGTAATTCACCACTCATCTCAACTCCCCCCCCCCCATGATGAAAAGCAATGGGATTTAGGAAAAAACGGGCTGGCAAAACCTTTCAAAGAACTGCCCTAGGACAGGGAAGACCACCCTGTCCAGGCTGAAGACTAGTGGCATGGCTGGTGGCAACTGAGAGATGTGAGTGGCCAGCATCTGAGGCCATCTGCCCCACCAGTCAACACCTTCAGAATCATTTGGAGCAAGGGGTGCCAAGGTTTGTTGATTATGCAGAATGACCCAATACACTCACACCTGAATCAGCCTGCGGAAAGGTGCAGAAGGATCTTGTGACTGAGTGACTGGGTTATTAAAATGCTGGGTGAAATTCAAGGTTGCTAAGTGAGAAATACTACATGCAGTGGGGGACACAGCTCTGACATTGCAGGTCTCAAAGCCCTCCTTTGACATTGCCCAAACCTCCAACAAATAAGTGAGCAACTTTCATTGACCTTGGTCTGAGTCCTGGGACAAGGGGACAAAAAAAAAAAAAAAGTGGTTTGTAATCTCTGTAATCCCCAGTTTTTAGTTGCCATGTTGGATACTGGTTTAGGTGCTGGACACCAAGTACCAAATCACACATGGCCTCCAGCTTTCCCATCTCAGAATCCTTGTATGCCTTTATCAGCTTGACTAAACTGCCATCTAGACCAACATCATGAAGTGACTTTAGGCACTGTGCAAAAATACTCGTCTTTCTCTTAAGGAGCAAAGTAACTAAACTTTTCAGTCTCAAAACATTTTTTTTCCAGCCTGGAATCATGGGTAGAAGTCTTTGGTCCATCTGTTCCAATTTCTGATGCAAAGCAGGACAAAGGACACCAATGTCACACGTGAATAAAAGATATTTAAAGACATCTTCAGTGTCTGGCTGAGAACTTGCACATGACTGCACGTGAGCCCTGCTCCCCAGGTCTTTCCAACCCTTCTCTTTTCCCAGGGAAGGTCTGTCACTATTTCCTGCTCTCGGATGTACCTATGCATGGCTATATATGTATGGCAACAGAACCTCTCTTTTGACCCTATCCAGAAATATTCTGTAATGCCTCTTGGCACTTTTGATTGACGTATTTACTCCTTTTGAGAGTCTGTATCATTTCTATGTGTCAAAAATGGTATATGTTTTGTCTGTCAATTCCCTGTCTTTCTATAAATATTACTTAAATTGCAGATTTTTTCCATTCCTTCAGGATTTCTCCCATCCTCCCCCCTCCACTGGTTTCTCATTGGCTTTTCTCCGTGCCCTGTCAGACTAAGCACTGACGTCATTTGCTTGCCCATCCACCCAGGCTTTTCTTTAAATGTCTTCCCTGATGCTTTTAAAAACTGACCTTGGCAAACCACGGATTTCAGCTGCAAGCGTTTTCTTCTCAGTGTGGAGGTTACTGTGCTTTGCAAAACACCGTTTGCAGGAACACAGTGACAGTGCCGCGCTTTATTTTCAGCATTGCTCAGTCCCACTCCCCAGGCAGCCTCAGCCTTTGTGTGGGGGCTTGTTCATCCCTGCAGCACCCCGTGCACCCCACACATTAGTGTGCTCCAGGTCATCTGTGCCTGGAATTGTTACAGTGCTCATCCGGGGATCCTGTCAAGGATCCTCCATATTGCTAACTGCCTGGAAAGTGCTTCATCATTCCCTTCTGACCACTTTCTGCATTTTGAATATACAGAACAGACTTATCTGGCGAGTACTTCTCTTTTTTTGCCTTGTTTTGATTTTTTCCCAATTTCAGCCAATAAAAAAAGATATTCCTGGTAGGATTGATTTTTCTTTAAATACAACTAGAACAGCATGTTAGTTCATTAGACATTCAGGTATTGTTATTTTTCTCTGAGGTGATATAAGCAGCTGAAGACCTTTTTTCATACAGCTGAATTATTTTGTTGTCTCACTATTCCTTTTCTCCTAACCACAGTTGCTGTAGTTGTTACAAGGTTTATTTTTGTTAACGTAGGTCAAGATTTATTATTATTTCTATTAGTTATTCTCATGTCTAAGTACTTTTGTCACATGGTCACTTACTCAAGGAAGTTCACTCATTAAAGCCATCTTATGTTATTAAATCACAGCTTTTTTAAAAACTGGAAAAACCCTGCTCTTTCCATGATCTGCTTCTTACTTCACTCTAAGAAAAAGCTACATAACACCACACAGTTCTCAGCTGTGGCATTTTGTCCTGGCTGATGTCTCGATTTGTTTCTCGGTTAATCCCTTGTCCTTAGGCAACCATCAATCTTAACCCAATCTTCATCTGTCATAAGGACATCTAAAATCATTGCCTTACTTGGGCATGCCATCATTTGTAAATTGACGAGAAATTCCCCCTGGCACAGCATATTCTTTGGTATCCCAGGCCGAAGTCTCCCACTGACAACACAATTTTCCTTGTCAAGCAAAGCAGGGAGGTACTTACAAAATAAATCACCATGTTTTGGCAGGGGGGGATTCAGGAGTATATAAAAGACCCTTCAATGCTTTGATGAAATTGTGTCAGAGCATGTTTGGCTATCAGCTCTAGAGTGAATATGACTTTTAAGACAGCTTGTAAACCCAATTTACAATGGCTCTTGCCTATTCCTTTATTCAACAGGTTAGACTGATCTAGCAGTTCTACCATGTCGCTGTGACCCTTTAAAATATTAATTAATTACATTTCTTTCTACTCTGATGATTTCTATTTCCTCTTGCACTTTGCCCAGATGCAGTCTGCTCTCCAAGCTGAAAATGCTGCCTCTTCCCATCTGTTGTGACATTTGTCCAAGCTTGATCATGATGGCTTTTGGTGGCCACTTGAGCTCCTTTTCCACAGTGTTATCTCAGTACCCAGCTCTTACAGCTGCTCTTCAAGCTATGACATCTATATACCACCCACTGGAGGACCTACAGCATCATCTCCTTGCTCTGTCCCAAGCATTTAGAAAATTCGCATCTAAAACATTCCTCACAGTCTCATATATAATTGCAAGATTTAGCAATGTGCAGGGGCTTGCCAGATGTTTTCAGGAGCCTGTCCATGCATCATCCAGGTGCATTCCCACTGGAGACAGCACTCCACTGTGTTCTGCATTAATTCTGACCTCTTCTCTTTGAAGGGAGGTTTCTTACCTGTAGCCAGAGTACTTGACCTACTTGATCATCACATGCAAGTCCTGGGACACCCTGTGCCACAGGCACCTGAGACACAACAACCATAAATGTATAAAGAGTATGGACAAAGGTACAAGGCTTAGGAAAGTCAAGCTCCCAGCTCAAACCTAGAAACAAGAACAACCTTCTATGCAGCTTTGTCCTCTTCTAATTCTTGTCTCACAAATATGATAAACAAAATAAAACAGGTTAGCAGGGAATCCAAAGGTGTTCCAGCGAAGGCTGTCAACATCACATTTAGGTCCATCCAAGGAATCCTGATATGGGGAACTAACTCACACAATTGCAAGTCATACGGGATGAGTGACAAAGTGCCTCCAGGAGAAGGGTGCTGGGTGGAAAATACAGGCCCTTGACTGACTCGACAGACAAGTCAGACTCTTTCAGTGATATGATCTAAAAGAGATGGGATCCAGGAATGAGTGAAGGGAGGGTGAAGGTTTCCTTAACACAAGGAAGAAGATGTGGGCTACTTAATGGTTAGGTTTCCTGAACCCTTTAAAGCAAGTAAGCACCATCCCACACTCATGCAGTCAGGTGCAAGGAAAGTGATGGTCCCCACCCTCTCTGCGGGAATATCTGCTAGTATTCATCAAAAAATTCAGTGGGCCTGGTCAGAATGCCAGAATGGGTAAGGTTGGAAGGGACTACCAATGGAGTAATCTGGTCCAACCTCTCTCCCCAAGCAGGGTCATCCCAGAGCACATGGCACAGGATTGCCTCCAGACAGTTCTGGAATATCTCCAGTGAGGAAGACTCCACAACCTCTCTGGGCAATCTGCTCCAGTGCTCAGTCACCTGCACAGTGAAGAAATTCTTCCTTTGTTCAGGTGGAACTTGCAGTGTTCCAGTTTCTGCCCATTGCCTCTTGTCCTAGTGCTTGGCACAACCAAGAAGAGGAGCTTGGCTCCTTCCTCTGACATCCAGCTTGCAGATACTTATAGACATTGATGAGCTCCCCTCTCAGACACCTCTTCTCAAGGCTGAACAGGCCCAGTTCCCTCAACCTTTCCTCATGAGGTGCTTCCTCACCTAATGATCTTCATTCCCCTCTGCTGGACATGCTCCAGGAGCTCCATGTCTCTCTGGGACTGAGGAGCCCAGAACTGGACACGGCACTGCAGATGCGCCTCACCAGGGCTGAGTGGAGGGGCAGGATCTCCTCCCTCACCCTGCTGGCAATGCTTTTCCTTATGCATCCCAGGACCCCATTGGCCTTCTTGGCCACCAGGACACACTGCTGGCTCATGGGCAGCTTTTTGGCCATCAGGACCCTCAGGTCCTTCTCTGAAGAGTTGCTTTCCTCCAGGTCGGCCCCCAGCCTGTGCTGGTACATGGGGTCATCCCTCCCCAGGTACAGGACTGTGCATTTGCCTTTGCTGAATTTCAGAAGGTTCCTCTCTGCCCATCTCTCCAACCTGTTGATGTCCTTCTGAAGGGCTGCACAGCCCTCTGGGGTATCAGCCACTCCCAGCTTGGTGTCATCACTGAACTTGCTGAGGAGGTATCTCCCCTTCACCCAAGTCATTGATGAGTAAGTTAAACAATGATGGGCCTGGTACCGAACCTTGGGGGACACCACTAGTGACAGGTCTTCAGCTAGACCCTGTGCCACTGACTATGACCCTCCAGGATCTTCTGTTCAGCCAGTTCTCAATCCACCTCACTGTCCACTCATCCAGTCCACACTTCCTAAGTTTGTCCATGAGGATCTTGTGACAGACAGCGTCGAAAGCCTTGCTGAAGTCGAGGTAGACAATATCCACTGCTCTGCCCTCATCCATCCCGGTAGCTGTCTCGTGGTAGAAGGCAATCAGGTTGGTCAAGCATAATTTGCCTTTAATGAATTCAAGCTGACTCTCCTGCTCACCTTCTTGTATTCCACATGCTTAGAGATAACCTCCAGAATGAGGTGCTCCATCACCCTGTTAGGACTGAGGTGAGGCTGACTGGCTGGTAGTTTCCTGGGTCCTCCTTCTTGCCCTCTTTGAAGACTGGGGTGACATTCGCTTTCTTCCGGGTCTCAGGCACCTCTCCTGATCTCCAGAACTTTCAAAGATGACCGCTATGGTGTCCACCAGCTCCTGAACACTGGTGGATTCATCCCGACAGGGCCCATGGATTTGTGGATATCACATTTCCCTAGGTGATCTCTAACCCAACGCTCCCTGCCCAAGGGAGAATCTTCCTTCCAACATTCCTTTTCCCTGGTCTCTGGGGTCAGAGATTCCTGAGGGCTGGTCTTGTAAGTGAAGACTGATACAAAGCAGGCATTCAGTACATGTGTCTTTTTTGCATCTTTTGTCACCAGGGTCCTCTCTCCATTTAGTAGCAGGGGACCACATTAGCCCACAGTTTCCTTAGTTTTCCTTTTGTTTTTATACATTTGAAAAAGCCCTTCTTGCTGTCATTGACATCTTCCTGGCCAGATTTAATTCCAGATGGGCCTCACTCTGACAAAATCCCTGTATTTTTTCCAAGTAGCCTGTTCCTGATTCTACATCCTGTGTATCTCCTGCTTGTGCTTGACAGTTCCTTGTTAATCCACAGAGTTCTCCTGCCCCTTTTGCTCGATTTCTTGCTCATAGGGATGCACCATTCTTGAGCCTGAAGGAAGTGGTGCTTGAATACTGACCAGCTCTCTTGGAATCCTCTTGCCTGAAGGGCCTGTTCCCATGTGATTCTTCCAAGAAGGTCCCTGAAGAGGCTGAAGTTAGTTCAAAGCCACACTGAAGACAGGGTCTCTGAGGATGAGAGCTCACCTTTCAGATGAGTCCTAGGGAACATCACAAGGGAAGGGGTAGGGGAGGTGACTGCATGCCACAGGATGAGAAATGCATTCAGTGGGGATCCAGGACTCGCTTCTGGAGCATGGCTGGCACTGCCTGCTGAAGTCCTTTGCCAAGAGGCTGATCTCAGCACGGGGGGCATGGAGTGCAGCAGCCATAGCAGAGACCTGTGTGTCTCACCCCAGCTCAAAGGCTGATCGTGTCCCTCAGTGCCTCATGGAGGCAGGATGCTCACAAGTGGGTCTGTCCCAACCCCACGAGGGACAGCTCTTGCCTCAAGGGAGGGGTTTTGTGCCACTCCTGTGGCTGACAGTGAAAGCTGTGCCTGTCCTCATCTGGGCACAAAATCGCAAATGCTGGAGAGGAAGAAGGCACAGCAATCACCAGCACCATTCCAGACTGCCCAAGTCAGTCTCTGCCAACATGGACTTCTGAGAGGTAAGAGGCTGATGAACCAGTCTGCCTAAATATTCAATGGGAAGACCTTATTGCCAATCCAGAGACACAATCCTAAAAGGATGGTCTTGGACAGATGTTCAAGAGGTCAGCACTCAGCAGCCACAGTCCTTAGTTGAATGCTGACAGACGGACTGCCCAGATGCATCCTGCCACGAAACCCCATTCAGTCCGTGCTTGGACTGTTCTTGGACAATAAACATTCCCATTAATGCACGGACACTGAGCTAGACAGCATTTGATATTGCTTCCTGAGCAGGCACTGCCGAGAGGTGTCCTGGAAAAGGGGTGACATCAGCGACTCAAGAAGCAACACAGCACTGAGCAGTTCCTAGACATCAGAGTTCCCAGCAGGGCTCGTGGTGGAGAAAAGCAGACTAGATACTCCCCAAAGAATGCAAAGGAGCCCACAGAGAAGAATTCCATAGATGGAGGGACCACATCTCCTCATTCTAGCATCAAAGACGTGGGGTCACCACTGCCGGACAGGTACGTGGTCCAGCTAACACCGGAGGCCTTGGGCTGTGCTTCCTGCACTGAGAAATTGCTGAGGCAAAGGATCTGTGTCACATATCCTGCCAGACAGATCTTGGAGGCTGTCAGACTGGTAGGGGAACAGAGCCTCTTGCTGGTGATACAATTCACTAGGGAGCAGCATCTTGCACGAGTGCGTGGTGGAGATTTTGGTTTCACTGCAAATGGAGTCCTGGGAGGCAGTGTGGGACCAGGGTCCCCACGTGTCCTGGGACAAGGGTGTCTAGCAGCACCTGCTGCTCCTCCCGGCAATGACTGCTCGAGGCAGAGATGTCAGTCCTTCTGTGCTTCATGCTTGAAATCTCCCAGGGTATGTACTCTGCAGTCTTGTGTGTTCCTTAAGCAGTACCAAAGCAAAGGTATGCATGTCCTGGATTGTGCATGGGGGAAGCCAGAAGTTGTCAGCCACTCTCAGAACTCTCCACAGGACAGAAAGAGCAGAAAACACTGCAAAGACACCTCGAGGAAAGGCGATTTGCATGAAACAGAAGAGCCTCCAGGCAGGATAGGAAGCGATCCCTGATGTACTGTGTGTGACACATCATCACTTGAAAGCAGAAGACTGAAATATTAAAATATTTCCTCTGGCTTTAGTTCTCTTTTAGGTAGAAAAATAAAGAGGGAAGAGGGGAAGAAATGGAAACAGTTGAGCGAGGTGGCATGGAGGTGAGGGCCAGGGCAGGCACTGAGGCATGCACCTCCCATCCACCTGCACACCCACAGGCAGCCAGGGCTGCTGCTGCTTCCCAGCACCCTGCTGCTCCCGTGAAACACTTTCCCAGCTTCCTGCAAGAAGTGAAGACAGCAGTCAGGAGTCAGAGCCCAGCCACAGCAGACCACAGGCTGACGAACTGCCATTCCCCAGCACCAGCAGTGTTCCACCTGCACCCTGATTTCCTGTTTCCTGCTCATTTGCAGGGACTCGCCTCCCTGCCAGCTCTAACCAGCCAGCTCAGCCCCTGCTGAAATGCCAACACAAGCCCTAACACATTGTGCAGGCACGGGCAGAGCACCTCACCCTGCCCAAACACGGACACTCTGTGCCGGGGTGCACGGACGCCACAGCGCTCCCAGCTCAAGCACCCAGCAGCATCAGCCACCCAGGCCACACCTACAGAGAGAAACTCTTGCATTCCTCAACCCCCGTTTTATCCTCCATACCTAATCTTAGAGATGATCCAAAAACACTGCTGCTGTGTACTTTCTCTTCCCTTCAGTACCTTCACTGAGAAGCATTTTTTCTCCAGAGCGTCACCTGCCTTGGCTGTGCAGCCTGTGTCCACTTCTCAGTGATCCCACTGCCACTCTGGATCCCACTGCCCTTGTGGATCACACGGCCTCTCAGGAGGCTGCTCGCTCCCTCCTGACACCCTGCCAGGCTCCAGCCTCCCATCACCATTCCCAGAGGAGCAGGTGCTGCAGCCAGCCAGGAAAATGCTAGAAGAGATGCTGGGACTGGGGATCCCCCACTGCAAGGTGGGATGTGGGACTGAGGGTGGGCAGGAAGGTGCTCTGGAATGCCCTGGTGTGGCAGAGGAGACCAGGCAACAGGAAGAGGAAGGTTCACAAGTCACAAGCCAGGATCAGCTTCACTTCCAAACCCTTAGCCTCTGCATCGATGATGCTCCAGGTCAAAAACAGCCCATGCAGCACAGTGCCCGTTGAGGGCCAGCTGCTCTCAGAACAGGGATCTCACCACCGTCCCATCGGCCAGTCCCACCTGGCACACCCGAGGGATGAGACTATCCCATGGGGGGACCCACTGATGTGGGCTTGGGGTCTGATGGAGGACAGCCCCATCTCAAGCCACGCGTCGCCCGCGGCAGCACAGGGAGAGCCCACACCCGGCGAAGCTGTAGAAAAGGAAATTGTCCCATTTAATGACCTCGCCCCCGTAACACAGACGTGAGCGCATCGCCGACGGGCGGCAAAGCAAAGTGCACAGTGAGCGGGACTCAGCCCCTGCCCTGGAGAAGGCGTGGCAGGGCTCGGGGTGCCCGGCACGGCGTGGGGACCAGCCAGGCGCCCGGCCAGCAGCAAGGACAGGGAGAGCCCCGGGCTCGGTCCAGTTGGCACCAGTGTCAGGTCCAGTTTGCAGGGAGGTACAGCTCTCGTTTGGCTCCGTGTAGCGCAGGGAGGGCGGGGGCAGGTCAAGTGTACCAGGACGGAGGCTGGAGGAGGTGGGTCTGGGGGCGCCTGGGAACAGGTCCTGCAGAACGCCAGCGTGGCAGGTTTGGAGCCTCCCTGCCCGAACCACGGTTTAACCAAAGCAGGGAAAGGGAATAGAGAAGGGGCTGAAGGCAGAGCAGCCCAGGCAAGGGCCCTCAGGTCTATCTAGCTATTCCCATTTGCAAGGTATCCGGTGAGGGGGTGTGTGGGATCTGCCAAGCACCCCAAAACGGGAGTGAGCCTGGGTGACAGACGTTTACCAGCGGTTCCACGTCCCTGACAGTCTCTCCCAGGTGTGACTCAGGCACCCCCGTGCCAGGAAGGGGGTCCGAGGGAGCAGGGCCTCCCCTCATTATCTGATGGAAGCATCACTGGGGGGATCACGGTCAGATTCCTCACTCTCCTCATTCGGAGCTGACTCGCTGTTGGAGGTTGGGGTGAAGGCAGGAGACTTTCTGCAGAGAAGAGGAAAGGGCAGCAGTCAGAGCATCACCCAGGGAGAGGGAAAGGACCCAGTTCAGTGTGGGCAGGGGCCATCAGAGCAAGGAAGAGAGAAGCTGAAGTGTCCCTTGTGCTCCTTGGGGCATGTGTGGGTCTGCAGGAACCCCTGGGTGCTGGGAGGGTGTTCCAGAGGACACCAGCTGAGAGCATGAAGCAGAGCTGGGGGAGATGCTGGAGGGGCATGTCCAGAGCAGGACCCTGACAAGGCATGTAAGGCTAAGGCTCTGTAAAAGTCCACCACAGGGGTCCCCAGCCTGGAGCCACCCTGGCTCCACAGGCCTTTGGGGACTTACACGGTGTCCCTGCACAATGGCAGCTCCTCTCTCCATGGGGGTGTCTGGTTTCATCTGCCAAAAGTGACTCCTGTGTGTTGCCTGCCTTCTGCAGAGGTGGCACCATGACCTGTGTGGAGGCCAGCCAGGGTCCAACAGCCTCTGGGAACTGCCCTCTCTCCGTGCCACATGAGGGCAGGGCAGGAGCACTACCCAGCCCTTCAGCTCCCTCTCACCACCACCCTGGCTTCAGACCCAGAGCTCGGGTATCCCGGCTCTCCCGCTGAAGCTCACCTGTCCCCAGACTGGGTGATGAGTCGCCGGCAGGTCTCCATCTGCACATCCAAGCCTCGCTTCATGCTGCACATTTCCATGTACTCGTGGAGGTGCCGGTTCATGTCGTTCTTGGCTGTGGCCAGTTCCAGCTGTGCAAGGGAAACGGTGCAGAGATGACCCCAGGGCGTGTGGTGCAGGGCAGTGGGCATGGCCAGACCCAGGGCTGTTGCCCACATTACCAGTGACCTGCTCCAGCATTGTGCCTCCCTCCCCAAGGGACCCACTCCCCCACTTCACACCCTTCTGTGCCAAGTCCTCCCCATTTCCTCCTTCTCCCACCTCTATTTGGTCGATGGTTTCCTGGTACTCCTTCTCACGGCTCTTGAACAGCGACTCTGTGTCCTTGATCACCTTCTCCAGGCTGTCGTCCTGCTGCTGAGGAGAGCAGACAGCAGGTTTAGAGGCAGGGAAGCGTCCAACATGAGGAACCAAAGGCAAGAGAGAGACAAATCAGAGAAAGAACTGGCAGCACTGGGAAAAGAGGAAGAAACATATACAGTGTAGTACAAATAAGACGTGAGTCAGTCCTGCCAACACGGAGTTGAGAGGCTCAGGACTCGCCACACTGGGCAGTGACCACACCAACCCGAACAAGCCCAGCATGGCAGTGAAGATTTGGAGAGCACAGACCATTCCTGAGCATAACACATCCCCAGGGGACTGCCAGGCCAGGGATTTAGGATGACAAAGGCTTTGGCCAGACACCGAGGCCTCTGTTGGGCCACTTTCGCTGCACACTGGGTAGGTGGGCAGGAGAACGTGAGCAAGGATCATCAGGGACCAGTCCAGCCAGAGGAAGTCTTCTGTTCTGGATGGGCTGTGGCTCTCCCCAGGTGTGTGCACCCTGCCCTCAGCACACCCCTCAGGCTACAGGTGCCTGGCCTGTCTCTAACAAGGAGAGCTCGACAGGGATGCTGCAACGTATTCATGCAGAAAAGGTAGGAAAGCACCTGTACAGGCCTGCAAAGGGAAAGAGGCTGGAATCTGGTCTTGGAGAGAGCATCTTCCCAGGCTCAGGCAGGACCGAGCGTCCCAACCCAACGTGACCTCAGGGCCCTGACACCACTGTTACCTCCCCCTGCACCTCTGCGGCTGCAATGGCGTATCCGGAGAAGTCCTCCCAGAGGAGCAGTGTTTCTTCTGTCTCCTCCCACGTGAGGCTGTCACAGTCATCCTCAAAGTCATACTCCCTCCTGGGCACAAGGGAACAGCATGTCAGCACCCAGCAGGAGAGCCAGCAGCAGAGAGGCAGGGGGCTGTGTCGGTGACAAAGCCTTGCTCCCACTCATGGGCAGGGCTGCAGCACTTGGGGGTCAGGGTGAACTCAGGTGCGCCCAAACCCAACAGCTGACGGGGAAGGGGCTGGCTTTAGGGTCGGGAGCCCCGGCAAATTCAGGCACAGATTCCCAAAAGGTGGGAAGTGGGGCAAGAGGAGGGGAGTTGGACCAGCTCCCGCTCTCGGCAGGGGTGGGCTCCGGTCTCCCAGGGGGTCAGTCCCATTGTGCCACAGAGCACAGGGTGAACACACTCCACAGCAGCACCTCCCATCTTGCCCTCACCTGGGAAGGGAAGCCACAGACCACCCTTGCCCTCCCCATCCCGGGACCAGCAGGGAGCCTGGTGCTGGAGCCTGGCTCGACACCACGGGCAGAGGTGCACAGCAGCCGCACTCACAGCTGGTTCAGCATCCTCTGCATTTCCTCATTGATACTCATGGCCGTGGTCTCGTCCTCCTCCTCCTCGTCAGGCTTCCGGGAGGCATCGCTCTCTGACAGCGAGGTGTCCTCGTCACTGACCTGCTTGCGCTCCCGCTTCCGCCCCACCGAGGCTGGGACCTTAACGGGAGACAAGTGCAGAGACTACAGAAACGAGGCCGGGTCCGAGGTCAGGAGCAGGGAGTTGGGAGGAGATGGAGGGGAAAGGGATGGTGGAAGGACAGAAAGGCAGGGAAAGAGAGAAAGACAGAAAGAAAGGAAGGAAGAAAAGAGAGAGAGAGAGAGAAAGAGAGATGGGCTCATTATGATCAGGTTAAAGATGGGTGCAATGGATAAAACATGGTTTTAGCATTTTCTAAAATTAAAACTAAGCAACTAAAGATGGAATCTATGAATCTGATGAGAAAAAACAATGTGGTTTTACTGCAGAAAAACTCAAATCACCCACCACCCCAGTCCAGAGACAGGGAAACACAGTGACAGAAACAGGAAAAAAGAGACAGTCTGAAAAAGGTGAAATATGTCAATATTTATAGTCCGACCTTTTTTATAGAAAGCTTAAAATTTGTAAAAGTTCTCAACTGAATGGAACTAACCAGTTGCTTCTGTAGGGACAAAGAGCGAGACAGAAAGGCAGCAACATCCAGAAAGAGAAAAGAGACAGAGACAGAGAAGAGAGACAGAGAGAAGATGACGGAGAGGGGAAGGGGAAGGAGAGAGATGGAGTTAGAGACAGACGCTCGAGCAAGTTGTCTCCCTCCTGCAGCTGCTCCCCTACCACTGTGGGGTCCCCGAGCCCAACACAACAGGTCAGCAAGAGGTTGAGGGGACTCTGGATGTCCAAAGCAACATCTGGAGCTTTCCACCTCCTCTCTGTGCTCTGTGCCTGGTCCTCCCAAGAGAGACAGAAAGCAAGGGACCACAAGGAGCAAGGGTGAGGGTGACCAAGTGTCTTCCCTAGCAGGGGGCTGGTGTTGTCTCTTCTAACTCCTTTGGGAACTCTCCTCCCCAGAGCTGGTGGCTGAGTCTGGAGCAGCAGCAGGTGCTTCTCACCTGAAACATCTTGATCATGTCCTCGCAGTTTCGCTGCTGTGCCACATCACACAGCTTGGCAGTGATGTCGATGCGACGGCAGATGTCCATGTCCACCTTCATGGCCTTCTCCTGGATCTTGGTGTCCAGCTCCGTGATGTTCTGAACCCACAGCACCACAGGAAGGGGACAAAGGAGGAATATTAGGCAAGACAAATGGCAATCGGTGCCCCCACTTTCCCCCTTGTGCAGGACTGCTCCCACATCCTTACTTTGCTCATTGCACCCCAGACCAACCCTGCCAGTGCTGGACGGGCCCCACCAGGGATCTGCTGCTCTACACAGCCACACCACTCAGGCAGGACACTGCTGTGGGGTCGGACAGGGGTTAGGGACTCACATTGCTCATCAGTCCCTTGAAGACAACAAGCTCTGCCTTGAGCTGTTCCACCTTCATGGCCAGCTCCTCCTGGCAAGCTTCAGCTTCCTGGGCTTCCTGTGCCGGGGAGAGGGAGATGTGCAAATCAGCACCAGCGTGGGGCAGCTGGGGTGCAGGGGAAGCAGGGACAGCGATGCTCACCTCCTGCAGCTCAGTCACCCGGTCCTGAAGCTGGACACGCACCGTGTACTCCTCTTCCCATCTAGGGAGACAAACGCTGGTCAGATCCCATCGGCCTCGCCTCGCTGGCTGCCAAAGGGAGAGGACGGAGCAGCAGCTGCTCACCCCAAAGCTATCCGAGAGCTGGGCACGAGAGCACCGGGGCAGGAAGGAGAACATGCCCAGGAATGCATAGCCTCTTGTTTTCAGGCCATGGCAGCTGCCAAGCCCATCGGCCCCCCCGGCCACGAACCCTGCCCCACCACGGCCACCCGCCCTGCGATGGGGGGAGCTGGGGACACCGACTGCGGGCTCTGCACGGCAGCTGCGCCGCACGCCCTGCCACACTGGGGCTGCCCACGGCCCGTCACAGCCCACTGGCCTCTCCCTCTGCCCCTGAGCCCCATGGCCCTGGGTGACATTAGGTTCAGCTCCAACAGTCAACAACAGGTTTGCAGATATATTGCAGAGTTGCCCCCATCTGCATCATTTTTGTGACCACGTTTGTGTGCTCGCAGTGTTGCAGTTCAGGCTGTCCAGAAGCACAAACCCTGATCTTGACACCAAACCACCCCACAGCGTGAGGGACCACGATGTGCATGAAGGGCTGCCCTTCTGCCTGTCCCAATGCAGAGGGCTGTCCTGTGCCAGGCCATGTTGCCCAGGCAGGGGCACAAGACTCCTTGGCTCTCCTGCCACATAACAGGTTGGATTAAAGAACTCTCTTTCATCCCACAAGGAAGCAGGACGGATTGTGCCACTTTATGCCAGGCAGACCAGTGGGTATTAGGCTCTGCAGCTTTGCAAAAAGTGGAGCTCCAAGGCTCCTGGCCTTGCTGTGCAAAGATACATCCCCATGCAATTATTATATTACATTTCACTGCATGAGATCAACCTCTTGGGTCACGCTGCAGTGTTGGCCCAGCCCTCGGTCTGTTGGGAGGCCATCAAGCCGTGCTGCTCTTGGCTAAATGATGATCCCATAGAGCAGGGGGGTTGGCATGCGCTGCGGTGCGGCATGGGGCAGGGCTGCTGCATTCTTACCCAGCTCCTGGCTCTTCTGGGAGGGCCAGATTTTTCTGAGAAAGCGCAATCACTCTGGGAAAGCAACCAGAGCTGGGCCCTTCCTGGTGCTGTGAGCTCTATTTTGTACTTAATGCCAGCAAGCACCAACACAGACACTGTGACTCTGCACAAGGATGTGAAAAATCTCTCCTCTCACTTACCCACACCAAGTTTGAACAATAAAACCTAAGGTCTAGGAGGCCAGAAATCATATGAAAAGCCCTCACATTTGTTATCTCGGGGTATCTGGACAATCTGATGACGTGGGAGAGCCCTGGCTTGTGAATTTCTAAGCTCTTAAAGCTAGCAACACTGCTCCTTACTCAAACAAGGACAAAAGTGTCCACTCCTCGTGTTGGTGTTGCATCCATACCACAGCTCCAGAAAGGGAATCAAAGAATGTTCCCATCCCTTTGGGGAAAGAGAGATGAAGGGAAAAGGAAGGCGAAAGTTAAAAGGTAGAATTGCCCTTATATGGGAACTGCTCAAACAAAGCCTCCCTCCCCAGGGACAAAAACGCCTTCTACCATAAGAAAAAAATTTCAGTATCCTGGCGTGGCACTGCCTCTTTTTTGGTCCCCGCCTCCCTCTGGGTCTCTATATAGCCCAGACACACTGGGGACGTAAAGCATAGCTGCAAATCCTGGTAAGAGTTCATTTCACACCAGTGCTGCGGATGATGAGTGCAGATCACATAAACACCGACTTAAAAGGCAGGAGAAAACCGCGATTCACCCCACAACGGACAAACCCATGCACCCATCCATTGTGAACCTCTCCGCCGCTCATCTCCTGCCTGGCTCCTTCTCCCCTGCTCCCTCCTGCAATGCACCACTCCTAATAATAACCTGCCTGCAGCACTGCACCCGCAGCCCCGCTTGGCCGCCGCCAGGTCGCTGCCAGCTGGAAGCAAGGCTGCCCCACACAACCCCTCGGCCACCAGCGCACGCCAAGGGGACACGGGAGGTCCTTCCCGCTCTGCTGCAAAGCAACAACCTCCCCAAAGGCAGACAGCGAGGGCGGGAGGGTCCCAGCTACACGCAGCCCTGACCATCTCCTTTCCAGCTACAGGACAGCCTTCCCAAAGCCAGGGACGTGCAAAGATGCAGTGCTGCCCCTGCCAGGTGTGTCCCTTCAACAAGTTCACTTAGCAAAATAAACAAATCCCCCATCTTTAAAAATCCTGCTCACTGCAACAGGCACTGGGGTGCTTTACCCCATCCTGCAGGGTCAGGGCACACCGGCGCTTGGGGCTGCTCGGGGCCTGAAGCTCCACTTATCCCCCTCCTGAAACACCGGAACTATGTTTGAGCTTACCTTAATGGGGAAGGCCCTGCAGCCTGGCATAGCTCCTTGGAGGGCAATTACAACAACAGAAGACCTTCCTGAAGCATTTTAATAAACAAGAGGCTTGTAAGAATGATTGAGAGAGACTTTTTACCAGATTTTTGCCTGCAGTGACACGACAAAGGACAACGGTTTTAAACTGAAAGAAGATTAGACGTAAGGAAGAATTTTTTATGATGTTGTTGAGACACTGGAGCAGGTTGTCCAGAGAAGTTGTGGATGACCCATCACTGGAAATGTTCAAGGTCAACACCTTGAGCAACCTGATCTAGTGAAACCCTACAGCAGGGGGATTGGACTAGATAATCCTTGAAGGTCCTTGCCAATGCAAACCATTCTGTGGCTCTTCACACACCGCGTCATAGCACTACTCCAGAGTGTCCTTGCAACATCCAAGATAAGAACTACTTGTGAGTACAAGTAGTAGATGTAGCAGACAGCACATACGAGATGAGACTCCCAGATCCCCAGCACCGGGCAGGTCTGTACGATCCCCACAGGCACCCTGTGCCCCTATCCAGGCCATCTAATTTCAGTCTGCTCCTCCCAAGTGCAGGTCCTGTAAGCCTCTCTCTGCTGCTGCAACTATTCTCATCCCTCCCTATAGCCCCCACACCCCTCCTGGATCCCTGACTGGAATTTCAGGCCCTGAGTATCCAGAGAAAAGTTCCTGCTGCACCACTCCAAGTGCTGTGGGACGCACAGCAGCAACGCCATCCTGAAAAAAGCACAAGCTCCAGCACCCAAGCCTTGGGTCAGAGAACTGGGAAGTCCTGTGTTAATATGGGCTCTTCCATCTGTCTCCAGGCAGGTGGCAAAGGCATGACACCAGCTGCACTGTCCCCATGGCAGATCACAGCCCACCATGGCAGGGAACTCTCAGCTCCCAAGGGATGTTGGTGTCAGCCCCCAGCATGGAGAAGGGCGTGGAAATGGGATCCTCCTGTCCCATTCCCCTGTTTGGGACCTGGCTGTACCCGTCACAAAGTTCCCAGTACTGGATAGGGTCTGGGGGTGGGGTCTGCTTTCCCCCAGCTCCTGGTAACACACTCCAAAAATAGATCCCACCAATAACATTGGCTCATAGCAGCTTGTGGTGCCCCACCCTGCTCACCCTCAGCAGTCCCTCTGTCACCCCCTCTCCAACCTTCCCTGAAGCTCACTTGCCAGAGCGGGACAACACTGAAAAGCTCTCTGTTCTCCCAAAGTTTCAGCAGCACCAACAAACCCAACTTGGTCCTCTCTGGCTGACCCACTTTGAGGCTCAAGCTTTCCTGGCTAAAAAATTGGCCCCAGCTTCCCACTATCTGATCTGAAAATGCAAGGCAAGGAGTGTTGCTCCCCTCTGGAGAAGGAACCTGACCACTGGCTTAATAATAAAAGGCCTTAGGTACGTGCAGCAGTTGGTGGGAAAGAAGAAATGCCAGCTCTTCCTTTCCATGGGCCGTGCTCAGTGCCTTCAGAGCATCTGACAGGCAAGTTTGCTCAGCCTAAACCTTATAAAGCCAAAAGCATAAGGTGTGATCTTGGACCCCAGCCTTGATCCTGGCACCAGAGCCCATGCCTGTGCAGAACCCATCAGTGGCACAGACCCCATGGGGAGTTGGGTGCGGAATCAGAAACTTTCTAACTGCTCCTACAGCATCATAACGTGACTTCCAAAAAAACCCAAAACCAGTCACTCGGGTGGTGTCAGTCACCAGTGACGTTCTTGCCCGGCCCCGCACTTTGACCCTGCCACGCCAGCCCCAGCCTGATCTCATCCTACGTGCGGATCCGGGAGCAGCCTCGGAAGTTGGCCTGAAACAAAAGCGGTGCCGGCGCGAGGCGAGAGCAGCGGCCGCCCTGCACGGGAAAGAAGAACCGGCCAAGAGATTAGCTTTGCATTCTGCTTCACCCTTCTCCAAGGCACATGCCACGCCACAGCTATTTTGGGTCGGGAGGAAAGCCCCCGAGGAGTGGGGTGTCCCGCTCCGGCTCTCTGCTGATGAGAGGCCAGCTGGAGAGCACTGGCGAGGGAAAGGGCCTAGGGGAGCCAGCAACCCTGCTGCGGGGCTCCTCGACATCTTCCGACACATCCAGAGAACTCTTCTCTTCCCAGCAGCCTTTTCCAATCCAAAACCACTCACTGCTGCATGTCCACCTTCCTCACCTACTTTCAGGCTGCTCCTCCTTCCCAAGCATTTCCAGATCCCCCTGCCTTTACAACGCAGCTCCTGGAGTCATTCCTGGAGTTATTCCTTCTCTGCTTGGAAAGGCACTTCTAGTCCCGCATGTCAGGTTGGGAAGATGGAAAAAGGCTCAACGAACATCCCGAGAGGTTCACACAACCAAGTGGCAAGGGAGGAGACAGAGGCACAAACAAATGCTTTTAGGGGTCCACATTTTTCCTTATGCTGCCTGCAGCCCGTGCTCCCGAGAAGTCCGGCCAGGACTGTCGCCTTCCCTCCCTGCTTCTCCCGCACAGCGCCCACCGGGCAGAGCCCTGCAGCCTCCCTGGCGATAGTTTCGGTCCCTCGGGGGATGCCGCCGGTGCCCCTCGCTCCCGCCGCCCCTTCTCACCTGCGCTTGTACTCGTCGCGCTCCCTCTTCACCTTGGCCAGCACGTTGTAGAGGGCTCGGATCTCGGGGGTGATGGTGTCGATCTGCACACCCACCCCGTCGGGGTGGACCCAGGAGACGCCCGGTCCCTGCACCAGGGTGGTCTCGGGCCCCGGGCCGAGCCGCCGGGCTTGCGAGAAGGACCAGATGGTGCCGGGCATGAAGCGGGAGCCGGCGGAGAAGGCGGAGGGCTGGCCGGGACCACCGGGGCGGGAGCCGGG
>WEIT01026205.1:216709-229172 GCA_013389985.1 Dryoscopus gambensis | reverse complement strand
GGGCGCTCCGGAGGTTTTCGGGGCGCTGCGGGGCGAGGGGACGCGGCCAGGTCCAGCAGGATTCCCCGCGGGGAAGTCCCTCTCCGGCACCGCTAGCTGAAGCCCCGCCTGGTACCGATTCCCGTAACCAGCCCAGCCGTAACACAGTCTGCCTCTGCCTGCTTATTTTTAATATTTTATTATTTTTTGCATAGAATTTAGTGCTTTCCCGGAGCTGCCTCCTCTTAAAGAGGGCATAACTTTGCCTCTGCACCCCCAAACCCTCTCGTTATCCTCGCTCGAGCCCCCCTAGACTGTGCTTGCTGTGCCAGCAGCACGCCTACGGGGAGCTGCCGCTGGACAATGGCGAGCCAGCGGGCAGAGGAGGCTGTGTGCAGGCAGCCTCTCAGATATCACGCTTGGCTTGCAACTGGCTTCCTTCCTTGTTCACAAAGCAGCCTCGGGTCTTGTTTCATGTCCCTCAATTTAGCCTCCTTTAGGTCATTCCCTCTTACCTCCTGACCCCGACCCCAGGTGAGTTTTGCAAAAAGCGCAGGCGTCGCCCCTCACCCCGTTATGCGGCGGGAGGAGACTGCGCACACACCGATCAGTACATAAATATTTTATGGCTGTGGACACCTGTGTTCCCTTGCTGTCTGTGTGCTCCTGGCCTGTTCCCCCAGGACTTCCACTGAGGAGCTGAGCCGAGTGTGGCACTTGCGCAAAGCCTCTGATGTCTCAGCTGAGCCATCAGCGAGCGGTGAGCGAGCAGGGGGTTTGAATTCAAAGAGATGCCCAGCACCACACTACACTGAGCTCTGTGGAAGGATCTGGGCATGCTCTAGTGGGGCCGTGTGCTACAGCCCTTCCCTTCGGATCAAAGGTGTCGCTCAATCCACACTGCCAGGAACTTCCGTGCTCCACTGAGGATGGGCAGCTTTGAGAGCCTGCCTACTGAATGTTCCCTGCTGCTTCTCCTCCAGGGCTACAGGTCTCCTCCATCCCTCCGTTACTCTTCTGCCTTCTTGGCCTGGGAGCAGGTCAAATCAAATTTGTTCCCCTCTCCTGCCTTGCTGTGTCCAGCATCAGTTATATCCTGTGGCCTGCCTGTCTCGCCCGCGAGTCAAGGCTCCCCACAGCAGCCCCCACAGCTGCATTTATAATACCTCCTCTCCCACTAGGAACAGTCTGCATCCCCCCTGGCACACCCATGACCACTGGAACTCAACTGGATGTCAGTCCCTCGGAGATCGGCTTAGGTTGGGAAGGAAGTGAGCTTTCTTCTTCTGTCACCTCCTTTTTAATGCTTTTCCTCTTCTCAAGCAGACTAGAGAGGCTGAGCGTTGGCAAACAGTGCTTTTGTCCAGAGAGAGGAGGGCAGGAAGGCTTTCCTCATGGACAGGCAGAAGAGATCCCCATCTTCCAAAAACCAGCGCTGCCACAGCAGCCTGTAGGGAGCAACGTGCCCAGCAGCAATGCTGCCAAATAAACAGCCACGGAAAAGAGAAGAACAGATAGACAAGAGGGATCCTGGTCAAGAAGCTTGTTTTGAAGCAGCAGTGATAGCTCCAGCTCGGAAACCTCCCAGCATGTGACCTTTCAGCCACTGCTGACTCCCTCCTTCCTGCTGCCACGTCCTGTCACCCGCCCCCCCACGCTGCCACAGCCTGCCTGCGTGCCTGGCAGCCCGTGCTTTCTGCCAGCCTGCTCCCGCCTCGCATACTCCTGGTTTTACCCCTCCACACCCTTGCACCTGGGAGAGCAGGGTCAGACCGGGGGGATCTGCTGCTGCGTGCAGCCAGCAAGGAGCGCAGGCAAGAGCAACGCCACAAACCGTGGAGCAAGTGCTTTCCCAAGCTGTGCTTGGCCTGCTCCTGTCCTGCTGGGGAAACCCACAAGTGGAGCTGATTAATGAAATGCCAGTGGAGGAAGGCATTGCCATCCATCAGGAAAAGCTTTTTTTACCGGGAGGCCAGCACAGCACTGGAGCAGGTGGTGGGATCTCCGTCCGTGGTGGTTCTCAGGGCTCAGCTATGCAAATCCAGTGATGTGACCTAGTGCCGGGACAGCCCCGCCTACAGCAGGGACTGGGCAGCAGACCTCCAGCACCTCTTCCCACCAACACTCCTGCTGTCTCCTGGAGAGGAGGCAGTGTGGAGCCTCCTTTTGTCTCTAACTTCCCTTGCTTGGGACACTTGTGGGGGTAAAGGATTCCTACTGATGCAGAAGATGGCTGGGGCAAAAGGCCAACTTATTCTGGTTATCCCTGCAGAAACCCAGAAACCAGAGGCAATCCTGCTACCCAGGGGAGGACAGCGCTCCGCCTCTGGGCCTCAGTCTCACCGCAGCACACCAGCTTCTTCTCTTTATCTTCCCTTCTTGGTTCATCTAACCCCTGGCACTTCTCCAGACCCTCCAACAGCTCCTGCCCAGTTTATCAGCTCAGGGTCAACAGGGGCACTGCTGGACCACAGCTCCTGACATGCAGAGCTGCTCATTACAGCTCTTAAAACCATACCTGTAGCCAACGTAAAAAAAGACATTTATTCACAAACATGGTGATATTTATCTTACTTCCACAGATTTTAAGGCCAAAAAAGAAGCACTGCATTTTCTGACCCTGTGCAAAACAGACAGTGCAAACTCCCGTAGTTCAGGCCAGGTACTTGTGTGGGACTGTGTCCCTAATTGCTGACAGCACAGTAAAAAGAGATTAAGCCTCTACCACTATCCTTCATGGGCAAATCAAGGTAGGTTCCCCAGATAGCAACCCCCTGTTAAAATCACTTGTCTCCTTTGCATTTGCCCAGCTGTAACATCCATTACCTGGCTGAGATGCTCCTCCTCTCCCAGATCTCAGAGTCTCTTGGTCGCTAACACGTCCTCCTTGTGAAGGTGCTTCACAGGTGAAACCTGTCCAAACCAGCTCCACTGCTTTCGCAGAGGCCCTTTTTGTAAGGCATAGGTCTCACTGGTGTGTCTAAATCCCATCTCCCTGCTCTCCTTCCCTCCCAGTACCTCAGCGGTACCTTCTCCCTTTCACCACACTGCTGAAATATTTCAGTGTAAACTCTCCAAGTCTTCCAACTTCCAAGATTCTTCACTAGAACCGACCCTTAAAATTGCTTCTATCCAATTCAATACAATCAGAGGCAGATGTTGCAATGAACACAAAAGTTTGGGCCCAGCAAAGTCATCAGCCCTGTCAGCTGCCTAGATTTGGGTGCAAATGTGGAGAAATTGGCACAGAGGAGCAGCTGCCTCCAGCAGCTGGGTGATGGCCACACTTAATAACACACAGAAACACTCCTGTCTAACAGCAAAGGAGAGAGTGGATTTTCTTCTAAAAATACACAAACACCAGTCCAGGAGGGAGTTTTGGAGCCAGGTCTTCATGAGAAGGCAGTTTTAGGCACTACTACAGCCCAGGACCTCACTGACCTTACCTTCTCAGCAGTTCCCCACTGACTCCATCAGGCAGGTGAGACCTCCTCAGGAGCTCTCCACATCCTCCCTAGCAGGGATGGACAGCCTGGGGGAGCAAGACCCACTGATGGGACTTTGGCCATTTGTGGATTCAGCCCCTATAAAAGTGTCCATATCTATGGGTGTTACATTCAATGTAGTGTGTGCACGAAGATCCAAATTTCATACCCAAGTCCCGGAAACGTGCGGTGCAGGATTTCATCCCTTCCTCTGGATACAGCCAGACATGAGGCAATACAACCAGAGGCTGCATGCCTGGCCCCAAACAGACATTACAGCACATGACATCACTGGAATCAGTGACCGACCCCTGTCTCTGCTGGAGTCTCTTCTCTTTCCATTATGCACTATTGTCCCCAGAAGTTTTCATTTTCCTTCCTGCACCACCCCAAGGGTGCAGCAGCGCAGTGCCTGCCTCTCCCTCCCGGCGTGCAGAGGGGAGCTGGCAGCTCTTTGGAGCCTGCAAGGCAGGAGCTGCCAGCTGGCTGTCTTCACTGTGCCCTGATAAGGCTGCTCCAACAAACTCCCAGTTTGGGGAGAAGGACTGTGTGCAGCACAGCGGAACAGATATCACGACTTCTCTCAACCAGCTTTTAATCTATGACAGCATTTTTACCCCTCAGATCTGCTTTCAATCCTTGCTCTGCCTCAGTTCTTGCTTTGCTCTGTCTCAGCTCTTGCAAGCCACGTTATCAGCAGCTTTCAGATATTAAAACACATTAAAGGAAGGTACTGAAAGGTGATCCAGCAGTCACATTTTCCAGAAATCTCAGCTTTCAGGTAACAAAAGATTCCCAGAGTAAGAAGGCAGCTGCAAGCACCGACCTAATGTGACCACAGCCTTGTACCAGAATGCAGAGGAAACCACCAAGCTTTGTCCCCAGCTGCTGCATCCTCAGTACTGCTTCTGAAGCTCGATGGCAGCATTTCAATGTCACACTCAGCATCATCTCTCTGAGCAGCGATAACTGCAATGGCTGAAATCAAGAGCAGAAGGAGATCAAACCACCAAAGAGAGATGAAAATTTCCTGTCTCTTCCCAGCTATAACGAAAGGTTTGCAGGCATGCCAAGTGATTGGAACAATGCTTGGCGAGAGAGAAGTTTTATTGACACAGTTAAAGCAGCAGCTATTCCTGCATTTCAGGGCTGTAATTCCATCATAATTTGGAAATTGCTAGAAATCAGACAATTACCTTGGGATTCCAACCAGGAAAACTCTATCCCTGCTGCTGCGGTTATCAGGATAAACTGGTTCCCACGCTGAGGCTGCACACTCACATGGGGACCTCAGCAAGCGGCAGCAACAGCACGGGACAGATCAGCATCGCTCCAGGCCCAGGGCTTAAAGAGGCTCTTGCTGCTTCTCTTGCCAAAATTTAGAATGTATTTGACCTCTCTGAACACTTCCCAGTTTTACAGTCTTGATTCAGATGGGGGGCACTAGAAATGCAGTATTGAAGCAGTAATTCCTTCCCTTGGGTCCTATTGCACCCAGCATTTATTTAACTATTCTGAACGGCACCAAAAAGATTCCCTCGGGTCCTCTATACCCAGCAATCCAGACCTCACCACACAAGCCCAGAGTGAGATGGTCACATTCAGAGGCTCCTCCCTGCCCTAATTCATTGGGGAAGCATAGGGAAAAAGTTAATTTTCAGCTATGAAGATACTTGGTTAATGGTTATTGAACACAAAATTATAAAGTCAGCCCCCCCCTTCTCCACTCCGAACAGGGTTATAGTAAATAAAACA
Organism: Dryoscopus gambensis; assembly: GCA_013389985.1. Classification (NCBI taxonomy): domain Eukaryota; kingdom Metazoa; phylum Chordata; class Aves; order Passeriformes; family Malaconotidae; genus Dryoscopus; species Dryoscopus gambensis. The sequence goes on along the minus strand of WEIT01026205.1, from coordinate 223,953 downwards.
CACAGATCGATAAGCCCTAAAAAGCAGAAGATAACGAGGTCTGAAACAAAGACCAGGACTCCTGAGACACTGGAGATTGAAACATTACAGGAACCACTCAAGTGCAGCCTTGAAGAGCTTCAGCCAGAAACTTCACCACTGATAAAAAAGCAGTGTTATCACGGTCTGCGTGGGAAAGAGCAGATCTGTGATGGGATGTTTGAGGGTTAACTGCGGGACCGTGTAAAGTTTATTATGCAATGTTTCAAGGAAGATTATGGGAGCAAAACTTACTGTGGGATGTTGAGGGGAAGGATCAAAGGAGGCAAAAGGGAGGCATCAAACTAAATCAGGGAGAACTGAGCACGAGAAATGGAGAGAGGAATAAATAGAAGGAGCCAGTCACACGGAGATTGGCTGCTGGTCAGCGTGCCTATGTGGCTGAGCCCTGCTCCCGATTACCACCATCTGTCCTGGCCTGGCATTAAGCTAATCCCAGCTGTTTCCTCTGCACGCGTGCACACTGGTGATCCGTTAGCTAACTGCAAGCTGGGCTAGCCTGCAAGTAGGAAAAGAGGTCTGAGAGCCAGGCAGCAGACAGACCACAAGCCTGACAACCAGCTGCCAGTGACCCACCAAAGCGTGGGCAGGCACTCCACCAGCACAGTCCAGGTTTGATGGGCCAGGGAGCAAGAACAGGATTAGGCCTTTTTCATAGTTCCTGTTTTGTGAGTGCTGTTTTGTTTCCCTGGGCACTCACCACAGCAGTTTTGCTCAGTTTCTGCTGATGGGTCTGGGCCTGGTTGGCATCGATGGTGTGTGGGAAAGCTGCAGCCTCACACGTAGCAGGACATTTAAACAGAAACAGCCCAGACCACTGCTTGCTGTGGTCTTAAGGAGAAGCAGCTGCATCTGGGTGAAGAGAGAGGCACAAAGAAAGAACTTTGTACAGCTCCACAAACCAGCAGCAAATCCCTGCTCAAGTCTGGGAGGCCAAGAACTGAGAGACTGCTGGGCGAGAAAAATGGTGAAATGGGGACAGGCACAAGAGTGACCTAAGTGACAACAGGGAACTAGGGAACCACTGGGCTAGAGCCTTGCCCAGACAAAGCACTCAGCTGACAGCTCCACACAATACAGCCTTCATGCAGGCAGCAAGGATTTCAGCTCCCACTGCTGCTTCACAGACATCCCCGTTGTAGGGAGTAAGGACACACACCAGAAATGCCAGAGCATCAGCTGGGAGTGAAAGGGGTTTCTGCTGCAAAGGAGTACGGGGACACAGCAGAATTCTGTATTTTGTGTTCCAAGGGAAAAGGACAAGACTTGAGCAAGAGTATAAAACTTTTAATGGGTCAGTGCATCAGTCCTTGATGCAGAGGGAAAGGAGCAAAGGAGGCTGTCAATGTCCCAGGTGCTCAGATCTGCGGAGATGATCTGCACAGAGCAGCAAAGTGGTGGGTACACACAGAGCTGCAGCAGCCTTTGCTCTCCAAGGAAGGGCCCAACACCTGGGAAAGCAGTTCCTCTCACTGTCCATTCGCTTTCACCCTATGCTTCTTCTTCCTGGTAGGGACTTTAGGCCGCATCATTTTGGGAGAAGGCCGGACTGCCTTCAAGGGTCTCCTCTGTGCCTGCAATGAACGTTTCTTCTTCAAAGCAGGTTGTGGCAGTTTCTGCTCTTTGTCAGCTTTTGATCCCTCCAGTTTCTTCTTTTTTGGTGGAGGCTCCATGACAGTATTGGGGACAGCGGACGGAGCTGCCGCTTCCGCAGCAGGTTCTTCATCTGAAACGAGAGAAAGGCGCTGTGAGAAGAACCCACGTGGCTTCTGCGGGGGAAGCAGCCTGCGAGGGCAGGCCCAGCCAGCTCAGCTGAGCTCCGGCACCACGTTACCTTTCCGTGCCTGCGGGATGGCATTGGAGAATTTCTTGAGCTTGGCGATGAAGAACCCATCCATGTTGTGCGTGTGGGGGTAGAAACGCCGCGTGGACTTGAGGGACGGGTGGAAGCGACGGTCCTTGAACCTGCAGGAGGAAGTGCGGGGAGAAATGATAGAACACCTCTGCTCAAACCTGGCCACCGAGGAGCAGTCACACGTGCAGCTTGTGACCTGGCACGCACCTGGTGAAACCTTCCTTGCCGAAGTCCAGGCCTGTGGCCACCAAACGGACGTTGCGTTTCTTCAGGGCATAATCCACAACCCACTCGTTCTCCTCCACCTGCCAGAGGCTAAGCATTAGGATCTAAAACTCACCATCTCCTGAGGAGGAGATGACCACAGCAGATCATGGTAGAAGGCACTTACCATAATGGAGCAAGTGCAGTAGACAATGTAGCCCCCTGTCTCTGAGGCAGCATTGACTGAATCTATGGCGCTAAGAATCAGCTCCTTCTGCAGGTGGGCACAGCGCAGGATATCACTCTCATCCTGAAAGACAAATACAAATGTTAGGATGCCACAGGCACAGGGAAGCACACTGGGCCTCTGCTGTGGATGAGGGGATGACAGGAGAGCAAAGCACATATAATAGACAAGTCTGGAGTCTTCTGCAAAAGTAATCTCAAAGAACTAGCCCTGGTACAACACACAGAGTAAGAAAGAAAAGAAAAAATGTATTGTAGGTATCTCTCAAGAACAAAGCTGCCCCGAAGTCCTTCCTCTCGTGACTCATACTCGAGTCTGCACTGGTCACCCACCTTGTTGGTTTTGACAGCAGGATCCTTGGAAATGACGCCTGTTCCGCTACAAGGAGCATCAAGCAGGACACGGTCAAACCCTCCAACCACCTACAGGCAGAAGTACATTTGGAATTACGCTCACAGGTGGGGACTCAACACAAGACCAAGACTAGAAGGGGAACCAGAAGACTGGGAAGGCAGGAAACACCCCTCCTCCCTCCTCCCTGTCCACCTGCCTGCCTCTGTATCAAACAACAAACACACTCCCCAGCAGCTCTGCTCATCCTCCTGCGACAGGGGACTTTGGAAAACACGGCTTCACTAAAGGGAGAGCACAGCAGCTCTAGGTAAGCACTGTGACTAGGAACATACCTTGGGGAACTGGCGTCCATCGCAGTTGCTCACAACAGCATTGGTGACTCCCAGCCGGTGCAAATTCCCTACCACGCTCCGTAGCCGCTCGGCACTGCTGTCGTTGGCCAGGATCATCCCTGTGTTCCTCATAAGCTGAGCTGCCAGAGGGCAAAACACACCAGCAAGGGGCTGAAAACCTCTTGTGCTTTTGTCTGCACTGACAGCCACCCCCTCCTTTCCTCGAGTTCAGTCCCCCTCTATTCCCTATTTCCTCTATTCCCTATTCCTGTGTAGACCGGTGCAAACTCCTCACTTGACAGAGCATCCCTCCCAAGGCTCCAGGGTGGTACCTATGTAGCTGGTCTTGCCTCCTGGGGCACAGCACATATCCAGGATGCGCTCGTTCTCCTGTGGAGCCAGCGCCATGACGGGGAGAAGACTGGAGGCTCCTTGCAGCATGTAGTGTCCAGCCAGATACTCCGGGGTGGCACCTGGGCAGGGAAGGCAGAACAGAAGATGACACGTGAAAGAAAGGGAAGCAGGAGCAGGGGAGCTCAGCCCTGCACTGTAAAGCTGATCTCACCGATGGGCACAGTGGAGTCATAAATAACAAGTCCTGTTTTCGACCACTTCCCCAAGGGGTCAAGATTCACGCCGCGGTTGATTAGAGCCTGCAAGACAAGGAGAAGGGACTGAGACGCCGCTCTGTGGGACAAGCAGTTCAGGACACACCCACCGGCTCCTGCTCACCTGTGCCAGGTCCCGCCGCCGCGTCTTCAGGGTGTTGGTGCGAATGGTGACAGGGCGGGGAACCTCGTTAGCCTCCAGGAAGTTTATCAGCTGGATGGAAGAAGGGACAGAGAACAGAGATGAAAATGAATTCTCAGGGAGGCAGCCAAACCCCCATCGGTCAGCACAGCTCTGGGCAGGGCAGGATCCCACCTCGGGGAGGGGGAAGATGTCCATGAGCTTGGTGAGCAGGAAGTCGCTGTAGGAGTAGTAGGCGGCCATGTCGCGGCGCAGCAGCGCGAGGTACTCCTGCCGCGAGCGCCCCTCCTCCCGCTTCGCCACAAAGTCCTGCAGCACCTCCATGTTGCCCTGGATGCGCTGGTGAATGACGTGCAGGTCAGGGGGCTCAGCAGGTGGGAAACGCCGTCAAGGAACCATGAACAGCAAGGAACTCGCACAGAGGCTCTTCACAAGCACAATCAGCCGTGCGGGACCCGCGCGCCACAGCACTGCCTGCGCCAGACAGGCTCTGCTGGAACACTGCTTTCATCAGAGCTCAGCAGATGCAGGATTCAAAGGACGGAACCGGACAAAAAAGTTCACAAGGCAGAACTACAGGGTGTTTAAAAGGATTACTTTAGATAAACAGAGAAAAACTGGGAAAAAAAAACCAACAAAAGAAGTCGTTTAATACTGAAAACATTACCTGCAGCAGCAAAGAGACTATAAGTTCCCCAAGGGCAACCAAGGGGCACAGACAAGAGTAAGAAGGGAAACAGGAAATTAAAATCACCGAAGTCCAGCAGCAAGCACTTTGGATGTTAGAATTGCTGTCACCAGGAACTCTGGGAATGGGTTACACAAGCACCCACCAGGAAAATCAGGGTAGAGAGGAACAAACCACACAAAAAGACATCCATATGTATTTAGGACTAGGAAGGAAATTAGGGCAGATTCCAAGCGCCATACAGGGCATCACAGATTTCCTAACTGTGCTACACAGAAGCACAGCATTATACACTATCTATTAGGACAGCTCAGCTAAAAATACCTTGTCATGCACAGACACTCTTGCTAAGCAATATGCATGATAAAGTCCAAGTGAAGTTCTTTGGTTGTATCCAGGCCCCGTGCTGCATCACGCACATGGCTTATGGATGTCACAGATAAAAAGGATATCCTCCTTCTCAATCTCTTCACTAGTTGGCAGTTTAAATTGTTCATCTATATCAAGGTTGAGCTGCAGATCCGGGCCCTCTTCTTCCTTCTGTCCCATTTTCTGCTTGCTTGCCTCCTCTGCTTCTTCTTCCTCCTCCTCTTCTTCCTCTTCGCTGTCATCTTCACTGAGGCCTTCCCTAAGGACAAAGAACAGGATCACACAGACACTTCACAACGACCATTTCTTAGAAAAAGGTAGAAAGAGGCAGAAAAGACAGGAGAATAACAACACATGCTCCTCATCTGTCCAGGAAAGGCTCTACACACTCACCTGTCCGACTTCTGCTTCAGGGCAGCTTTTTCAATAGGCAGCAGCTAAACAGAGACAAAAGATTAATCAAAAAACATCCACAGTTGTCCCCCACCATCTATGAAATGTACATGTTCTGTTTAAAACGGACAACGAAAGCACTGACAGTTATGCTGGAATCAGGTGCTAAACTTGAAATCATTCATGTGAAGGAAAGAAGGGGAAAGTTCTCCATCACCTCGCCACCCCCTGCCACTAAAGCCATTCTTTTTCCCAGGCCTGAGGGGTCCTTTCAGCCAACAACACCAAGTATTTCTTGTGTAATTAAAGGCAAGAAGTTCCTACCTCTTCTTCCTCTGATGACGAGGCACCATAATCATCCACCATCTCCTCGCTGCTCCCATCCTCCTCCATCTCCCAGCTGCCCTCTTCCACCTCACCATCGCTGGATAATTCCACGTGGTTTCCTTTAGGCTGGATTTTCTTGGCTTTGGCTGGAGCCAGCCACTTGGAATTTCCATCACTGAAGCCAGACTGGCCACGGGCAGTCTGTCCTACTGCCTTTACAGCATGTTTCTCCTTCTGTGGGGACACCTGGTCTTCAACTAGAGGCAGAAAAAGCGCTTAAAGGTTGGGCATTATTTCCAAAAGCAGCTGCTCTGCTTTTTCAGTTGTTGCACAAAAAGGCCTTCGTCCTAGTCCTGAGCTGCCTGTCCAGAAGTGGGGACTGCTTGCTCTCTACATCTCATAAAGTACTGGGCACATTCTCACCTCTCCCCCAGGGACCTTTAAGGAGATCTAACTAGAACTACCAAATTAAAACACTGCCACAAAATTCTTATGGTATTTGCTCTGACATATTACGGTACCCTCTGTCCCGAATCTTTGTCTATCCTTCCTTCTTCCTACTGTAAGAACTTCCTGGGCTACACAAGATGTAACACAGAGATTTAAAAGCCTTGGCTACAAAAGCAGCCTGCAACAACCTTGCTGTGAATGGAGAATAAGTAAAAAACAGACATAACATGCAGAAGAGAGAGCTTCTTCAGACAACACTGCCTCCTGGCACAGCCGCCACCAGAAATCAGATAGAACTCATTGTTATTATCTATTAGACAGCACCCAAAGGAGGGCCAAGATGATGAAGGGTCTGGAGGAGAAGCCTTGTGAGGAGCAGCTGAGGTCACTTGGTCTGTTCAGCCTAGAGAAGAGGAGACCGAGGGGAGAGCTCACTGCAGGCTACAGCTTCCTCGTGAGGGGAAGAGGGAGGGCAGGCACGGATCTCTTCTCTGTGGTGACCAGGGACAGGGTCCAAGGGAATGGCCTGAAGTTGTGTCAGGGGAGGTTTAGGCTGGGTATCAGGAAAAGCTTCTTCACCCGGAGGGTGGTTGGGCACTGGAACAAGTTCCCAAGGAAGTGGTCACAGCACCAAGCCCGTCTGAGTTCAAGAAGTGTTTGGACAACACTGTCAGGAATATGGTGTAACTCTTGGGGTGGTCCTGTGCAGGGCCTGGAGCTGGACTCAATTATCTTTGCGCGTCCCGTCCAACCCGGGATATTCTATGATTCTTTGATTTAAAATAATGAAATTCCACGTGTCCCTTGCCTTAAAAACGACGCCGGAGAAGGACGGTGGCGGCAGCGCCCAGGGGGCAGCAGAACGGAGGACTGCCGGCCCGTCAGCCCGGTTCGGACCCCGCTCCCCCTCCCCTGTCGGCTCCGGCCCTCCTCCTCCTCCTCCTCCTCCTCCTCCTCCTCCGAGCGGCCTCCTCCCCGCCGGGCCGCTGCCCTTTATCAGCCGCCTCTTCGCAGCCCTGGATCGGGAGGGGAAGCGGCGATCAGCCCCGGCCCGGCCCGCACGTCCCGGCCCGCGCATCCTGGCTCGCCGAACCGCCCCCCTCACCTTCTTCTCCCGTGACTGGAGAGCTTCTTCTTGCCGGTCTCCGGCTCTGCGGGAAGACACGCGGCGGTCAGACGGCCACGGGCGCAGCGGGGCGGCCGCGGGCCGGTCCAGGCCGCACTTACCTGGCGGCA